>LNAC01000387.1:767375-943975 GCA_002007465.1 Ailurus styani | reverse complement strand
GTTAGAAAAAAAAAAAAAAAAAAAAAAAAAAGATAAAAGGGTACAGATTCATTTTCAGAGAACGCGCAATTAAGGGTGAACGTCAGGCTGGAAAACAATGAAGTAGTAACCGGCAAAGTTGGTGAGACCATCTTAGAGGGAGCACTTAAGGAGTCAGACTAACTCCTACGTGTTTGTGAACTACCTGCCTGCTAGAAGTAAAATAATGGAAAGGAATACATGACCAAATATGCTTTGCATCATTACCAAAGAGAAAAATAATAAACACGTGAGTGAGGTGTGTGTGTGCTAGTGCACGCGTGCGTGTATGTGCATGCGTCTGTCTGTCTGTCTGTCTTCATCCTCCTGGCACAACAGCTTTCCTAGAAGGGTGCCAACACAGCTTTCATGAAGAGATCTCTCCTTTTTTCTGAGATGATGCTCATTGCACTGTTTGGGTTTTCAAATGACCTTAATAGTTATATTTTTTAGTGAAATAATGGTCATGTGGAAGATTGTTTTTGTTGTTTTGGGTGTTTTATTTGTCTTAAAATTTTCCGTACTTGACAAAAAAGTCATCAATCTTGTATCAGTACTCTTTCCATTAAAAAAAAATTATACTAGTCTGTGAAATTCAAGTCTGGAGAACATTGCACCAAACTAACACTTTATAGATATAAATCATGGCAAGTCACTATAATCCTTTTGTGAAATGTATAGTTTTACATTTAGAAGTCAAAGCAACAGTTGCTTTATGCTCAATAATAAAGACCTATAAACTTATAAACAGGGCTTAAATAATAACTAAGGCCATGGACCTAAGGGTCATTTTCTCTGCTTAGACTAACCAGTAGTAGTATTATTATCACTGTTTTTCAGATGATGAAAATCAGATGGAGTTAAATAATTTTTCCAAGGTCCTGTAACTGCTATGTAGCAGAGCCAAGACTTCAATAGGAGTCTGACTGGCTCCAAAACATTTCAGGATTTAAATAGATGTCTGACTGCCTCCAAAACTTTCTAGCATTTAGGGAAAGACAAAAACTGAATTAAGGAGTTAGAAAATGGAGTTTTCAAAATATACAAGACTAAAGGATCATGTTTTTTCCTAGAGAAAAGAAATATAAAAAGGGAATTCATAGCTTGTTTGCAAAGCTTAAGGAATATCATGCATGTAGAATTCAACCAGTTTTGATTTCACCAAAGCAAATATAAACGTAGTAGATTATATAGAGTATAATAATGCAAGTAGAAATGTGTTTTGTACTGTGAATATACACTGGTGTATCAGGAGGGAATGCATTTGTTGCATATTTGACTGTGGTGCCTTTATCGACTATGGACTTACATCGTGTAACAAAAAGTGCAGCAACAGTGGTTGCCGAGCGTGTTTTCCTAAGTCAGTATTAGGACCAATCTCGCTTCAATTCCCTTGACTTTCCTCTCATGGTTATACAATTGCTGCTGCAGTTTCTGTCATTACATCTCCACCCAAGAAAGAAGAGAAAAGGGTGTGCTAGCTCCGAATAACTCATTTTATTAGCTGATACATCCGCAACTTACTCTGGTTTTGTTCTCATTAGCCAGTTTTGGGTCAAATCTCCTCACCCCTAGTTTCAAGGGAATTTGGGAAAGCAGGGAATGCCTTTGTCATGATTGGCTTCGATTTTGGATCAGCCAGATTGGCCCCAGGACCAAATTCAGGCCACCCTTGTTGTTATAAATAAAGTTTTATTGGAACACAGCCACACCCATTTATTTATCTGTGACTGCTTTCACTCTATAATGGCAAAGTTGAGTAGTTGTGATAGGGACCATATGGCCTTTAAAGTGTAAAAATATTTGTTATTTGTCCTTTTACCAAAAATACTTGCTACCCCTGCCATAGAACAATCATGATCCATTGCCTGGTGTTGACCACATGGACGCAGGGGCTAACTGAGCTTCCGTTAAGCAAGGAAGAAGGAAGAAAAGGAAAGTTGGAAAAGAACCAACAGCATATGTCAGGTTACCTTGTCCAACTGATTATATACAAGACCAAAAGCCTATCATATATTTTCCGTTTTAAGTCACAGGGTCACTTTGAACATTTAAGTTTTCTGCTCCTTCATTTCTTCATGAGGCAACTAAGAAAATTCAGAAAGGTAGAAATTTTGCAAATACTGTATACAGAATCAAATGATTGAGTGTTGTGATCTATCATGAATTCAGGAAGATAATCCCTAATTTACTGACTTTTATACAGTACTGTCTAAGATATTGTCAGACTAAGTCTTAGACACACATTTTATTGATTGACACTTTCCTTTAAATGATTTATTTTAGGTTCTTGCGTACACTGAAGGACTTCATGGAAAATGGATGTTCAGCGAGATACGAGCTGTGTTTTCAAGACGTTATCTTCTACAAAACACTGCTTTGGAAGTATTTATGGCAAACCGAAGTAAGGCCCCTTAAATATTTGAAAAGGAAATGTGCCTATATTTGGTTGTTATTTATTTACATGGTGTGATATAGTCTTCATTTTTCCCTGCTATATTTCTCTCTTTGATATGCCCTCACTAAAACAAAAATAGAAATAAAAATTAATTTGCTTAAAAATGTTAATCCTAGATTTCTCATGGATAAAGTTATACAGAAAGCTGATTTTCCATGAAGATTCATTACCTTTACAAATAAATCATGATAAGCGCTTGAAAATGATTTCTGAAATTGATGGTTAGCTCTCCTGTGGTTTTCTAAATCATGTTTTTTCTTCTTACCACAGCCTCAGTTATGTTTAATTTCCCTGATCAAGCAACAGTAAAAAAAGTTGTCTATAGCTTGCCTCGGGTTGGAGTAGGGACCAGCTATGGTTTGCCGCAAGCCAGGTAATTACATCGTATTACACGTTATCTATGGTTCGTTGACATACTTTAATCTCAATATGACAGAAATATAAATAAGGTTATGCCATTATAATTACTTTGAGAACCAAGAAATTTTCTTTCTCTGCAAGCCTAGGGAAAGAGGTTATGAAAACAGCTATTTTAAGAATGATGGAGTGGTTCGTGTATAGGTTTCTTTAACACGTATATAAACGAGAAAGCAAGAAAGTTGATTTCATATAATGGCTGGCGTGTAATTAACACATTTTTGCTTAAGATTCTACAAAAAACATGCCAAAAGCTTCATGGTATTTGTGATTAATTGTTCTTTAGTCCCATGTAAGTTGTTTTTGTAAATGCTATGTATAGATGCTTCTTCATGAAAATGATAAAACTCTGAAAATTCATTGAGATTAATAGTCATGAATGATGATGTGGTTTTAACCATTTCCTAAATCTTTCATCCTGCTATTTTAAAATATCATTTGAAATCTTATTTTATTGAAAGATACTGATCTAATAGATAACACAGTAACTATGTGTATCACTAAATTCAGTCAGTCAGTTTTTGGCTTCAAGTAACTGAATACCTGTCTAACAATGGCTTAAACAAAAGGGTGTTTTGCTGTTTGAGTCTTATTTTATAAAAGGTTTGGAGTTAAAAAGTTGCCAGTACTAGCTCAGAGGTTCAAGGATGTGAGGACCCTCAGTTGACCTCATATTCACAAAATCACCACTAGTGCTCCAGACACCACAGTTTCACCAAATGCATTAGGCGGAAAAAAGAAACAAAGGATTTCTCATCGAACTTCTATGTTTTAGGAAAGAATATATTTGTAAGATGCCTTCCACAGTCTTTATCTCAGGTCCCTCAGGCCTGAAGGGGGTCACCTTACTGTCCTTAAAACAATCACTGCCAAAACAGAATGAGTTGACTGGCTTAGGCCAGTCATTCGCTGGGTAAGACTCAGGGTAAACTGTACCTTTGAATTCCTTGCCACCTCCTACTTGAACAAAATAGTTTTCCTGGAGGCAAGAAAGAAAGAAACTAGCTTTGGACAGACAAACAACAGCGTCTTCTGTATGTCCCCGTGTGTCTGTGGGAATTATTGCAGAGCCCTGCATGCAGGGAAAGAAAAACTAATCTTTGTCCGTCTTCCGACATTTAAAAGGCTTCCGACAAAAGGCTACCGACATTTAAAAGGCAGGGACTGTGTCTTATTTATCTTTTCATCCAAAGCACCTAGCACAGTGCCTAATTGCCAAGGTGCTTTCTAGGTGCTACTCAGCTAGAGTTACCTTGCATCACAGTGCACGAGCTCTTGTATTAAACTCACAGTGTAAGACCAGTTCACTGACACGTATGTACATGCTCAGGCTATTTACTAGCAGAATGACAAGATTAAATTAAGACATTAGTGGATAATGAAGAATTACTTCTGTAGAATACAGGTCAAAGGAAAAATGCATTTAATCTATCAAAAAAAAAAAAAAAGAAAATGGGGTTAGTTTTGCAATGCTTGTTCTTACCGTATCGAAGCTGACTCATGTAATGACTGCTTCCTTTCCCAAGTGCTTACAAACTGTTTGTTTAATCGTCAATGCAAGAGTTTTTCCAGGAATTGATATTAAGAACTGACAAATAGGTTTCACTTTTTCCTTTTTTTAAAAATGATCTTCTGCCTCCTGACATCTTTCTCAATGATCATGGTTCTTCAGAGATTACCAATAGGGTTTCTCAGTGATGTGTAAAAGTCCCTTCCATGCTTTTGGACTTGTTTGGACCTGGGTGCATTTAAAACAACTGGAATCTCTTGTACTCTCTCCCTTATCTATTATGAGTATATTCCCTTTTAACCACGTTTGGTCCCCCTTTGGCTGTTGGAAGATTATTCTTCTTGGCTGAAAAACTGGAAGCAAAATAGATATTTCATAGTTTGGGGTTTGCTGTGGCTTCAAACAACCATTCTATCTTAAAACCCTCTGGTCCTTTGTTCTTCTGCAACCCCCCACCCCCCAGTGCCTCCTCAAAGGCTCAACTCATTCTGAGTTTCCTAATGATGCTCTCGGAAGTCCAGTTTTACGTATTTCCTGTGATACCTAGCCTTGGAAGCAGCAGATGGGGGAAGGAGAAACACTGAATCTAGGCTGAGACCTGCCACTTACTGGCCGGGTAACAGTGACAGAGCCTGGTGCTTGGGAGGAACTCAGGTCATATTAGTGGAAGGAATGAAGAGCACTGGGGAAGAGGAATGACACTTTCATCTGCTATAAAATGGAGACAGTATCTCTGAAAAGAGATGTTTTATGAATGACTTGAGATCCTAAAGTGAAGGCATTCTGTAAACTATAAACACATACACACTATACACATACATGCAACACGTACACACAGATATAGATAAGCAGGGAGGTGAGTAGGAGGGTAGGTAAACGGATGTATGCACACGCTCACATAAATTCGTGTGTCTGATATGTAAGGTCCTGTTCTATTTAGAGAATTGCCAACGAGAAGGGACAATGTCTGGATCCTACCAGTGGAAGCCTCCCAGCTGACAGTATCATGGTAGAATCACCAAGGGCTTCATTCTGTTTGTTTTCTTGACCTTGGAATTTATCAGTTTAAGCAGAGTTTATTAAACTCTAGGAAACTTACTCTAAGCTAAAGCCATAAGATTTATAAACAAAAATTTACCAAATTCAAAGGCAGATACACTGCTCGAATAATTGACTTCGCATATCACTTAAGCCACTTCTCGGGCAAGCCCACCAAAGAGATCACATTACAAATCAAATTGTTGCTTTGTCCTTTTAGAACGAAAGGAATATATCCATTAAGCCAGCATAGCCTAATGAATGCCTCTTTAATTAATTAATATCCATAGCTGTCATTACTGAGAACATCCCCTGTGCCAGGGACTATACTTTTAGTTTATAAACATTATTTCCTTTATTTATTTATTTATTTATTTATTTATTTATTTATTTATTTATTTATGGCTTATAAACAATAAAAACTAATTTCTTGGCCTTCTGGAGGCTAGACAGTCTAAGCTCAAGATGCCAGCAATTTGAGGGTCTGACTGGAACCTGCTTCCTGGTTCACAGATGGCCATTTTCTCCCTGTGCCCTCACGTGGCGAAACAGAGCTCTTTGCCCTTAATTCTTAAAGCAACCACATTCCTAAAACGATGTGATTCTTATCCCATTTTACAGAGAAGAAAATTTTGATTTAGATAAATCACTTATCTTGCCCAGGATCTTGCTCATTCTCAATTTCTGTCCTGTGTCATCTCTCACAGTTTCCCACATTGGTCATAAGAACAACACCTTCATCCCTGCACAATGATGGAAAAATACTGGCAAAAATATACCCATATTCTAGATTCCATGTTGATTGTCAGTGTTTGGTTAATGTATTTTTCTATTCAGATAGTACAGTCAATTAACTTTGGATTTAATCAGATTCTTCACTTACTAAGGATATACCTGGTTGTATCCATAGGGCTGGTGATTTTAAATGGTTGCCTTTTGTTATGGTACTTAATAGATTTCATTCTCAGAGGGCAATTTTGTTTTTACCTTATCCCCTGCTTCTAAAAGCATCCTGCTGTAGCCCAAATACATACCAGCCATCCTCATTCTACTATCTAAAGTTGTTATGGGTTATTTTGGAAAACCCTATTGATTTACTGTTTCCCATTTTTCTTTTTCATGTGATTGAATTATTTAATTTTTTATCATCACCTCTGTCTTCAGCCATTTTTTTCTTTTAGGGTGACCAGTAATTCAAGTCATGTAGTACGTACTTATCGAGACCCCACTATATACTAAGCATTGCTAAATGCTCAGCATAGAACAAGAAGTAAAACAAGGTTCCTGCTCTCTATGAGTTTATACTGGGAAAGATGGAGCAGTAAACAGGAAAACTCTTAATTCTGAAACTCTTAATTCAGATTTGAATTTGAGATAACAAATTCCTTCCCACCCCTCCTTTTCCTTGGCTAACACATATTTTAACTCCTACTATGTACAAGACAGTACCTATTAGTATTCCATATGAATAGAAAAATTTGATACTAATACATGAAACATAAGTAGTCTTAAGTCCGCCGTTCCCAAACTGAGCATCAAGGAATGTTGGGATGTCGCAGTGAACTCACAGGGTGCTGCAGGCAATTCATCCTTTTCAGAGAGACACAGCTACACCTCTCAGTGCACAGACTATTAGCTCGAGTTAGTTCTATGTTTCAATTTTAGATAGCACGGCATTCTTTCCACTGACGTCTTAGCTTTGTGGAACTAGTTTTTGGGAGTTGCTATAAGAAACAAGAGCTGCATGAAACTCTGTGTGTAATAGGGAATGAAGGTGGTGGGGTGTGATGTGACTCCAAAGCTTCAGAAGCTCTGCAGAGTCCAGCAGGGGCACATAGCCCTTTAGGAAGTAATCATGGTTAGTTAAGAAGAAAGTAAAAATATTGTTTTTCTTTCAGTTTAGGAGTATTTTCAAACAGCTACTGAGTTGTTAAGACTCAAATATTATTTAGATCTAACTACTTTATAAACAGGACTGTTAGGTGTTTCTCTTGGCCCAGGACAACATGAAAAATCCCCTGACACACTAAGGGTATAATGAATTGAAAAAGTTTAGGAACCTTTGTCATAGGTAATGATCATTCTAGAAACTCAGTAGTTTTATCATACTTTTAGAAATACAGATCACTTTCATTATTTCTTAGATAAACACAGCGAACCTCAAAAGTTTCATCATTTACACACACTGTCCTGATTTTATTCCCTTAATCTAGTCTTGTGAATTCATATGTTTTCAAAGTTCCAGCTTGTATTTTATATCATGAGAGGGCTATGTGTGGTGTGAGTAGAGGCTGTACACAGATGCACATTCTGTGTGGGGGCAGGGGTGAAAGGTTCAGTGGCCGCCATTATTATATGAAGTTTCAGTCAAGTGCTTGCAAGATGGTACCTGACTGCTTGTACCTACTTAGCTTATTAGCATGGAAAAGATTTTCTTTCTGTATTGTTTAAAATTGCTTTCTGTATTGTTTACTTATCTTGAGTATAATTTTACCTTTTTTTGTTCTTGTTGACTTGTAAAATACCCATTTGCAGCCATATTATAAAAATAGGTGTTTTCATATTGGTTTATCCTGAATCTCTAAATGTATGTTTTCCATAGTAGAATTGTCAAAGATTGCTAATATCTACAATTAAAATGTATTTTAAATTTCCCTAAGGATAAACCATAAATTACTTTAAATGGATTGATATTAAACCAATGTATTAGTTAATATTGATTTTTGAAAGTCATAAGTTAAAAGAGACTATGTTTGTTACGGTTTGCTTAATTGCTAGGAGGATCTCACTGGCTACTCCTCGACAGCTTTATAAATCTTCCAACATGACTCAGCGTTGGCAAAGAAGGGAAATTTCCAACTTCGAATATTTGATGTTCCTTAACACTATAGCAGGTAAGACATCTCATTCTTTAATTTCATAATATGTTTGTGTTCATCAGAATCATTGGCAAGATGACTTGATGGAATACATTTTTTCCTTGGAATTCAAATACAGTGTTAGAATAAATACTGAAGCACTCAACGTTAAATGTTATCAGAAACTCTATAAGCTGGTACTGAGGTTTTAGATGCATTTGTTGTTGAAGAGGCTTTTCCTTGCTCTCCTTTTGCCATTTCCTTTGCTGACAGCTTTGTCTGAAGGTTTATTAGAGTCAACAAACCATTGCCAGAAAGTGTCTGGAAATAATAATGGGAAAATGTAATTTCCCTACTTTGTCATTCTCAGCAATAGCAGCTAGACAGGAGAATAACAACAGGATTCTGCCTAGTACAGATGTCACCTGGATTATGGCGTGATTGGGTTACAGGATCTTTTTTTCTTAAAATCTTCAAATAAAAATATAAAATCAGATTGGATTTCTAAATGATGAGTAACTGCCATCAACCGCAGCAGTGCCGTGCTTGTAAATTAGAAGAAGGCAGTGGCTTTGTTTTTCTGCTAAATCAGGGGCTGTCAGTGGTTAAACATGTTTATGAGATTTAAGTACCTCTTTCTTTTTTCCTAAATTAAGCTCCAGAAGCCCTTATTCATGTTGAATTACAAAAAGTTTACTTCTATAAATCAGGCTCTTCAAAAACTTCTTGGAATCAGATGAATTGAAGTAGCTACATAAATACACATGCTTCCCTTTGGTTATTGTTCTATTAGGAATGAAGGCTCAGAACCATGAATTTAGAGCCATGTTCTCTGAACATTGCTTAAAAGGATAAATGTGTAATAGCACTCTTTAAATCGATCGTATATGTGTGAATATGGATGCTTTAGGGATATACATATTAAATATGGGTGATACAGATGTATATTAGGTAGGCAAGAGAATGCAATTTATGAACAAAAAGGGATAAAAGAGTTGTTGGAAATGGTTTTGCACTTTAATCACTTAAAACTCTGTAATGTTCACGTCTTTGCTAATAGGATACTAGAGGTCAGCCAAAGGATTATTACATAAATTTAAATTTTAGTATATATTTTATGTGCATGTCTCCATTATATATATACATATATCTTCATGATACACTCATGACATATTTCATATATATATATATATATATATATCAGTGTACATGATGTTTATATCTTAAAGAAACCTATTTACTCCCTCAAAGACCAAGAAATGGGTTATACTATTTAATTAGCACATATTATTTCCATGTATAGAGTGAACTTAAATATCTGAAATGTAAAAGACTTCATTAGCATATTCAGCTAAGAGCAGGATGTGGCAGAAAGAAGCTTCAATGTCAAAGAGAAGATAGAATCTCAGATGTGCACCTTTATCCTAGAGCATAGGTGGAATTTCAACTTTTAACCCCATCTTGGACTTTAATCTTCCCATAACCATATTTAGCATGTTCACATCTGTCATAATAAGTGGTATGTTTGGCCTTCTATCATCTCATTTTATACTATTGTTTTTAAAATGTTTTCAAAATGTTTTCTTGTTTTTGTATTTTGTTTTTCTTTAGCCTTATACATTTTTGCCGACTTTGTTAGTGATTTAGAATGTGGGCATCTTATTAATTCTCCTAGAGATAGGTTTAAATTTTTAAAACCCTTTAAAATATATTTCTCTTCTTTTTGAACTCAAAAAACAAATCAACATTGAATTCTCAACTTTAACTCAATTTACTCCTCATTCATTGCCTATCTCTGTCAATATGATTTACTACCCAGAATTCATATTCTTATTAAACTCTTATTTTTTGGAGTCCATATATTTTGCATATTATGAAGATTTCAAGCCCTATTTAAATTTTCTTCTTGTTAGTGTAGTATATTACTTTCAGCTACATGGATCTTTACCTGATTTTTAGGATAATGTTTTCTTTCCAGTCTTCTGCAGCATTTTTCCATATTCAGTATGTTAGGCTTTGTGTTATCCTAGAGAAATCTAGCGATGCTCATTGTCTACCTTGTGTCAGAGACGGGCGTATTGTTTTTTCCTTGGCTGTGCTAGCTGCTTGGAGCTGTTGGATGTAAAACTGGAAGACAAGGAGCCAGACCTCACTCATGGCTCAGTTTCCAGTCGAGCCGGCATTCACATTAAGCTATTCTCCTCTTCTAAGGTGGGATTCTCGCTGTCTTTCTGATTGGAATGTGGTCCAGTTCATTGTTTTAAAGGACTCTTCTGGTCTGTGTCCTTTCCCACTACATTTTACTGATGTCCGATGTACTTGCCACAGTGTGGTACAGTACTACCTACAACCACTGCCCACTGCATGCCTGTTGCTTTCTGGGAGTTTCCCCATCAAGCTTGGAAAGATTGCAGTCTGGAGAGAGAGAACGTTGTGATCCTTTCTGAAAGCTACACCTGGGCAAGAGAGACACTGTTGTTGTTTTGTTGTTTTGTTTTGTTTTGTTTTGTTTTTCTGGTTGAGACAGTCTTTGGGTCTCTGAGCCAGAGCATGCAGGTCATAAGGGATATTTAAGTGCCATTCTACTCTCTTTTGAATGATTGGGGTCTGTTTTATTTGATGACATAAAGAATGTAGAGGCCACTGGCCTTTTTTTTTTTTTAAAGAATTTATTAGGCTTCTCCTTTGTGGTGATTGTAACTAAACATTAAAGCCTGTCTGTTGTAGACAGTGGGATAAAAAGAAGTATAAAATTGGGACTGGGAACGCAGAGCACTTACAACTGGATGGGTAAATGAAATATACATAAATAAGAGAGCATTTTAAGCACAGATATTAAGAGCTGAATAAGAGCTGTAAATAATGAATGCTGTGAGAGCTAAGTAGAATGGAGGAATTTTAAATATGTGTTTGTCTGGGGAGGGAAAAAAGAGCAGAGCTTTACAAATTTCTGCCAGTTGAATATGTGATGTGTTCAGTGGACATGAGAATCATATCTTGGCTGGAACAGAGAATAAGAGGAGATAATATTGGAGCTATCGGGAAGAGCCAGATTGTGAAGAGCCTGATCTTAGACTCTTAGGAGTCAGTGTGATTTTGGAGTAGAAGGGGATGCAATGTGTTTTAGGAAAATTAAGCTGGTAACTGTGTATGGCCTGAATCAGAAATGAGATAGCCTAAAGTTGGGGAGAGCTGTTGATAGGAGAGTTTGACAGGTCTCCAGATATGAAGTTAATTTGTTCAGTTCTTTAGTAAATAGTTACTGAACACACACTCTGGTGCTGACACTGCAGGGAAAACTAAAGTATGTTTTCTGCCTTTGAAGAAATCATGGTGTAGTCAGCAAAACACCCATGCACACCAGCAATTCCAGGAGAAAGTGATCATTATTAGAATGGGAGACTATACAAAGCCATTTGGAGTCACAGATCAGACGCCATTGCTTATAACTAAGAGATCAGGAAAAGCTCCTCATAGGTAACACTTAAACGGGAAATTGTAATATGAGAATTCACTAGCAAATAAACAGAGGGCATTCCAAGAGAAAAGATGTGGGGTGAAGAGCTGGATTAAAGTAGTGGCAGCAGGTATGGCAAAAAGAGAATGAGAGAGAGAGAAGTGCATGACTCTGTATACAGTGTCATTATACAAAAAGTAGAAATCACTGTGCGGTGTTCTGGTTCAGTGGTTGACAGGTGTGGCCCCATGACCGGCAGTGTCAGTGTCACTTGTCCTCAGACTCCTCAAACCTACTGACTCAGAAACCTCAGGAGTGGGGCCCAGCCCTCTGTGCTTCGCCAAGCCTTCTAGATGGTTTTGATGCTTATGCGGTTTGAGCACCATCGCCCTAGCCATTTAAGATCTAATTATCAGAACAACATTTGCATATAAAGACATTTAGAACATACAAGAGAGCATGCAGTTATGTGCCATTAACAGTCCTAAAAGTTTACGGAAGTGGGAGATGAGGCTGAGTCAGTCTACTCAAGGGGAAGCATTGTAGAAAAGCTGGGCTTTGAATTAGCTCTTCAAGGATTTTGTCTGTTAATGATGACCCAGGCAACATGAACCTTGATACAGAAATAGAAGGTCAGTTGAAAATAGTTACGGATGTAAATATCCTGAGGTACCCTCTCTGGATATATCCCTGCCAGTTCTTCCCTGGCCATCATTCTGAAGTTTTAAGTAGGAGTGCCATCTTGTATTGAGCACCAGCATTGAAGGTTTAGGTGATTGTATTATAGAGAAGTTTCACTAAAGAGAAATTGAACTGAGACATAGTGCAGCAAAGGCCTCAGCAGGTCCCACGTGGAGCCAGAAGCAAGGATATCTCTTCAGAGTCGTCCTGCCTTGAAGCAAGGAGGCCAGGTCTTCATTACCTCCTCCACACGACTGTCACTGGATGCAGGCTCCTGGAAAGGAGACAGACCCTGGGTGAGGGGAGCTTTCTTCTGATGATTGCAATTCCTGGGGAGGAACTTAGCTGAGTACCACCAGCCACAATACCGCAACATGGCCACCAACCCAGCATCCAGGATACTGGTGGTTCCCAGAATCACCTGGGGGGTTTGCTCCAACACGGATCATTGGGCCCCATCCCGACAGGTTCTGACTCAGTAGGTTGAGGGTGGGGCTCAAGGATTTGCATTTCTAACAAATCCCAAGGCAATGCTGATGCCTCTGGTCTAGGGTCCGCACTTTGAGGACCACTGCGCTGTATCTATATTCTTTAAAAGACATACCTGACGATAATCGTATTAATCTTCTGTAGCACTCACACCTTCTATGGCACTGTCTGTATCACACGTTTTGGCACTCATGGTAATGTGGCCTTAGCATTTTATGTCTGTATTTCATCTTTCTAATGAGATTATGAGAGCGCCACAGGAAAAAAAAAAAGTTTTGCCAAGTAAATACCCCTCAAATTGAACCGATTTAATACTTAGGCTTTGCAAGTGTTTTGCTTGATTGTGTGATCTATTACATAAGTTTAGTAGAATTGCTAGATGAGAGATTGTTTACATTTCTTGGATTAAAAAGAAGGGTTACGGAATGGGAATCTGGAAAGATGGAACAATCTTTCTTGGCTTCACGTTTTTAAAAATACAGGCTAATGTGACTTAGTAAATCTACATTTTCTGTAAAAAAAATTTCAATTCCTGTCTTACACTCTCAGACTTACCCTTTTCTCCAAAATATTATTTTAACATGAGATGCAAAGTATATTTATGCCCCATTTCTTACTCTCCATTGTTTTGAGGTCCATCATACTCAGCCAATTTTTCTGTTCTCCTTTCTAGATGCTTTTATTTTTTTTTTTTATTTTTTTTTTTTTTTAAGATTTTATTTATTTATTTCACAGCGGGAGAGAGATCACAAGGAGGCAGAGAGGCAGGCAGAGAGAGAGAGGGGGAAGCAGGCTCCCTGCGGAGCAGAGAGCCCGATGTGGGCCTCGATCCCAGGACCCTGAGATCATGACCTGGGCCGAAAGCAGAGGCTTTAACCCACTGAGCCACCCAGGCGCCCTCTAGATGCTTTTAAAAATGAGAATCCATATAAAGCAGCAGTGTCTTAGTATTAATGCATTATTAGATTTTCTTAGACCCTCATGTGATATATGTATATATCATAATTGCATATAAGTCAATACACATTTTATTTTATATAGGTGAGTTTTGTAAAAATACTTTACATAGTAAAAGAAGTTTATCGAAAATTCAGAAAACATATTATTTCTAAAGGACACCTGAAAGCCCGAACGTGTTTTCGTGGCCTTTGGTTTTCATGGCCTACTTATAAATTTAATAAACACTCACTATAGAAAATTGAACATATGGGACGAGTAATTAGAAGATTAACTCACTCATAAACCTAGCAGTGTATACATCCCATTTAACAGTGTTGGTGGGTTTTTTTCCTTTTTCTTTTTCCATGTGTGCTGTCTCGTTGGGAGCTTACTACACATATAGGTTCAGATTCTTCCTTTTTGATTTCATTAAATATTCTTGGAAGACATGATTTTTAAAACTGCACGAAAGTCTAGCTCAGGACTCTGGCATAATTATGTAACTATCTTTGAAACCCATGCTTTTTTTATTTTCAAAGAATTTAAGTTTTGGAAGATTTATGTAGAAGAATTATTTTTTTCTTTTCTTTCTTCTTCTTTTTTTTTACACATAGAAGAAATTTAATGTTGCTTAGAGTTCAAATAAAAATGTGGCTTCAACCTTTAATTCCTGGCGTTGACCCGATTTCTGTTCATTGTGTTCTGAAAGATACAACCTGTGCCTCATTTTATACCTTATTAGATACTGCCATGAACAAGATGTTAAAATCTGGCATTCTTGCATTTAAGAAAATAGCAGAGTGATTGCTAACATAGCTTTGTGTAAATGATTCCGTTAGGTCTGAGAATTTTTTTTAAAGGTTTTCGAGTTGTGTTTCATATGATCAGCTAATGAATTCAGCACAACTTCCCCAACCCCAACCTTTTTCTCCTGTTTAGCATTTTCCACTTTTTTACTCTGTGATGTACAAGCCCTCCCTGGTTAATTATGTATATATTTAGCTACTGCATGTGTTGGGCTTATTATTGTCATCTAATTAGATGTAACTTGAACTGCTTGCTTCTAGAAAAATCATTAAAAATTCTTTCCTAATGACCTAGAGATGACAAAATGTCTGTAAAGTGTGAAGAAGCAGACAAGCACAGGAACATCGCTCTTAAAGAGTGTTAATCCAGATGCTGCAATCATCTAATTAAACAATATTTTGCTGTCATTAACATTTTCACCAAGGAATTGCAGTTATAATTTCTTTGTCAGCTGTCTCTAGATCACTTTACCTTCAAAACTAAAGTGCCATATAAAAACATTAAATTGGATGGTTTAATTAAAAAGTTTTTTTAAAATGAAGAAACATATCCAGTGTTTCTGAGATCTCATTTACTGTGCTTCACTTTTATTGTTTGAGTAGATTAGTGTCATAGGCTTGCAATATTTAATATTCATCTTCTAAGATAAAACCTTATAAGCATAGTTAGTGAACCCCTCCCCCCCCCCAAAAAAACCCATCACTTACCACTGCTGGAAAAGGAAGGAACCCTACCAATTTCAGCACAAGGTTATTTACTAAACTTCAAATTATCCTAAAAAAAAAAAAACCCACAAAACATAAAAAACAAAAAACAGAACAGTTGATAAATAGGTACCTCCCAGTAACAGGTATTACTTTAGAAATACTTCACTTCTTTCACTATTTAGTAAACAGTCATTTTTTTTTGTTCAGTTCACAAAGATGTTCAGTAAAATAATTAAGTAACATGCTAATTCATGAATGTACCATTTATTCTTTTTCACCCATGTGATTTTTAAATACATTGTGCATTTTAATTTAAATAAAAAAATTTATATTGACCATCCATACAGTAAAGCTTTTATGTGAAAATTTTTATTTAAGGAGGTTTGACTATATGCAAGCATACTGATTTATAAAATTTCTTGTATTTATTAGAATTTAAATGGTGCTATCAGCTTTAGTAATTTAAAATTTGCTAAATTTTTGTTAGAATTTATTTTGAAGGAACCTTCCATAGATTAGTAAAGGTGAATTACAAAAAATGTAGGACAGAGAAGTTGCCCTAAGCTGTGGCTGTTGTCATCAATCAATTTTGTGTGTGTGTTTTAAAGATGATGGTTTCTTACTTTGCATGTTTTCCAGAAATGCCATTATATCATTTCCTATACTAGAAAGTCATTTCTATTAAGAAGCTGGTGTCTTCAAATGTAGTCTCTATTTTTGTGCTGTTTGTATTTATATGATACATTTAAGTACTAAGTCAATATAAATGGGCTTTTTATTTTATTTTGACAGTTTTTTTCCCTTAGTATATATGGAATAAAAGCTTATCAGAAAATTTAAAAATGATTATGGTATCTAATTTTCAGCTATTTTATTTATATAAGTAATGTAAATATATGTTACAGAAATAACAGCAACATTATTCTATAAAAATACACTCATCTACCAGAAGACCTATTTTTCATTGAAGCTTACAGATTTTTAAGTAGAATGGTAACCCAGAAAATGACAGGGCCCTAAAAATGCCATGGGCCCAGTTTGAATCCCAGAAATAGCTCTGCCTCGCCAATCTGGACTCTCTGTATATATACATATATAGAAAAAATGCTGAGAGTCATCAAGCCTAAATGTGTCCTAGGCTGACATACATATGAGCTATCAATAATAACATTCCAAATTTTAGAATTTTACACTTTCTACCCTACAGTGATACTGCTTTAGCAGGACATTCTCATGCACGAAATGTTAATACAGGTTCCGAATTTGTGTGTGTGTGTGTGTTTTTTTACCAGTCTGAATCTTCACAGTCGACTTATAAACATAAAACAGGCGCATTCATTGGCTAAGCTGTCTAGCTGCAGACATTTCCTTCTAGTTTAACATGCATGTTCACAGTGTCATTCTCTCTCATATATATTGCTCTGCCCCTACATAGTCCTCATCCACCAAAGAGACCATCCTGCAATTTTCCTTTTTTTCACTTGGCTATTTGTTCACCTAAAATTTGGTTCATCTTATCCCATTTTTATCACCTCTGTATTCATTCCTTCAACAAACATTTATTGGCAGACAGTATGTTTGAGATTAAAAATGAAACAAAACCCTAGACTCTACATTCATGTGTTTACAGAGTGATGCAGAAGCAGACAAGTAAACAGTGATGTGTATTAGCAGCAACCCATGTGTCCTCAGGAGCGCTGTACTCAGAGAACAAAGAGGAACCTAACCTGCCCCTCACCTCAGTCCAGGAAGTGCGAAGTGAAAGCAACATCCTGCTTTCTATCTGTTACCTCCATCAATTTACACATTTAAAGCAATATATCACTTTGTTGTAAAATGCAGAGATTCGTATCATTAACAGATAAAATAGTCACCTGCTACGATGTTTATGAAATGAATGAATGAATTTGATCTGATGCTTGTAATAGCAGATTTAGTTCTCCCTTGGATCAGGGTTGGGTTTTTTCCTATTTCACAACCACATTTACCAATTGCTACAAAAAGTAGGTATCATTTAATGACAATTCTTGATGCCAAACGAGATAATGTATGCATATCTATGTTAGTGTGTGACGTGTGCACTAAAGCATCCTAGATGAAATCCGTATCAGTAAATACTGGGGAAATCGCCCTTTTGTATGAATTCAAATGGAAATTTCGAAAGTTACCCATGATCAGATTATAACATATTTTTGCAAAGAAACAAAACAAAGCAAAACAAAAAAAACTTGTCCAACAAGAGTTTTCTTTGGACCCCGTTTCTTTAAGAGTGATTCTCTTAATTTCATATGCCCCTATGTTATTCCATACCAGTTTATGAGGGTGAGCCAGTACAGTACGCTCCCTAAACTTTCTACCTTCCCACTATGCTTCCGTAGCCTACCTGAGTCTCTTAAGTCATTCTAACAGAAAATAAACAGCAAACCCAACCTAAGATGCAGCAGCTCTCCACTAAAGTGAAACAACATAATACAAAAAGAAAATTCATGAACCTAAAGGACTGAAAAAACAATCTGCAAGACATCTGCCTCTGAACTTTTTCATACTGGCTTCAGAGGACTTCTGTTAATTGTACATTCTCAAGTTATTCTTGTATTCATAATTCTTAGTGTCAGCTCATATTATACTCTGTACACTGGTGATGGAATTTCTAGATGTATAATCATTGTAGTAGAATACCATCACATAACCCGCAAGTGTACAGGTCAGCAGGATCCCTCACCCATGATCACTTTCAGGGGTCTTCACCAACCAAACTCTGCTTTTCAGGTGCCAGTAGTGTCTTCATCAGAGCCAGCAGAAAAGCGATGGACAATGGAGGCCCCCAGGTGGCAGGTTGCAGTGGTCAGGACTGGGAGTGGGACATACCACTTCTGCTCAGGTGCTGTCGATTAGACCTGAGTTCCATGCCCATAGCTGCTTGTAAAGAAGCTTGAGAAATGTGGTCTAGCCCAAGAAGAGGAATGAATTATGATAACCGGCTCTCAGTCTGTACCACAAGTTATATTCTAGAAAGTAGTTCTAGTTACTCATGTCTTTATTATTGAGTGAATTCACTTGAAATACATTGTTTTTAGAGTGCTTTTGATTAAACAAAGACATAGTTCAATAAACAAGTTACTCTTTTCTGAAATCCAATAGTTTTTTTATATGAGAACAAGAAAAATTTCATAAGCAATTAGTGCATATACAGATTTTCATTTCTCTTTTTCGTTACTAGGACGGACATATAATGACTTGAACCAGTATCCCGTGTTTCCATGGGTATTAACAAACTATGAATCAGAAGAATTGGACTTGACTCTTCCAGGAAACTTCAGGGATCTATCAAAGGTAACTTTCAAATATATTCAGGTCAATTTTCTTCATAAAACTTTATTCTCAAAGCATTTCTACCAGGTATCTGTGTGTGTGTGTTTGTGTGTGTGTGTGTGTGTGTGTGTGTGTGTGTGTGTGTGTGTGTGTGTGTGTATCTCCAATACATCCAATTAATGTTTGTAAGAAAGTAAACTTGGGTCTTCACCTTTTGTGGTCAACATCTAAATATCATCAATTCTTAGTATAGGTATTAAGCTACAAGAAGATAAATTAGTACTAGCATAGGCAAAATGCAATACACATTTGAGAAAAAGAAGATGTAAGGGGAGGTTGCCCAGATATCCTTGGTTTTAAAGGTCAAGGTAAAAAACCTGAAATTAGAACAAGGTATGTTTGCAGATTATTTCTGTGATATATTTCTCAGGTGATAAGACGTGTAATTTTGACCATAATGCATGCGCACACGCGGGAACACACACACACACACACACACACACACACACAATATAGGGGAACATACTAGTGAAAAGAAAGTAGGGCACAATAACTCACAAATAACAAAGTAAGGCACAATAATAAGGGCACAGATCTGTTAAAATATAAGAGAGAGGATTTGGCCCCAAAACTGGCAAAATAAAAATTACATAATGGAGGGGCACCTGGGTGGCTCAGTCGTTAAGCATCTGCCTTTGGCTCGGGTCATGATCCCAGGGTCCTGGGATCGAGCCCCGGGTAGGGCTCCCTGCTCCACGGGAAGCCTCTCTCCCCCTCCCCCTGCTTGTGTTCCCTCTCTCGCTGTGTTTCCCTTTGTCAAATAAATAAATAAAATCTTTAAAAAATAAAAACAAAAAAATTACATAATGGGGGTAAGAATAAAAAGCAAATTTGCTATTAGTTCACCTCATTTGTCAGAGGAAACTTAAGTGGAATACTCAGTTATTGGAAGTGCAGTGAAGGACTAGGAACTAAGCTCCCCAAAATCTTCTCCATAGCCTAAGCTGATGTCAGAGCCAGACCATTAAGTTTAATATGTATACTTCAGCCATTTTAAGCCTCAGCCCCCTTTCACTCTGAATTTCATTCTCTTTTCTGTCATACTTGCTGGCCTACTTTGGTATTCCACAGCCGGTTATGAGGCGTATGCGTGTATGTTTGATTTGGGGGGAGGGGAGGGCCGAGTTGCTGATGAATCAGGGCAGCGTAAGCGTTGCAGCCAGTTTAGAAGTGATCCCACGGATGGTTTTTAATTCAACACACCTTCTCTTGCCTGCTCTCTTTCCTTTGAGAACTAGACCTACCTAAGCTGAAGTTGTGTATCCCACTGCTTACTAGCTATGTGACCTGAAGTCACTTTCCCTTAGCCTGCATTTCCACATTTGTAACAGGAGAACAGCACTAACCTAAGCCACACAGTTGCAAAGATCAAATGACATGTGCATTTAAAGAATGTGACATGGTTCTTGGCACATTGAAGCACTTCATGATTATTAGCTATTATTATTACACATAGAATATTTCTGAGCCCGTTTTGAAGCCTGTGTATTAATATTTGCATATTCTTATCTGTCATTCACTCTCTAGTTCTGTTATTTTGTATGACTTCCTTATCTAATCTCCACTGCTAGCTCATTGCTAATTGTAGTTATGATTTATAGGTTCAAAAGGGACCTAAGTGGTCAGTCAGCCCACAACTTACTGAGAGTCCCACATCTGGGAGAAAACAAAATATTAGCAACTGAATTCCAATATGGTTTTCAAATATAGTAATTTTTCCAGTTCAAATGAACTGAACAAAACTCTTGCATCATTTACCATGGATGAGTAATAGTCAGGCCCAGGTAGAGGGAAACATAATTTGCCCTCCAGGAGCAAATCTAGTTATAAATTATCTGAATCATAGAACCAGTCTCTGAAAAGTTTAATAATAAGATCCGATTATAGATTTTTAGTTTATCCATATAGAAAAGATGACATAAACTAAATTAGGAAATCACTGTTTCTAAAGTAACTAGAGGGTGCCTGGGTGGCTCAGTGGGTTAAAGCCTCTGCCTTCGGCTCAGGTCATGATCTCAGGGTCCTGGGATCAAGCCCACATCCAGCTCTCTGCTCAGTGGGGAGCCTGCTTCCCCCCCTCTCTCTGCCTGCCTCTCTGCCTACTTGTGATCTCTGTCAAATAAATAAATAAAATCTTTAGAAATAAATAAATAAAAATAAAGTAACTAGAATATGTAAATATTCTTCAGGTTTTTAAAGCTGATCCATTTAATCTGTGTTCCTTTGTCACAGATTAAATGGATCAGCTTTAAAAACCTGAAGAATATTTACACATTCTAGTTACTTTATTTTTCTAGTTATTTTATTTTTTTTCTTTTCTTTGGTTGGGACAGTGTGGCAAGAACATTGGAGTCCTGTGTCTTCGAGTAGTTAAGTATGACTTCTCCAATTCGGTAGAGTCCCCACTCTACTGACTGTCAGATATGCTGGCCTCAGATTTCTGGTAACTACCTGAGTTTTCATCTCAGTTCTGGACTGGACTCTTCCCAAGAGGGGCTGTGACTAAGTCTGTTTTATTAACTCCTATACATATACACCCTTTCACCTAGTACAGTGCTTGACATACAGAACATTTCCCTTTGTAACTCACACGTGCTCTCCTATTTTTATATAATTTTTTGTTTGTTTTGTTTTGCTTTGCTTTGTTTTTATTAAATAAGTAAAAGAGGTAAACAGACAAGGCAACTTGAATACTAACTATACTTTCGCAAGCATGGAGTCCTTCACGTTGTGAACATTTGAACCCATGAGCTCTTTTAAGAGCTTTTTTCAGCTTTTTTAAGCTTTTTTCAGTTCTGCTATGTTCCATGCTTTAGTAATTTGTTTCTTTATATTCTGTCAGACTAACATGATAGGAAAATGTTAGCAAATTAAAGTCTCCTGATATGTTAATAAATTACTCTTGCTTTGTTCCCATGCTTCGTTGAATTTCTTAATAGGAACTTCTTACAAATGGGCTAGAAACCCAAAACTATCCTGTATAAAAATCATTAATAAACAAGATTCTAATGTATGAAAATATATCATATTATACACCTAATAGGAAAATGGCATTTGAAGTGTAATAATATAATTGGAAAGACAAACTACTAATAATGAAATATTATTGTAATGAGATGACCACTCAGAAGCACATGAAATTCTTGTAGGTTTAATCAGTACTACAAAAGAAATTTTTAATAGAGAGTTTGTTAATCTTCAAAAGCTCAAGCAAGAATTTAAATATCTGAATGCTATTATTAACCAGGAACCTTCTAAAAGATCTCTTAGAGCAGAAGTTGTTCCTAAACAAAGATTGAGACCCATGGAATAATTTCTAGTAATAAATAATTCTAGAATTTGTTTCAGTAAGCAACATTTGAAGCCCAAAATAATTTTTATGTTCTCAAGTCTTTAGAATCTATTCTTTATTTGAAAGAATAAAGAAGTATGAAAAATTAAGAAGCTTTGAAATATACAATAAATAAAATATACAATCCTAAAAAGATCAAAATATTTTCATCTTTATACCCCCACATTACACTGGCTTCATGAAATTCTATGTCATCAGTTAGAACTTTTGCACAGTAAAGTAATAAAATGGGTGCCTCAGTTCCAGACGTCATATCATACAACCCAAAGAAAGAGCGAGCATCTCACCAAAGTCACACTCACGGAAGACAGAAAAACTTTTCTTTCCTAGAAACCCCAAAAATGTCTCCTTGTGTGTTGTTGGTGCTGCTTAATGGGGGTAGAAAATGTTAACTAGAGATGAGATAAGTTCACTAGAGATGAGATGTTTGGAGTCAACGGTAGAGTCAGGAGCACACAAGACACCTGTCAAAGAAGGATGGGCTGAAAGTTGACCACAGGAAAGCTGGATTTCTGTTCCCTAAAGAAGGGGACTGAGTTGTGGTCAGCAAACAGCTTTCTGTTATAAAGTGAAAAATACAGTGTATCTGAGAGCTTCTTCTTTCTGATTTCTATAATCTAGAGAATAGCAAATAAATTACAGGTTTATATACACATAGCTCTTCATAAAAGAAGCTTTGCAAGGTGCTAAGAAGACTTTAAAATATAGTCCTGACCCTCAAGGAATAGTCACTGGTTATGAGGGGAAAACAGCCAATAGGCAGTAGCTTTTTATTACATACATACAAGTTTAATATATGAATATTAGGTGGAATCAGAGATAAATTTGCCATAAAGCTCATGAAGCTTAAACTTCAAAGCCCCGCAAGTTTCAGGGGCTTCTTAATCTTGCCCCTCATTTTATGTTCATATTCCTGGGTTTATTTTCTTAGAGAGCCTCTCCAACAAATTCCTAAGCATGGTGAACTTCTCTCTCCTCTTCTTTAACGTGAGCACAGTAGTATTTACATAACACGTTTCTGAAAGAATTAAATGCACTAATGCAGGAAAGTCACCTAGTGGCATGCCTGGCTCACTAGTGGCATTCGGTGACTGGTAGCTACGAAGAAAATTTCCATGACTGTCAGCTGAGGGTTCGCTGTCTTTTGTACGATTGAAAAAAATATAGGGAAGGATTGCTTGATTTAATTTTGTTCTAATAAAATAAAAAGCAATACCTTTTAATAAAATATAAAGTCAGATTTTCATGCGGTAAGTAATTGCTTTTGCATCTTTTTAAATTGTCAACTTCTCAGAACCATAAACATTGAGATGCTGAAGTTAAATATTTATTGAAACTTGAGATGCACATTTATTTAGACTGAACTATTTTATTATAATACTCATATTCTTTCCTTAACCCAGTTCAGTGAATGAAGAGTACAGGAACAATGAAAGTTCTCTTATCAGTAAAATTTATTGGCCCCCTCATTTGATTAGACCTCATAGTTTCAAGTTTTATTTATTACGTGTACAGGTTAGAGGTTATGTTTCTCGTTTGGCATGATGGACAGCAAGTGAAACAATCTGTCATTAACTTATCTTTTCAATGCTCAACCAGCAGTGGGTATAGACAATTTTTCCCTCCATGTATCCAGATTTTCCTTTTGGAGATGTGACCTCGTGGTGAAATCTATCTTAAAACATGATACACGCTGGTGCTTGAGTTATTTACATATACTCATATGAACTTTGCTCTTAAATTACAGTGGTTACATGACATTGACGTGAAGTGCAGTCTCTGCTCATTAAAGTGTAAATGGAATTTTCCTATTTCCCAGTCATGCCCCTCCGATAAATGAAATAGTTTCATCACAAAGCCAGGTCCTGCTAATATTGACATGAGCGTAAGACATCACACACACACCCATTCACTGAGTGGAAAAATTATATTTCGTTAACACAGGAGTTGTTTGACTGACAGATGATGATAAGCATAACCATTTTCCCAAATTATTATGCCACTTAAAAAAAGGAAGTGATAATGCCTTGAGGCATTGAAATGTGAGAATGCAAATGGATGCACTGAAGTGTGAATACTCTTCAGCCGTCCACCCTTGATACTCCTGCCAAATGTCTATATACCACATAGAAAAGGGTGTACGTTGTTATGGTGAAGAGTGCTCGATTCAGCCGTGTGGTGCAAGTTTCTGCAGTTATTTTGTCTTTCTTTTTCATCTTTGGTTAACCATATCTAAAGTGAATTTCATTCTATTTATGCTAGTGTATAATCTCCCTAAGGCTTGGGTTTTAACAACAGCACATGAAGAATGGGCAAAATGATTAAGTGTATTAGTAGCTGACTATGATGATAGAAAACTTGGTAGAAGACAAATTTATTCTACACCATCTGCCAAAAAACCTACTGCCAAATCTGAAATATTCTAAGTATATGATGAATGTCACCTTAACCTACAGCCCAACTTGAAAACTGTTTTTGTTATGCTTGCTTATATTGCATTGTTGTAGACAGAATATTGATTGGCAATATTTGGATACTGTCTTAAACTCATGGAATAAGCCAAGCCGAGGGTCCAGCTTTCAAGGGGGGAAATGCATAAAGGTACCAATTTCAAAATTGGGTTTTATTGAAGTTGATAATTTTCTTCATTTATTTGTTCTTTCCTTACACAAGCCTTTAATCCACACTTACATTGTGCTGGGTATAGGAGATAAAAAGACAGTAAGAACTGGTCCATACTCTTAAGGGTTTACAGGTCATTTTTCATTTACCTACTGGCATGTTATGTTCTTTTCCTTCTAATTGAAAGGAAGAACCAAGTAAGTGTAGACAAAGAGAGTTGGTTCATAGAGAGTGTGGTAACCAGAGAGAGTGAGGTGTTTTTTGTTTGTTTTTATCTTCCCTGTTTGTTGGAGGTACATAATAGGGTGATGGGGAGTTTTGAGGATTTACACAGAAGTCCCAAACCAGTCCCATGCTCTGCCTGCTTATGCTAAATGTCCCTCCTTAGAGTCTCTCTTCTAGTTCCTTCCCATTTAGCCAGTTGTTCTACCCTTTGAGAGAGAGAGAGAGAAAGAATACTAGAACTTGTCCTGCTTTCAAAACTGTAAGTTGCTGGGATGCCTGGCTGGCTCCATTAGTACTGCATGCGGCTCCCGATCTCAGCGTCCTGAGTTTGAGCCCCATGTTGGGTGAAAGATTACTTAGAAAGAAAGGAAGAAAGAGAAAAAGAAAGAGAGAGAGAGGGAGAGGGAGGGAGGGAGAGAGGGAGGGAGGGAGGAAGGAAGAGAGAGAGAAAGAAAGAAAGAAAATTTTAAAAGAAAGGAAAACTTTAAGCTGTCAGAAAAGGAACTGGAAACAATAGGAGCACTTCTGTAGTGCGTGCGCTTAGAGTACTACCTGTAGAGAAGGAAAGAAGGCCTGCTTACTCACTTTGGTGTCACATCTCCAGTACAGCATTATCAAGGCAAACCTAGGCGAGGGCCAGTCTCCTTTAACCTTTCTTTCCAGCTGAAACAGAAGATCCAATGGAGATGATTGTGAAACTCATCTATAGGCTCGTCATTGTACTCCTTAATATTTAGAAAGCTTGTAGAACGGACACATGAAGATTTAAGGTATTTAATTATATCTCCATTGTTTTTATGTCAAAATTGGTTACTTTTCACTAAAATATTTAAAACTGGTTTTCATCTTAGGAATTACCCTGGGATGGTGATAACAACACCCCCCAATAGTTGACAGGTACTTATTATATAGCCAGGCATCATGCTAAGCATCGTTCATAGATTTTCTCATTTTATCTTCACAACTTTATGATGAATTGTGCTGGCTTTATAGGTTGCATTTCCTTTCATTTGTTACCTCTTATTTCTCTATAGTAGGTAAGTAGAATATACTAACAAACAAAAAACAAACAAACAAAAAAACCCCACAACCAGCCGTAGTGATTAATTAATCTTCTAGGTGCTCTCCACCTTTTCTAAATGCCCTGCGCTATGGACAGCCAGGTGATAGGAGCAGAGGATGCAAAGAAATGTACTGAGTGAGCCATTCTGTACCTCCAAAGACTTCAGTCCTACGTGGAACCAACATACCTTTGAATAAGCTAATAAATTGTGCTCATCAAAATTCAACTTTGGCTCAAAGTCTCTTCCCTCATAATATAATTAATCATGTTTATTTACCCTATGAAAAAATATAAAAAGAATTGAAGTCAAAGAGAGTCAGCAAAGTATAAATCTTAACACTGACTTTTATTAACGTTTCATTGTTTTGGGTTCTGTTTTTTAGGTGTGTATGTGGGAATGTACGGTGATTAGCTGAAGTTCACCTGATGATGCCATTTTGTGCATAAAATTGCAAAGGGAAGACTTCATCTGTTTAAAATAACAGACTTTTGGGGGTGCCTGGGTGGTTCAGTAGGTTAAGGGTCTGCCTTTGGCTAAGGTCATGATCCCAGGGTCCTGGAATCGAGTCCCGCATCAGGCTCCCTGCTCAGCGGGGAGCCTGCTTCTCCTTCCCCCTCTGTGATCTCTCAGGGTAGTGAGATCAAGCCCCACATCAGGTTCTGTGCTGGGCGTGGAGCCTGCTTGAGATTCTCTCTCTCCCTCTCCCTCTGCCCCTCCCTACCTGTGCTCACTCTCTCTTGCTCTCTCTCTAAAAAAATTTAAAAATTAAAAAATAAAATTTATAAAAGTTTAAATGTTCATATTTGAAGGATTTTTCTGGGTCATATAACTGAGAAAAGCCCTTAACATTCTATACACAGAATAAACCAAATTCTTTTTTTTTTTAAGATTTTATTTATTTATTTATTTTGCAAGGGAGAGAGAGAGAAAGAGAGAATGAGAATGGGCAGGGGCAGGCAGAGGCAACTAATATTGTAATTTTATGGATATTCTTCAAAATTTTTTCTCTGAATAATTAGCAAAAATATATTACTTATGTACTAAGGATTTTTAGAAAGCCATTGATAATACCATTTTTATAAAGTCATTGATAAGACTATGATGCTGATATTGCTATGATGCAAATGGCTTTTTTCAACCCTAGTACTCTTAATAATGATTTAATATCACCTGTAACCCATTCTCCACAAAAGTATTAGAGTTACCTTTTTAAAGCCTAACTCGGATCTTGTTTCTCTCCTGCTTAAAAGCATCACCATAAAATTTTCATTTATGTTTCATTTCCCTGATCTGCAAAGCCATATGATATGCCTTTACCTATTTTCTCACGTCATCTCCTAATCCTTTCCTCTCGTCTACTGTGCTTTAATCACACTCTTTCTTGGTGTTCCCTGAGCCTGGTAATCGGGCCTCTAAGGAGTCTTTTACTGGCTCTTTCTCTGTCTTGAACTCTCTCATTTCTGAATTGCATATACATCTCTGCCTAGAGGTTCTCCTTGAGAGATGCCGTCCCTACCCCCCAGTGGCTACTGTCCCATTCTCTTTCATCAGTAGAGCACTTACCTCCGGTATTTTCTCATTTACCTAATTGTTTATTTAGATTCCATCTGTCTCTGTCACTAAAGACACACGCACACGTACACACACACACACACAAAGCATCATGAGAACAGCAACCTCATTTATCTTATTTTAGGGTGTAGAGTAATTACTGACACATAGTAGGCACTCAGTATTTATTGAATGAATTTACCTTGGAATTTTTTTCAAATCAGCCTTTTCAATTAGATGCATAATATTCAGCAGTGTGAGTATATCATCATTTATTTAACTAGCGCCTTCCTGGATATTTAGACCACTTCCAGTTTTGTAGAGTGTTTCTGTTTTGTTTTGTTTTATTTTGCCATTTCAAGCAATGTGAGAAATATAAATATCCCTGTGTCTGACTCTTTCCATATTATAAATTCCTCAAAGTGGAATGATTGGATCAAAAGCAAGTGCATATTTAAAAAAAATATTACCAGTTTGCCCCATGAGAAATGTATACCAATTTATATTCCTACCAACAATATTATGACATATCATGTTTTGCTATTTCCTGGCCAACACTGAATATTGTGAAACTTAATTTTTGACAATCTAATGAATAAAAATCATTTTTATTTGACATTTTAAAACTTGCCATGTACTTCTGACTTTTGACTGTAAGGAAAGGAAATCAACTTAAACTGGCTATCATTTGAAAACAGAAATTTTTCATTGGCCCACATAACTGAGAAATCAGGGATTGGTTAGTTCAGGAAACTCACCAGTGTCATAGGATGCTACATCCCTGGTAATTTTTCCTTGTTGGTTTCATTTTCAGACAGGCTTCCCTATGTTATAGCAGTAATGCCTTTGTAATCCCACTAGAAAAAGAGAAACCTTTTTTCCCAGGTAGTCTCAGCAGAGTTTCATTGGAGCACCTTGAATCATCTGCCCATTTCCGTACTAATCTCAGGGGCCATATGGATAGAATATGTTGATTGCTGGGTCTGGATCCCATCCCCACCCAGGGAATCAGATAATGGAGTCAGTCCACCTGAACCAGGTATACCAAGAGTAGGAAAGGAGTGGTTCATAAAGGAAGAAGGAGTAATATATGCTGAACAGAAAAAGAATAGCTATCCATTATATTGTATGAGCTGTTTTTCCTACATATATTGGAAATTTACTTCTGTAAATTGCCTGTTCATCTCATTTGCTCATTTATTCAACTAAATTATTCATTAGTTTCTTACTGCTTTGTAAGAGCTCACTTTTTAAGGAAACTAGCCCTTTATCATATGTGCTATAAATATTTTTCACTTTGTTATTTGTCTTTTGATTTTGCCTAAAATTTTTTTCTGAAGTTTCCATATGGAAATTTAAATGCTATATGGAACATTTCCATATGGAAATGTTAAATGTTATATAATCAGCCTGGGTGGCTCAGTCAGTTAAGTGTCCAACTCTTGATTTTGGCTCAGGTCATGATCTCAGGCTCAGTGCTGGGTGTGGAGTCTGCTTTAGATTCTCTCTCTCCTTCTCCCTCAGCCCCTTTCCCCCAAGAAATTAATCAGATCAGTCAGTCTCCATTCATTCAGCATTTATTATGTACCTAAAAAAGCCAAGTAATGTATCAAGTGCTATGAACATAGAAATGAGTAAAAGCCATTGCCTTGAAGGGCTAGCCTACTGGGTAAAAGAAAGTTATAGATTTGCCTATTACCAGAGAGTGTCGTGTAGGGCTTCACAGATGAAATTTGAGCTGCTTTAGGAAGAATGCATTGAAATTTCCTGGTCAGATGAGAAGAGAGGCAGGGAATTTTCTTGAGCACAGAAGAATGTGTAGGTACGATTTCTATGTTGTCCTAACTGAGAATTTTAAGAATAATGATATGTAGCTCATGACTGAAAAAAATGAAAAGACAAGAATTCTTGAAGCCTCTTCTCAGGATTCTCAAGCCCTTGGTTATTATAACAAGAGATAACAAGATAACTTCGATATGTTAGAAGCTCAGATGTGTTGAGAGTATTGAGATGAAGCCAAACAGATCAATCAGCTATATCCCGCTTCCAGCTGTAACTGGCATAAAGCCTCAGCTGGTTCTGCAAAATGTATAGCCTCTGACTAGCAGTGCAATCTTGATTGGAAATTTCTTCATTGTCCTCATCTGTACTGTGAGGGAGTTGGACTTGTAGGCCTGTAGGGTGCATTCCAATTTCCAAAGATCCGTGATGCTTTAGGAATTAAGTAGGCAGTTATAGAAGAAAAAAATGACATCAAGATCAGAATTTCCTATTTAGCCATGAAATGGCAACACAATGTTATGGAAAGAATAGAGACCCATGTGACTGTTTCCTCCTCATGAAATTACGTTCAGAATGAATGCCTTGCCCACCTCAAGACTTATGAAAATCAATCCAGAAAATGGATGTGAAAACAATATCTTTTATAAGTATATAGTAGCATTAGCATTTGCAGCAGGGAACACTAGCAATAGTGAGCTCACTAACATTTTATATATATAAGTAGAATCCTAATACCATGAACATAATGAGCATTTTCAAGGTTTTTTTTTTAAATACCAGAATTCAGTTTTATTAATACTACTTTAATTAGACCTCTGATTACTCTTGAAAACCTTTTTCATTCTTAAAAATTGTAATCTATTTTAATGGCATTGACTGCACTTCAAGTCAATCCACATTTATTTTTGATTTCTTTATTTATTCAAATCAATCCAGCTATGTGCCCAGACTTTCACGTTCTCTAAAGTACTTTGAATGCTTCATAAATTACCATTTCCCCAATTAGTATCTTGCATTTAAATTATCCTTGTTGTTTTCACCTCTTTTATTTAATTTATACATCTATCCTATAAAATGCACTTGATGAAACTTGTAAGGTTTCTTAAAAGGAAAAGGTATTGATCAATCAAGGCTAAGAGAACAGAAAAGGAAAGAAAATAGGAAAGTGTAACCAAAGAAAAAGTTCACACTCAGAAGTGCATGCCATAAGAATTCTAACTGGAACTTTTCAAGGAGCACTTGTACTATTGCCTATCATTAGCCATCAGCGAAATTTAAATCAAAACCACATTGAGATTACACCAGTTAGAATGGCAAAGATTAACAAGGCAGGAAACAAGTGTTGGAGAAGATGTGGAGAAAGGGGAACCCTCTTACACTGTGGTAGGAATGCAAGTTGGTGCAGCCACTTTGGAAAATAGTGTGGAGATTCCTCAAAAAATTAAAAACCTATGACCTGGCATTTGCACTACTGGGTTACAAATGTAGTGAAAAGAAGGGCCATATGCACCCCAATGTTCATAGCGCGATGTCCACAATAGCCAAACTGTGGAAATAGCCGAGATGCCCTTCAACAGAAGAATGGGTAAAGAAAATGTGGTCCATATATACAATGGAATATTACTCAGCCACCAGAAAGGATGAATACCCAACTTTTGCATCAACATGGGTGGGACTGGGGGAGATTATGCTGAGTGAAATAAGTCAAGCAGAGAAAGTCAATTATCATATGGTTTCACTTACTTGTGGTACATAAGGAATAACATGGAGGACATTAGGAGAAGGAAAGGAAAAGTGAAGGGGGGAATCAGAGGGGATGACGAACCACGAGAGACTGTGGACTCTGAGAAACAAACTGAGGGTTATGGAGGGGAGGGGGGTAGGGGGATGGGTGAGCCTGGTGGTGGGTATTAAGGAGGGCACATATTGCATGGAGCACTGGGTGTTATACATAAACAATGAATCTTGGAACACTACATCAAAAACTAATGATGTATGGTGACTAACATGACACAATAAAAATTTTAATAAATAAATAGCTATTGCCTATTAATAGTTATTATGAAAACAGAAAATAAGGATGAGGTTCTAATAAAAGTAAATAATAGTAAACACGGGAGTGAACAAGATTAACTAATTCTGTTTATAATAATATTTCTCAGAACTTTTCATAATGTAAAATCTCCATGAGTATCTGCCAAGATCTTTGTTCCATATAATAAAGTCACAGGCTGTTGTTGTTGTTTTTTTCCAGGAAAACAAAACTTTTTGTGATATTTAAGACTGAGACAAATTTCTCTCTTTAATATTCAAACAGGGGAAATTGAGTGATAGAGTAGAGAATATCCTCAACACCAATTTTTCAATAATTTCAATTGTTTTATGTAGACGCGGTAATGTTACACATATGATTTTCCACCAATTTTATTTTGAAAACAGTTCTTTTTGAAAGCTATGTAGGCTTTATAGCAGTTTTAGAAACTGAATTATAATAAAAATGCTACAGAGGTGGAATTTTTATTTTTAATTTTTGCCTTGTTATCTGCATTTTATGTTAGTGTCAAGTTATGGCATACAAACCGACAAGAACAAAATCATAATACATCTAAGAGCAAGTTCTAAACTTTGAGTTAAACCTTCTCATATGGGAACACTTAAAAAGCATAGAGGTGGCTGTTCCTAAAAGCCTACTCTTTGGGAGAAAAGGAAACTGGTAATAATTACTTTGGTAATTATGGTAAAAATTGAAAAAGATTACAAAATAAGCTTCTACGTTTTATTAAGTAGAGTTTTACTGTTTCACCAGATTTCCTACCTTATTTGTTAAGTCCAAATGGCTTTCACTTTGCATTATTTGCTCAAATTTTAAAAGGATAACAAACACAACCGTATCAGTTTATACATAGGTTAAGTATATCATTATAGGAGGGTAGATGATAGATGGACAAGTAGATAAATAGGCAGATAGATAGATAGGTAGGTAGATATTATATGTTTGGATTATATGTCTGGAAAATAGGTCATCTGTGATGAAATTTTTGTTTCCCAGACATTTTCAAGCATTTTTCCTTCAGATGATTTATTTTGCTTCAGATGATTTATTTTGCTTCCTGATTACTAGAGCAAAATAGTAGAAAAATAATAAGTACAAACTAGAGCATATACATTTTGTTATATAAAATTCGTTTCTAAATGCGTTAGATAAAAATTCAAAATTGGAAATTCATTTTTAGAAGTTACTAATGGAGGCATGTACATACTTTAATACTGTGCAACTGTTTCCTACAAAGTACTATTCTGTCAAACACTCCAAAACAATGACTTTGATGAAACCCGAGTAAAATAAAAAGTGTAAATATTTATTTTATCCCTTTTCCAGTAGTTGGCGAGAAGCTGGAAAAGATTAGAGGAAGGGTCTTGTTCCTTTTTCAAGAATGTTTTGTGGGTCTTGCAGAACAAACAAAATCTCAGATAAGGTCAGTCCTTACCGATTAGAAGCCATTTTATGCATGTGAAAGATTCCTTAGCCTATTCAAGAGAGAACAAAGTATTAAACATTTCAAATGCTTTGAAAAAATAGTCTTTTAATATTGAGGTAGAAAAACAGATGTCTGCACATTTAGAAAAGTATAACGTATGTCGGCTCACTTAAATGAAAAACTATTTCAATTCAGTAACAGCCCACATTCATTACACTATAGTAAGTGCCCTTTTACCAAAAAATTACTTATGTATTTGCTTTAAGTATTATTAATATTCCATGTGACACTTAATGAAATTACATTGCCTTTTTATATCTATGTAAAAAGATTGGAGAGATGAACAGTGAAATTTAACACAGAATAAAATGTAAGTCTTAGAATATTTAAAAAATATATTTAAACCAAAGTTCTTAAACAGTTTTTAAATAATTAAATTAAACCAAAGTTTTCAAAAAAATTTTAAAAATAATTAACTGTTTAGTCTTTGTTAAGTCATAATTAAGCTAAAGAAAAATGAGCACAGTTTACAAATAATTTTAGAATTAAGGATAAGAGCCCTTGCAAATAAGAGTTTTTTATGGAAATTCTAACAGACCTTTAACTGCTGACATCATTGTGTTATTTGAATTAGTCCCATGGGACCAAAAGAAAAAGCTTACAAACAATTTATAAATGAATTTTTCTCTCTTGTGTAACATTATTTGTCCCATTGAAACACTAATTTTCTACTACTTCTCTTGTTAAAATTAAGCCCTGGGGGGAACTTCATAGTTAACTAGTAATATTAAATTTTGAATAAAGGAGTTCTACTGTATACTTAGTATTCATCTTTTGTTTTCTCTATAAATATTTATATATAATAGTATTCATCCTAAAGCAAAATAATAGCTATTAGGTATCATAAGAATGGAGTCCATGTCCCATAAACCAAAATCAGAAACTGAAGCTAAAACAGTTTATTATTTGAAATCATGAGGACTATATGCTACAAATTCTTTTAATGATTAGGTGTGCTAAGAAGTTTGAGGCAATGATCCAATTAACACATGCTTTGTTGGGGCGTGGGAGAATCTTTGTATATTGTATCCTGAGCATTTTACTCTGTGCTCCACTCTGGGGATTAACATCATCATCGGGATGATCGGAAAGGTCTTAGTGGCTTTTCAGAATGCTTTCTAGGAACTCGGAATTGCCTGGATTATTTTCTTCAGCCTTAGGTCTGTAGTTTCACTTAATAAAGAAGATGTGTGCACCATTTGTATAATAACAAAATGGAACCAGCATTCCAACAGGGTTTCCATGTGGGTGATTATTATCTTTCACACTGTGGGTGACCCTCTAGTAAGACAAGGTTTTCTCTAATATGGTTGTCACATGGTGACAACCTTTACCTTTACCTTCTCCTCATTGGATTTTCTATGATCAATCTAAACCTTTCATTATGGTTATTACTAAGTAGGCAGGAAAATGACATTAAAAGTCTTGGTTTTGCCTTGGCAGTTTAAACTGGATCATTCCTAGTAATCCAGTTTACTAAAACTTAGTAAAATCCAGAAACTTTGCATGTATAAATCATCTCCCTGAGACATTTTTAGCAAGTGTCATGATCCATAATGAATATTAAAATCAAATTTGATAAAATGTAATACAAAATTTTTTATGCTCTATGGTTAAAATGAATTAATGGTAAATACTTTTAGCATAAAGAGTTATAATATAGAATGTTTAATATAACTGTATTAAGTGAAATGCTTCTTTTCTTTTCTTACAGCCAATCGGTGCTTTGAACCCAAAGAGAGCTGTGTTTTACGCAGAGCGCTATGAGACATGGGAAGATGATCAAAGCCCCCCCTACCATTATAATACGCACTACTCAACAGCAACATCTACCTTATCCTGGCTCGTTCGAATTGTGAGTCTCTTCATTAAGTGACTATGCTTATTGTTTGTTTTAAACAAAGAATAGAGGCCAGCGAAGTAGACACTACTTCATTTCACTCACTAGAGATTTCAAACTCTAGTAAAACCTGAATCCTTTTTTTAAAAATGAGTTTTCTCATTTACCAAATCAGGTTAGGAAGATAGATTATTGTGAGCTTCTTAAGCCTAAACTAGTTATAAAAGGACCCAGACTCTTGGAATGCATCCATAATGTCCACTGTTTCTTTTGTTCACCGATGGTCGCAAGCTGCCTCTCTTCCCTGGTCCTCTCAAGTTTGCTTCTTGGGCAGTATACTTTAAGAACAGTTCCTTTGCAGAAATGTCTGTTCATGTCTTCTGCCCATTTCTTGATTGGATTATTTGTTCTTGGGGTGTTGAGTTTGATAAGTTCCTTATAGATTTTGGATACTAGCCCTTTATCTGCTATGTCATTTGCAAAGTGCTCAACATCACTCAGCATCAGGGAAATACAGATCAAAACCACAGTGAGATACCACCTCAGACCAGTCAGTATGGCTAAAATTAACAAGTCAAGAAACGACAGATTTTGGCAAGGATGCGGAGAAAGGGGAACCCTCCTCCTACGCTGTTGGTGGGAATGCAAGCTGGTGCAAACACTCTGAAAAACAGTATGGAAGTTCCTCAAAAAGTTGAAAATAGAGCCACCCTCTGACCCAGCAATTGCACTACTGGGTATTTACCCTAAAGATACAAAGGTAATGATCCGAAGGGACACATGCACCCCAATGTTTGTAACAGCAATGTCCACAATGGCCAAACTATGGAAAGAGCCTAGACGTCCATCAACAGATGAATGGATAAAGAGGATGTGGTTGGGGCACCTGGGTGGCTCAGTCATTAAGCATCTGCCTTCGGCTCAGGTCATAATCCCAGGGTCCTGGGTTCCAGCCCACATCAGGCTCCCTGCTCTGCGGGAAGCCTGCTTCTCCCTTTCCCACCCCTCCTGTTTGTGTTCCCTTTCTCATTGTATTTCTCCCTGTAAAATCAATAAAACCTTAAAAAAAAAGATGATGTGGTATGTGTGTGTGTATACACACACACACACACACACACACACACACACACACACACATTAGAATATTATGCAGCCATCAAAAAAAACCACCCCAAATCTTGCCATTTGCAACGACCTGGGTGGAACTAGAGGCTATTTTGCTAAGTGAAATAAGTCAATCAGAGAAAGACAATTATCATATGATCTCTCTGATACAAGGAATTTGAGAAACAAGACAGAGGATCATAGGAGAAGGGAGTGAGAAATGAAACAAGACAAAACCAGAGAGGGAGACAAACCATGAGAGACTCTTTAATCTCAGGAAACAAACTGAGGGTTGCTGGAGTGGAGAGGGGTGGGAGGGACCAGGTGGCTGGGGGATGGACATTGGGGAGGGTATGTGCTATGGTGAGTGCTGTGAATTGTGTATGACTGATGAATCACAGACCTGTACCCTGAAACAAATAATACATTATATGTTAATAAAAAAAACCTCTACACCATCAAGTCAAAGAAAAAAAAAGAACAGTTTCTAAATGTTTTGAAGACTTCTTTCTGTTTCTTTCTCTTTCTCCTAACACATTCAGGTCTCTCTGATCTTTCAAATACATGTATACATCCATATGTACACACATACGTGCACACATACACGCACAAGCTTCCTCGTGCCCTGACCAACCCTGCAGTTACTTTCCAGTTCTCTCCCTTCATAGTCACATGGAAGCACAGCCTCCACCACACTGCACTGTCCTGTGCTACTCTCTGCTTTATCACCTCCCATTCAGTTTTTAGCTGGCTGATTTAAGTTCCACACCCATCCCTTTACTGGATTGTTTTTGTGGAAGTCACGAGTTATGGGGCTAGAACTTCCCATTTCCTACCATGATGTAGCTGAAGCATTTGGCATTCTTCCCTCTCATGACTCCTCAGATTGGTCTACTTCCTATCATCCTAACTGCCCAACCCAGTCTCCCGCTCAGATTTTTTCCCCTCCATGTTTGTGTGCCCCAGGATCTTTCTGTATTCTTTATCTGGACTATACCGTTTAATCTTAAGCTAATGCCTTCCAACTTCTGTCTTCATTGCAAGCATTTTTCTTGGGCTCCCAGTTTCTATTTCCAAGTTTCTACTGGATATTTCTACCTAAATACCTCATAATACCATGTACACCATTTCCAAAACTGAATGCATCTCCCTCACAAACCTGTTGTGGTTCTTCCTTCATTTACTATCTAAATAAATGGTGTGATCACTCTCCCAGTTACCTGATCTAGATATTTTCTCTATTTTACTAGCCTGTTACATCCAATCAGACAGCACATCAGCTAGTTTCTACCAACTAAGTATCTTTGCAGTCTGTCTCCTTGCTCTATTAACTCTGGCGTTTCCTTAGTTTAGGTTCCCATTATTTCTCATCTAGATTATTGCAGAAGCCTTTAACAAATCTTCTTGCCTTTAGTCTTTAGTCTTGCTTTCTTCAGTCTAGTTAAGAGCAGTTACTGGAGTCAGATGGTCTGAATTTCTTTTTTCCATAACCAACTGAGGAATATTATAGAATGTTAAACCAAACCTATAAATCAATACAATCAACGATGTCTTCTCCCATTACCAAAATATACCTTAGACCACTCTGTTTCATGAGGCTGATTTGCCTCAGAAACACATTGGTAAAGTAGACTACATGAAAATGTGTGTATGTATGTGGGACCACATTTTATATTTTCCAAAGACCTTTTTTTTTCCTCTATCTAAATGACAGCTTTAGTTTGGAGGTCCTTCTCAAACATTCTCTCTGTTGTGGGGACAAATTGACTTAAAACAAATACAGTATGAGTATCTTTTAAGTAACTTGTAAACCACTGATAGGTAATATGCTACAAACAATTACTGTTATTATAGTAAAAGATTTGTCAGAGTTATGATTCAGTTGAACTGAGCAGAAATTTTATATTTTTATAATCTTAAAGTAGTTTAAGTAGTTTTAAAAAGTTTAGATTTAACTAGCCTATGAGAAAATAAACCCAAATCTTATTTTAAAGATAAACTCTATAATTATAAACTAAAAGAAAATACATAAAACTTTCTTTTTTAGACCAAAGTTATTAGTCTAATTTGTCCAAAGATTCACCTTAATTACATGAGCTTGGATTCTTTTATAAAAATGTTTCTGAGCTAATGTTTCTTTAGAAATTTTTTTAACTCTAGCACTTTTAAAGAATAAGAATTTCTACCTATTTTCTTTTAATTTTTGAGGAATATAAGATTTAAATAGGTGCCCAGTTACCCCTATAAACCAATCAGAACAGAGCATTTTAGTTTATGGGTTGTAATAATTTTTTAATACTCTCCAGATGTAGGAAAATACTTCACACTCACACAGGAGTTAAAGTCTTTTCTGAATAACAGATACACAGGTATATTGAGAACTTACAACTTCTATCCTATAATATCAGTCATAGGTCAAAACAAAATACAGAAACACAAAAAATTACCATTCAAGATCTCAAGGAGCTGGTGTCCTTTACAATGAATATAAAATATCTTCTTATTTGATTTGGGCTCACAAATAGGCAGACAAGAAAACAAAAAGACTAATAAATTCTCTGATCACGAAATGGTGAGATCATAAAATCAAATTCTTGGTCATTACCACCACCAATGGGAAATGAATGATTAGCAGTGCTTGTTATAAATGTTATAACAAAAAAAAATGAGCAAAGGGGATTAAAAAAAAAGAAAACCCTAGAGAAAAAGTGTGTCAGTGAAGTTCAAGTTATGTTTGCTGCCCAGAATTCACTGTACATGGCAAGAAAAGACATACCCAGGCTTAAGCAGCCCTTGAGATACACCTTCTAAGGAGCATGGTCTCTTTGGTGTCATAGAGATCATGTCCAAAGGGACTTCCAAAACTGTTAGAGAAGGAAATTTATAGAAAGCATTGAAGCCAGAGATACTCATCCTGGGAGGCCTTTTCACATCAGCTTGGCTTCCATCAAGGACAGTCATTGCTGTAGTGAACCACAGCCATGGGGAGAGTAAGACACCTCTTATTTTGGTGATTAAAAAAAAAAGTCCAAAGTCATTTCAGAAAGAACATTATCATAAAACTGGATTGTTTCAGAATTAATTGAGAGTACATATGTGATAGGATTTTGAAATATATAAATTGGTATTCAGTAGTTTATGTGCAATCACATTAGTCTGAAGTCAGATTTATGACTTATTTACGTGAGTCCATAAAAATACTTGCTATTAGGGCATCTGGGTAGCTCAGTCGGTTAAGCATCTGAATCTTGGTTTTGGCTCTGGTCCATGATCTCAGTGTCCTGGAATTGAGGCCTGTGTCAGGCTCCGCACTCAGCAGGGAGTCTGCTTGAGGGTTCTATTTCTCCCTCTCCCTCTGCTCCTCCCCCATCCCCACCTGCACATGCACCTGCGTGCCCTCTCTCTCCCCAAAATAAATAAATAAATAAATCTGTAAAAAAAAAATACTTGCTAGCAACAGCTTGATTTAACTTAAGACTCTTGTATCCCCAATAAAGCTAAACACTTTCTCAAATCATAAATCACAATTCATCCTTAAGCTGATTTATTACTCCAGTGAAACAGTACAAATTTGAATCTGTACAAGAGTATGGCAGAAATTCTGAACATACTTATTCTATAAATCCCCTTTCAGTATTATCTATAACAGTACTGTACAATAGAAATCTAATGTAAGCCACTTGCATAATTTAAAATTTCTAGTAGCCACATTTAAGAGTTAAAAGAAACAGGTAGAGTTAATATTAATAAACATATTTTTAAACCAGTATATTCAGAATGTTATACTTTCAACATGTAACCAATATAAAAACTTTTGAAGGTATATTCTCCTCTTTTTTGGTTCTAAGTCTTTGAAATCCAGAATGTATTTTTATATTTATAGCACATTCAGTTTGAAGGAACCATACTTCAAGTACTCAATAGTCACACTGGCAAGTGGCTACTGTGTTAGACAGAACGGATCTGTGGGACTGCTTTCATGGGGACTCATTTAGCCAGCACATCTCATGTCCTGCTGTTATACATAAAAGTATCCCAGTCTAATAGCTTACTAAGTGTTTAACCTAATGGTCCAGGGAATTGTGATTTCCTCACTCCCATCCCATGGAGTTTATGAAGTAGAAAATGCATTAAAATTCGTGTCACTAAGAATTTGTTCATAAAGACAAAATACAGAGTAAGTAAGTATTTGCCCTTTACCTTTCAGGTCTTTTGCACCCAAAGTCATTAAACTCATTATTCGTTTCAATCAATATGTATAGTACAACAATGATAATAACTACTTTAAAATGTTAATCAACTACATACCTCATTTCTTTAAATTAACTCCTAATCTCACAAAACAAACTGAGGGTTACTGGGGGGTGGGAGGGTAGGGTTAGGGTGGATGGGTTATGGACNACAAACCATAAGAGACTCCTAATCTCACAAAACAAACTGAGGGTTACTGGGGGGTGGGAGGGTAGGGATAGGGTGGATGGGTTATGGACATTGGGGAGGGTTTGTGCTTTGGTGAATGCTGTGAAAGATGTAAGCCTGATGATTCACAGACCTGTACCCCTTGGGCAAAGAATAAAAATAAAATTTAAAAAAATATTATTTTAGACAAACTACCAGTGAAATCACTTGTCTGAATTACAAGACTGAAAAGACAGGATCCTTGGTAGCTACCATTGGGCAAATGATGAATGAACTATTAGAGTGGAGTTCGGGGTTTCTTCAGATATTAACTAGTATAAAAGGCACATTTTACTTGGAATGTTTTTACTTTAAATCTTACCCTGAACATATAGCATATAACATACACACAGAAGTAATTAAATCTTACCCTCTGACCTTTATATCCCTCAGCGACCTGTTCACCTTCCAAATACACTATATTCCACCTAACTATTCAAAACTCATTTGTCAAACATTTAATCATAATCTTTAAGGAAGTTAAATAGGTTGTGCAACAAAAGTTCATTTATAAATCAGTTCTTTGGAATTTGGGACTTTTAAAAATAAATTATGGGTTGTTTGGAAAGCCTACCCAAGAGCTTATGTCTTTAAAAGTATGTATTTGTAGTGAAAAAATAGTAGAAACACTTTTGCAAGTATTGTAATTAAAGCCCAAAGATAACGCTACTGAATAAAATAGTGTTGTCGTGTTTATCTTGAATACTGATGCTTAAGGACAATGCATATTTACTTAGAGAAAGATGAGGAATTCTGTTTTTTTCATTATTTTTTTATTATTATATAAGTTTCAGGTATACAGCTTTATAATTTGACGTCTGTATTCACTACAAAGTGATCACCACCCAAGTCTTGTTACCATTCATCACCATACAGTTACCCTCTTCACCCACTTCCCCCACTGCCCAAACTCCCTCCCCTCTGGTAACCACTAGTCTGTTCTTCGTATCTATGAATTTGTTTTGTTTTATTTTGTTTTTTCATTTATGGGGTTTTTTTTTTTTTAGATTCCACGTGAGTGAAATCATGCAATATTTGTCTTTCTCTGATTTATTTTTCTTAGCATGTAATCCACTCAGGGTCCATCCATACTATTATAAATGGCAAGATTTCATTCTTCTTTATAGCCAAATAGTAACCCTCTGTATAAATTCCCTACAACTTCTTTATCCATTCATCTATCAATGGACGTTTAAGTTGTTTCCATATTTTGGTTATTGTAAATAATAATGCCACAGTGAACATAGAGGTACATGTATCTTTTCAAATTAGTCTTTTTCTATTCCTTGGAAAAATACCCAGAAATGGAAGAGCTGGGTTATATGGTAATTCTATTCCTAATTTTTCGAAGAATCTCCATACAGATAAGGAATTGTTAGCCCAAAGCCTCATTTATAATAGGTATATATGTTAATCAGAAGAGACTTTTTGAAGATTCTAAAAGATACTTCTAGATTCCCTCAAAAGGAATGGGAGAAAACAAGTTTCCAGAGTTAGACAATGCACGTTACAAATAATGACTCCTCCATTTCCTACAATATGACCCTGAATTTTCTCAGATGTAAAACAGGAATAATCATACCTACTCCGTAGGATAATCACAAGGATGGAGTTAAATGAAATAAAACAGTGCTGAGCACAGAAAAGGTGCCCAGTTTCTCCATTCCCTTCCCTTCGATCTTTATTATGCTTCACATCACTCCTTTTCTTTGGTAGAGTTCTGTTCCAAGCACTGCCTACTCCCCACGAATAAAGGAAGGCAAAGAAGAAAAGTACAGCAGAGAGGGACTTAAGAAAAAATTCTTATATGATTACTGTGCAAATACCATAGAAGAGAGAAGAATAAAGGGATTGAGTGAAGAGAATAGGGGCAGGGGAAGGCGGGTTAGATTGCCCGGGATAGAGTTGGTTGGTCTGTAATCATTGAAAGGCAGGAAAAATTGTTAGTGTCCTCACAGGGGATAATGGTTAAGACAGAATTTAGTAGGACAGGTACGACTACCCAGTGCAGGCCTAGTTAGTTCAGTTTTCTAGTACTAAGATAGGGTCGGAAGATATGAAGTGACCTTAGAGTAGATGTAATTAGAAGAAGGAGGTCTGCCATCAGCCATTCATATGGCGGGACCTAACGGGAAGCTTGTAAAATCCAGCAAATGCCCACATTTTAATTTCTGAAATTTCTGCCTAGTATCTTTTCACTTGTACAACTTGCAAACCGAAAGCTTTTCTAGTAGAACGATAAATTATCTAATATGCTAATGTACACACAGAAAATGGTTCAATCAGCATATATTAAGTAAAAAAGTACAAAAGTTTCTTAAGCACAATATGACACTTAATCCTCTCTGTTAGTGGGGCATGAGTCAAATGAAAAAAGTAAAGCCTTCCACTGTGCCTTGAAGGTAATAAGGAGACACATGGAAAAAGGTAATCTCTACGGTTATCAGAGCTTGAAAGATCAATACTCACTTAGAAACAAATAGGTTATCAATTTCTATTCGTACTCTACCACTGTCGCAGCTGGAGGCCTTCAGGAATAATGAGACTATATGCCAGTAATGTAGTATGTGACCCTAAAACAGTTGTTAATCAGATCTTTTTAAAAGCTACTTAAAACTGTGAAATGTGGAATTCTTCCATATTCTCTGCTTTTGGGTGCCACCAGTTTCATAAACTTGATGACCAGAAAGAAAAATAATTCTTTAATTTCTGATTTCTTTTTACTATGCCTACCTGAGCTATTTTCGGCATGCCTCTGTTAAGGTTTGAAAACCAGGAAGGATTTTATAATTTAGGTCAGGATAGAGATAGATCAGCTTTTAGCGGCTGATGATAAAAAAAAAAAAAAAGTAAGGCTTTGCATGTATAAATGGGTCTTCACTCACATCTGCGTAATAGGTTAAAAATCGTAGAGACAAGTGCCATCCTTCTAAATTAATCTCTGCCTACGACCTGCAGAGAGAGAGGGCAGAAAAAACCACACCCGACATCAGCGTCTTAGAGCAATGAAGAAGTGGATTCTGAAGTTACACCTTTTTGGTCAAACAAGTAGTTAAGAACGACAAAAACTATCTACTCTTACCCAGCCATACCTAATCTCCCAACAGTACTTGTATGTTTAGGTGCATTCCAGAAACATTTATTAAGCACTGACTATGAGCCAAGCACAGTACTTGGTGCTAAGGATACAGACGTGGATGGGACCTAAGGCACTAAGAGTCTGGTCAGGTCGTCAGTCTGGTGTGAAGCCCAGCCCAGCAGTGAAGACTTGATACAGTGCATAAAGCTATAGTCATTTTTATAACTGTGTCAGGTGAGACACTTCAAGCTTTCTCAATATTATTTAATTGTATATAATTCCCATAATTATCCCCTAGGTGTTGTCTTTCCCAATTAACATAGATGAAGGACCTGAAACAGTTACTTAACACATCCACTTAAGGTTAAATAACTTGCCTAAAAGAAGTTAATGGTTTGTTCCACCAAGCTTCCAACTTACATCTGTCATATTTCATTCAGTTTGCCATTTCTATCTAGAATGGTTTTTAACCCCTCTTGAACTAACTTAGTGATAAGAGATGCCGCATTAATTACCTAATGTTTATTAGTGAGCTAAAAAATCTGCAAAGCAAATTGATTAGTGAAGGACAGCTCATAAGATTTTTCTTCCTAACTTAATTTCAGTGACATCTGTCTTTCATATCACTTAAAATCTTAGCCAGCAATATGGGCTTCCTGGAGGCAGATCTGATTTTCAGGTGAATCAGTAATACAGCCCTTCTCTATATATTGTTATATCATTCTTCATCCATCTCTTTAATCACACTTTACTGTCATCTGATAGTGAACATGAAAAATAAGTGATCTGTTACAAACTTATAACATTGATGATGTCCAGCCATACTACATTTCCAGAAGAGACTGAGGAAGATAAATGGTCGTACCTGTTGGCCAGCAGCTGGCCCTTATGGCCAATGACAACAAGAAAAGTTCGAAGGGGCCTAGTAATGTTTTATAGATATAAAAGAATAATAGGAATTATATATTGAAGAAACGTAACTGTTCAGGAAAACGTCATGTAGATTTCTTAGCATTATTGAACCTAGGGGTGACATGTCGTTCATCCTAGACTTAAGAGAGACTTAAACCATGGAAAAGGAAATAGATATTTATCTGTGTTATACCTGTAGTTAAGTAAGAAATCCTTGGTAAGAAGTGAATTAATGACGTCAAAAGAATGCCTCTCTCCCAACATAAAAAGTATACAGAAAGCATTAAAATTAAATGCTTTAGGACCATGTGATAGTCATTCTTAGGTTTCCTGCTATGGGAACATGTACTGGGTGGCAGATACTGTGTTTCTGTGAGGTGACAGTGAGAGAATACTGAAAGGACTAGAGTTTATCTAGTCTTATTTACACTTAACTTTATTTCATTCATTTCTTTGCCAAATTATGAATGGAGCAACTTCTGTGTACCAGGTATTGTTCTAAGTGTTGGAGGTAAAACAGTGAACATGCTAGGGATGGAATCTGCTCCTGTGTGTGAGTGTTGGCCGGGGGGAGATAGACAAGTTATAAATCACTTACAGAACAGTGTGACAAGTGTTTTAGTGACATATTTAGAAAATACAGGTTGTATTTGAACACAATGGAGAGCTTGGGAAATCAAGGAAAATCAGAAGAAAAGTGACATCTTGGCTGAGGCATAAAGGATAGTTCTGGCTGAGACATAAAGGAGAGAAAGTACTTAAGCAAGTAAGAATGGTGAGGGGAAGGGATAAATTGGTACCAGGCAGAGGGAACATCCCCTACAAAGGACAGGAAGTGAGAGCAGTGTGGCACGACCTGCTAATGGGAAGAAGGGAAGGTGACAGGTAAGTTTCCTGATCATTCAGGATCTTTTAAGATAAGTTGAGTAATTTAGACTTTCTCCGAAGAGTTCTGAAGAGCTACTGAAAGACTTTAAGCAGAATTGTGCATTTTAAAAAGATCATCAGACCGTGATGTGGTACAAGTACTTTAACAGACTTTCATAGGTAATCTAAGATGGCCATTCCCTACCCAATTCCACAGTGCAGTGAACAGTGCCAGAGTGATTTTCTTACAGCAGCGTTATTACCTTACGTATGGCTTTAGATATGAGAAAGAACATCTGACTTACAAACTGATAATAATGCAGAATCATTCATCATTCAATCATAAGAGCACTAGAACGCCATCATCTTATGGATCAGAAGACTAAAGCCCAAGAAGCAAGATGGCCTGCCAAGCATGCGGTATGACAGCGCCTCCGCAGCCCGGGCAAGCCCACCCGGCCACTCCTGACTCCCCAGTGCAGGCGTCTTTCCAGGACCCTGCACTGTTTCTACCTCATGGGGCTTCAAAGACAGTCGTATTTTACAACGCAACAAGGCAGCTGCCTTCAGGAGGGTCAAATTCCTGATTCTTCTTCCTCTTTTCGCTTAGGAACCCTTCACAACCTTCTTCCTCAATGCAAATGATGGAAAGTTTGACCATCCAGATCGAACCTTCTCATCAGTTGCAAGATCTTGGAGAACTAGCCAGAGAGATACTTCTGATGTAAAGGTAGGTTTTTTAATTTGTTGATAGTAATTTAATTTCAAAATATGCTGGAATCTTAATTTTTTAAAATTTAGTTGGACGTATAAGACAGCTTTGTTCCATTGTATTTTAAAATCATGTGGTACATCTAACCTAAAAGGAAACTAGAGGAAATAATTTTGAGCATCGCAGAAAATGATTCAGAATTCATTTATATTATTCAGTTAAGGTGTTTTCGTAATTTCAAAAAATTCCTATCTAATTTAGATCGAATAATCTGGAGATGGAAAGAAAAGGCCATAAATTGCCTTTCCTGCTGTTAACTCAATATTTGGCCCATTCCATAAAACACAGCAGGAATTGGATTTGACCTTAATGTGTCATATTGTTATAGCTTGCCCAGCTTTGGGTTTACGTAGCCTGGGGCAATTAATAAAGCATTAATGACAAGACCCATTTAAAATGTAGGCTTTTCTGTACGGCCTTAGCTTTTACTTGACTGTGCCTGGGGATACCATGCAACAATACACATTAGATTAAACCAACACACACACAATACCCAGGAACAGCCAGAGAGCAGAGTAATTTTACAGTTGGTACTATTTAACTATTGTTAAATACAAATATTTGTTATTTGTTTATGTGGGCTTTTGTTTCTTAAAAATAAAAGTTGTATTCAAAACAATAACATACACTTGTTTTCTCATTTATTCTCTGATAATGAGATCTGATCAGGTTATTGCACTAGGTATATGTGTTTCTTTTTAAGGCCTCTTTCTTCAAGGCAGTTTTTTTCCCCATCACTGCCACTCATATTGTTAAATATAAAAATATTATGGAATTATTCCATTTAGGGTCTTAATCCAACAAAAGGCAGTGAATTAAAGTCAAAATTATCATTTTCATATTTATGTTTACCTATTGCAAACATTTTTAAAGACAACCACGGTGTTACTGAAGTGTAAGAATATTGGATGAATGCAAATTTTGTTCAGTTCTTTTTGAAAGCAGAAAACAAAATGGATCCATGTAGCTTCTCCATGTATTTTGTTCGTTACTATCAAAGTTTGCATAAATGAATATTAATTTGTGCATATAACATATTCATATTTGACAATAAGATAATGTAACATGCATCCCTACCATACTAAACTCTTAAGGCATACAGTTTTCGCTTAGCAGCCTTTAACTTCACTGAGGAATTAAACTCGAACGTGTACGTGAGCCGTCATTTAAACTGGCTCCTACCAATGAAATCAGGGAGAGAATCCGTTTCTTATTTTGTAACACACTGAAAATTTACACAGAAAATGAAGAGTCCAGAAGCTTCTAGAATTAGCCTACTGTTCATGAAAAGCACTCAATAAATATTTTGTGTTTGAATTAAATATTATTATCTATATTTTAAGGCTTCCTGTCATATTTAAAGTTATTCATATCTTAATTCAGAGCAATATCCACATTGTATCAAATTATTTCAAGTGAAAATGCCTGCTCACTCTTATCAGACATCATCACAGAAAAGAAAATGGGCTTTTCAGTTAAATTCAAAGAACTACCCTCACAAACCCACACACAGATCAGTTAGTCATTCTAACTTTCGTGAGTAGATACAATGTTACACTTTACTTTCTATCCTGAGAACTTTATGGATGCTTCTCATCACCAAAAGTATCTCACCAAGGTACAGGTCAGTCTCTGATGACCGATGTTCCTATCAGGCTTTTCCCTCTACAACTGCTAGGATTTCTCCCAGAGTTGTCCTGTTCTGGTAGGTTCAAGAAACGCTTACATGTTGTTACCAGTTGTGTTCCTTTGGTTCCTGGGGGGTCACATCATCAAGGACAAAGACCAATGTGGCTGTTGCTAACTGGGGAGGATTTTTATTTTTTATCCTCAAGCAGCTGTGCTGAATACAAACAGGACCTATTTCCTCACCCCCGGACTTAATTAGTTCATAAGAAGCTCATTTCCCCAGCTTGACATTGCAGGGATTTTTTTTCCCCCATTTTCAGTTCTCTTTCATATTTTATGATAATATATCTTGAATATCTTTCCATGTAGACCCTTTCTTTTTCAAGGCTGCACACGTACACAATAATTTATGTAGACAATCTCCTATTTATGAGTAGTTTGTCTTTCTCTCTGATTGTCCCTGTTCAACACAAGGCTGCAGTAAACACCCTTGCACAGTGATCTTGATGAACTTTGCGTGTACGTGTAAAGGATAATTTCTATTAATGGGTAAATGGCTATATACATTTTTAATTTGGAAAGATATTGCCAAACCATTATTCCCAAAGATGATAATTCACTCCCTAGAGCAATGTGTGAGGATGCTTCCTTCCCCACACCCCCCCCACACCTCATCACTATTATAATAAACAGTGGAATTTTTGCTAATCTGGCAAGTGAAAAGGGAGTTGTCTTTGTTTGGGCTTGTATGTCATTAATTGCGAGTGAAGTTGAGCATTTTTCATGTTTCGTATTTCAATAATTGACCTGTAAACTTACTCATATCTTTTCCCATTTTTCAGTTGAGTCAGATATCTTTTTCTTATTGGTTTGAAAAGATCTTTGAAATTGCATCAAATTGCATTACAAGTATAGTTTCTCCATCTTTCTGCTTTCCTCTGTTTCAAGTGTGTGTGTGTATCTGTGTGTCTCTGTGTCGGATGTATCTGTCTTTCCATGTGTGGCATCAGAATTTGAGGGTTGTCATTAAGGAAATGTTAAGGAGGTTTTCTGGTAATATGGGTAGTAACTTCAGACTTTCTAAATTCACATTTAAATATATTGATTAACACACACGATATTTCTTTCCATCTGAAGGGAAGTGTGTGTTGCCAAGAGTAATAATAGTTTTGCTAACGGTGTGTTAAAACCTAAGCTTTTGATTTCTTATCCCTAAGCTGTTAAATAAAGCATTGGATATAATTTTAAGGAAATGCATTTCCATTTGTGAAGAAAAGTATGTCTGCAATATCTCCTAGCTTAAATAATCATACAAGAAAGAACTAGAATGGAGTGGTTGGTTTCATTCTGTCTCTCTTTATTAACATCAGTCTCTTCCTGTGGTAATGCATACAAGCTGGGCAGAGATGGAGTGTTGGTGAAGTGACCTTTCAGGAGCCAGATCCCCTGAGTTAAGTCAGACTTGTTAGTTTTTTACTTTTATTTTATTTTACTTTTTATTTCTCTTCTCTAGTGTAGTCTTGGTAACAATGACATTCAACTGACTGGAGTTCTTACACTACAATTCCTTAATGCCTTCAAAAGTTGTTATATTACTTTTGAATAGCTATGTAGATGTCAGGAAAGGTAGCTGTGACAAAATGTCATTAAGGTGACATAGTGTAAATTAATACAGTTAATGGAGGTGCTCGCCACTGACTCATTGACCCATTATGAGCTCTTGTGGAATTAATGAATGCCAGGGCATCAATCTTTTGAAAAAAAGGAAGAAAAGAGATGGCAGCTTTAAAACCTTGCAGTGAATTATATTAGAAAAGTGAAAACGTCTGGGTTGGATTTGATTTCACTAGGAAGCCATAAAATGGTATACTCTCTCAGCAAAATATATTAAACTGAAATGTCAGATTTGATGCAATAGGTATACAATTATGATAGTGTTAATAGTGGTCTTCTATCACTCTAAGACATACTTTCAAGTCCAATTTCTCAGCAGCTTGAACTTGTCATAAGCTTGTAAATTAGACATTGTGTTTGAGGATATTTTCTTATTATTGACAGAACACATATAACACTATTAACTGTACCATGGGGTTTTAGTATAGCTGTTAAAATAAACCAGAAATCACATTTATGGACACAAAATGCCCATTATAATATTCATCTTGCCATAACTTTGAGAGTATTTGGTGTCTTTCCACACTGTTTTTCATTAGTAAATCTTAAACTACTTGGACTTTTTCCTTAAAGAGAAGATGATTAGCAGAAATCTATCAGTGGGAAGAGCATAAGCAGGAGAGAGCTCTTTCAAGAAGTAGGCAAGTTGGTATCTTTTTTAAAGGGCCTCTGAAGGAGCACACCTCCCAGTTGCAAGAATAGTGTGCATGCTTTCTGAATGGTTCTCAGTAGTTTTTAAACATGCTTTTTTGTCATTTATTTGGTAGTCTTCAGAATGGCCCTGTGAGAGAGCTGTCGTTACTCTTGTTTTGTAAAGGAGATCCACAGATATTAAGTGGCCTGCCTAAGTTCACACAGTAGGTGAGGAGGAAGCCAGTACTAGCACCGAGGTCTGTTTAGTTATTTGTAGTGCCTTTTCATTGCTTGACATGCTGCTTTAATTCTTCTGCATGACCACATAATCATATCCAGCCACTTGGACTGGTTTGGAATCATTGATCAATCAGATGTTACTTTAGTCATTTTTGCTGTGTAACAAACCACCCTAAGCCTTAGTGACTTAAAAAATACAGCCATTTAATTTCCCTAGGGTTCTGCAATCTGAGTAAGTTTCATTAGGTACAGCTCATCTCTGATCCACCTGGGGTCAGCTGAGGTGGCCTGTCTAGGTCTGGAGGATTCAAGGTGACCTTACTTGCTTATCTGCTACCTCAGCAAAGATGGCTGGAACTGTGGGGCCTGGCTGGTCCTCTCACTATATAGTCTTTCTAAGAAAATCACACTTTTCTTCATGGTGGCTTGCTAGCGAGAGGATTAAAAAAAATGGGAACTACAAAGCTGCTTACTGCCTACACTCGAAAGAAACAGCATTCTGTTGGTCAAAACAAGTCACAGGGTCAGCCCAAATTAAGGAAGGGGCACAATGAACTCTACATCCTGGTGAGCTGAGCAGTGAAGTCACCTTTCAAGAGAGCATGGAGGTTAGAGGGGTGTTTGTGGCCCTTTTTGGAAATAGTCTACTAAAGCCCTTTCTCTGGTCACAATTCACGTTCCTGCTAGATGCAAAATACACTCAACTTGTTAGCCACGTTATTGTACCAGGATCAAAATCTAGTATCTCATGGTCTGTATCAGGTCCAGATATAGATACAATGCAGAAATTTCTAATTTGGACACCTGCAACCTAGAAAGACAAATTAGCTGTCCCGTGTACACTCTTCATTGGGTGGTGAGCGAGAAACAGGTAAACCTCAACAGACTTCACTCCAAAGGAAGCAATGTGGAAGGTACAGAGCAGCGTCTGGTTCTTGGTAATTACAGCCAGGCACATGTTGCCAGTTTCCTGGACTCTGGGAATAGGTCCTCTGGGACCTTGGCTTTGCCCTCTGGATTAGCTTTCTTTTCCCTAAGAAATAGCCCTTGTCTGCAGCTGAGTGGCTTTCCCCGAATGCTTCCGGATCATAGAAAGTTGGGGCCAAGGCATCTTTTAACTTCCTTTAAAATTCTGTGGACTTTCTATGTATCAAATTGTAGTTCATTATGAGAAAAAAGTGTACCTAAAAATCCTTTTGAGATAGGATCCCCTCTGTTTCTGGCTATGAGTTAAGATGCTGTTTATAACGCCTTTAAGATTCTCAGAATCCCTTTGTGTAGCCGAGTGGGTCTACAAACGCCCACCTTAAATTTTGCTGAGCCCTTATAAAGGGGTTTATAGCCATGCCTTTTACCCTGTGGCCACATTTGATTTGCAGCACCTTGGAATCTCTCTTTCTCTGAAATAAATCTTCATTAAAAAAAAAAAAGATTCTCCCTCTCCCTCTCCTTCTGCCCCTCCCCCCCAGAAAAAAACTACACAGCAACTATATATTTGTTGACAGTTACACAGTTGGAGTTAAAGCCCAGCAAGGACCGCCCATAGCTGTGCCACATGGTGGCAGCTGGAGGGGTGTGGCTGGGCCAGAGAACCCAACATGGCTTTCCTCACGTGTTTTGTGTCCCATCGGAGCCAGCCAGAATAGCTAGGGACTGTCCAGACATGTCTGTCTCTTTCCACGATCACTCCAGCAAGGCGGCCCCACTACTTTTGGCGGCTGTTGGCTTCTATCAGATCAAAACAGAAGCTGCAAGGCCTCTTAAGTCTTAGGCTTCTCTAAAAGCTCTGCAATATCATTTTTTTCCATTCTCTGTGTTGAAATATGTCTGCCCATATTCAAAGGGAGAAGTAATAGAGTCCCCCACTTTAAGGGGCAAATGGTAAAGTGGAAATGCCAGAGAGAACAGGGATTGGAGGGGTTGTTACAGCAATCTTTGAAAAAAATCTACAAGCTACTAATTTTAAAAAATTGTAAGTTCTAGTTTGGTTTATGCCATGCAATTCAATCTGATTGTGCATTTAGACAAAACTAAAATCTGAAATGCAGATAGCTCTAAAAATATATCTGCTTAGGCTAAGTAACATATAAGTTAGTCCATATATTTGATTAAAACCCTTTAATCATATGAGTTGTCTACGTAGGTATTCCTTCAAACCCAAACATCCCAAGTGACCATTTTGTGACTGGTTACAGGGTATCCTCTGGTACTGAGAAAACTCAGCAGCAATATTTTTTCTATGCATCAAAAAGAATTGATGGAGGGCGCCTGGGTGGCTCAGTTGGTTAAAGCCGCTGCCTTCGGCTCAGGTCATGATCCCAGGGTCCTGGGATCGAGGCCCGCATCGGGCTCTCTGCTCAGCGGGGAGCCTGCTTCCTCCTCTCCCTGTCTCTCTGCCTGCCTCTCTGCCTACTTGTAATCTCTCTCTCTCTGTGTCAAATGAATAAATAAAATCTTTAAAAAAAAAAAAGAATTGATGGAATAAATAGCTTCTAAAAGATGTCTTGCATACAGCTATTAAATGCATTATTTTACACATCATCACCATTTAATCCTCACATCTTACCCCTGTGAGTTCATAGCTATCATCATCACAATTTTGCATATAAAGAAATTGGTTTTTTTTCCAAAAGATTAAGAAACTTGCCCAAGCTGGCAAGAAGTTCAGACTTAGAATCAGATCTATTTGATTCTGATGCACCTAAAATAACCCTTCCTGGTAGAAGAAGGGATAATCCCTAAACTGCCTCCCTGCCCTGTCTCCCCCTTGCCTTCAACTAACCACTCACCCAAAGGACCTCTGCTTAATCTAACACAACTTCAAAACCATGGCCTTCAGTATTGTTTTTATCACTGTTTCATGCCTGAAATTCGGGAGATGATAAACACACAGCAATAATTGATTCTTTTTTTTTTTTCATATCTCACACATTTGTATTGAGCATCTGTTTTGTACTAGACACCATTGCTAGCTAGTGAGTGGTGTGAACCAGTGAGCAAAATAGACAATGAGATTGCCAGTATAGTGTGACACACACACACACACACACACATATATATATATGTATATATATATATATATATGGCTCCTGTGTCATAATTACAGCTATGCAGAAAATCAAAACAGAATGAAGTCATACAGAATGATAGGGTCGCTGCTTCAGAAGGCAAAATAGAGAATATAAGAGCAGAGACCCTGGATTTAAAGTGATTGGTTTTGATGGGGGGCTTTCCCACCTATTTTCCGTGTGGTCACTAGCAAATTACTTACCTTCTCTTTGCCTCAGTGTTCATGTCTAGAAAGTGGGAAGAATGAGAATAACTACCTCTTGAAATTTTTGTGAAGACTAGGAAAATCTATATAAAGCACTTAACAACAGTGCCAAGACATAGTATAAGAGACAAATAATAAAAATAATAAATAAAATAAATTTTAAAAGTACAAAATAATATAAAATTTTTAAAAAGATACAAATAAATTCTACCTGCTGTTTTAAGAGGGAACGACCAGAGGTAACATTTCAGCTGATTCCTTGCCTTAGGGCATAGATAGAGTAATTGTCATCTTGGACTTCACAGTTGAATATCAAAGATGAAACTCTCTTATTTGTGATGTTTTTCTTTTTTAAATAAGCAAATCTTTTAAATTATATAAATATGAATATAAATTATATACTAATGTCCTCTATATACCAATGTTAATTTTAAAATGCTATTTGAAACAAGATCTTTTAGTCTTTTACTTTTAAAGATTTAAAACAAAACTGAGGCATAAAACTTTACACCCACTCTGCTGCTTTAGCAACTTCTCCCTAGACTGTGTGATTTTACTCTGTCCCTTCCCCTTAGAAAAAGAAAAAAAATAAAACAAAACAAAAACTTCTGCAGCTCAGGACTTCAGGGTTCAGACAGCTTTAGTTCCACACAGCTCTGGTCTTTTGGAAATTTTAGGGACCTTGCAATTAAGCTGAACTTCAGGAATTTCTTTACATTTGCCCTAAAAAAATGTGTCTGTTTGTGATTGTTCCCTCTATTAGAAATCTGAAAGCATTTCTTCAGCCCTTCAAACGTCAGGCATCTAACAGCTTTTTCCAGCATCTTCGTTACCACCCTAATTAGTGAGCATAGTTTGGTTGGCCAGATGGACCGGAGTGGAGAACACTGCCTTTCCTAAGGGATCATCCGGAAGGTCCTAGTCACTCTCCTTTTTCATGTAACTGGCCTTGATTCAAGCCTTCCTGAATGTTCCTCCTGAACTCCTTACTCTTCCTCCTGCCTTTCTAGGTCACCTTCAGGCCTGACCTTCCTTAGCCTCCCTTTTCCTCCTTAGTGGCCACCAGCTTTTAGCCCCTTCTTATGCTAGAGAGGTTAAATTAAAAAGAAGTATGTCTTGTTTCTTCCACTTCTGCAATTTGGGTACAGTTTTGTCAGCAACTTTAAAATCCATTTTTTCTGTATTTTAAAGTAAACTCTTTTACACTGTTAAACCTTTTATATCTAACTAGGATAAGCAAGATAACATTTTTTAAACTGCCAAAATTGCCCCTCAAAGGGTACAAATTTTATTATGGGGTTGATCCTTTTTCTTTCTTTCTTAAAGATTTTGTTTATTTATTTGACAGAGAGAGACACAGCGAGAGAGGGAGCACAAGCAGGGGGAGTGGGAGAGAGTGAAGCAGACTCCCCGCTGAGCAGGGAGCCTGATATGTGACTTGATCCCAGGACCCTGGGATCATGACCCCAGCCAAAGGCAGACGCTTAACGACTGAGCCACCCAGGCGCCCCATCCTTTTTCTTTTATTTAATAAAGTCCTTCATTGGCTCTTTTCCGATCCTGAGACAGTCTTCCAGCCATCTGTATATTGCCCCAGAGGATTTCTAGTGATATTAAAATAACTTTACCTAATGTCGTCAATAGCTTAATATTTAATGAGCACCTGCTGCATATAAAGTGTAATACCAAGAGCTCTGAGGGGTTCAACAAAATATAAGCCTCACAGAATCAGGCTTGAAAACTTGCTTTTGGCTAAACTGGTATTCATGTAAAATCCTAGGGCTTTGTTGCCTTTGTAAATCTAATTTAATGACATTCAGGAAAATAGTATTATGGTGGTAAGTAGGTTAATAATAACCACATAGTTTATGTGACCCTATACCACAGGAAAAAATGGAAAATAATATATTTGGAAAACATTATAAAGCACCAAGATAGTCAAAGATAAATTAAGACTCTTTGGGCTGTTTAAATAAAAAATGAATCTGTGTTGCTATATCCTTGTGGCTATATCTGTCTGTCTGTCCTCCAGGAAGCTTATATGGTCTAGTTCTAGAGATGGGACATGAACACAAATAACTGATGAGAGGCATGAAGGGAATTCCCTGGCTCCTGTTAGCCTATGACATATAAATCGCCCTCCATAAAAAGCGACTGCATGAGCTTACATTCTTTCCCCCCTTTTGGACCATTTGGAATGCTACTACTGTTGTGCTGTGTCACATAAAGAATGGGTAATGTGCAAATAGTCATATTCTTTACCTTTCTCTACATCTTTTGGTAATTGTCCGTGCTTTCCCAAACTGTGAGAGTAAGATCAAAAGAAAATTATAAGTTTTATCTTAATGCATTGAAATAATATGTTAATAATTATTATCTTGGCCAGCTTGGGCAGCTATATTTTACCGTAAATTAGGGAGCTTCTAAACAACAGAAATTTATTTCCCAAAGTTGCAGAGGCTGGAGATCCAAAACTAACATGGTCAGGTTCAGTGTCTGGTGTGCGGCTGCTTCCTGGTTCACAGATGGCCATTGTCTTGCTGTGTCTCTTGTGGCCAGAGAAGGAGTAGGCTCCCTCCTGTAAGGACACTAATCCCATTCGAGATGGCTCCATCCTCACGACCCCATCTAATTCTAATTACCTTCCAAAGACTCTACCTCCTAATACCATCATAAAAGATAAGAGTTTCGACATTTGAATTTTTTTTTAAGATTTTGTTTATTTATTTGACCGAGAGATAGGGAGAGAGCTCAAGTAAGCAGAGTGGCAGGCAGAGGGAGAGAGAGAAGCAGGCTCCCCGCTGAGTGGGGAGCCCAATGCAGGTCTCTGTCCCAGGACGCTGGAATCATGACCTGAGCCAAAGGCAGCTGCTTAACCAACTGAGCCACCCAGGCACCCCCAACATTTGAATTTTTAAATTTTTTTTATTTATTTATCAGAGAGAGGGAGGGAGAAATATTGAGAGAGAGCGAGATCACGAGTAGGGAGGATAAGGATAGCAGGAGAAGCAAACTCCCCGCTAAGCAGGAAACCTGATGCAGGACTCAGTCCCAGGATCCTGGGATCATGACTTGAGCCGAAGGCAGACTCTTAATCAGCCTGAGCCACCCAGGCATCCTCAACACTTGAATTTTAGAGGAACAGAAACATCAGATCATGACAATTACATACTTCTGATTGCATACAAATCAATGAGAATAGTAATGATGCTTTACTTCTACCTTCCAATCAGTGATCACACGCCTTTACCAAATTGCTCCTTCAAACCAGTATAATATATACCATCGTGCTTACCCTGCCCAGAAATCAGCTCATTATAGTCACTGCTGATAGAATATTTCTGAAGCAGTCTTTAGCTCCTGCCTTGCCCACCACCCAAACTATACCACAGTTTGCAAATAAAGATGTTTGTTTACCTATTAGTTTTTCTTTCAGCCCCTTCTCAGTTTCCCCTTTTACATACAGGTCACTGAAAATTTACATGAGTCTGTATTAATCTCACCATAATTCTCCTTTCCCACACTCTGTTGTGGCCTCGATGTCTTATACAGAGTTTGTTGTTAATGAATGCATATCACACAGTGTGAGCCACTAATTCCCTCTGTTCTTTGTACACGCACTCCCACGTCTGTCACGGGTGGTCCTCCCTGCAAAAGTTCCACAGTGTGTCCCGTTACCCTAGCTCTCACTTGCCCTTCTCCCCCTTCCCTCCCATTGTCCTGGCTGCTTCTGGTTCCCCTTCTCCCTGCATACACATAAATACCCAGTCTCTCCTCACCAGTCCATCCTTTATGCTGACCCTCAGTGTCTGGTTATAAAATAAAGTTGCCCAGTAATACAAAATCCCTACAGCTTAGCTTGGCGTAAAGCTTCCTTCATCGCCTGGTTCCATGTAACTCTCACCAGCCCACTTCCCCCATCCTGACCTGTATCCCCCAGTATGTCCTATACTCCACCCATACTCAGTCCTTACCACTTCCTGGTAATACTGCCTGATGGTCCCCCCGCCCCTGTCCCCTGCCTTTATCTTTAGGCATAGTTGAATTCAAATGTCTGATCTCCAGTGAAGTCTTTGCAGACTTGCCCCGAGTTTCCTGCCTTCTCCTCCACGCTCCCTTACCCTTGGTTATACTCCTTTCAAGCTATTATCATTGTGTACTATAACCATCTGTTTATGCATTCACCCCGTGGACCAGATTGTAAATTACTCGAAATGAAACCACACCTTGTTCATTTTTTCTTTCTTCGTACCTGTCTCAGTGCCCTGTACTCAAACTTTATTATGTTTTATTTTTCTTACGGTTCACATTTATCATCACCAGAATGGATAATAATCAGATTCTCACAGAGCATTACTAAGATAAACCCCCACTTATGCTATCACAGACAAATGCTGGTTTTAGCAGGAGAACCCATAAAGAGAGAGGTTGTATGTGTGCTTTTCTTTGAAAGTTCATAAATTGATTTATTTGAAGACATCAGTGTTTGGCGGTTTTTGTTTTGTTTTGTTTTTTTAATTTTTCTGTGAATCTCTAGAGAAGACCCCAGCAAGAGTTGAATTTCAGCTACTACATTATCAGTGTTGATCCTGTTACACAAATAAATGTCTTTATGCTTTTCACAATATAATTTAAAGTTAATTTAACCCTCATCTTGCTATTTGAAAAAATCGTTGTTGGGTTTTTTTTAATCATTGTATAGATGGTATACATAAAAACTACAGTGGTTTTTGTTTTCATTTTCTCCCAGTTGCTTAAAAAAAAAGGACAATAAAAAAATGCTTCTAGGGTCATAAAAGCAGTTCATTTCTATTTCAGATTTATTCCAAAGAAGCATAAGCCTCATGTTAGACATTGCGCCCCAAACACAAGTTTGCCTTGAATCAAGTTGTTTATGCCATCTCTACATCCAAGTAACACAACTTTCCTTTGCATCTAATTTATTAAGAACGAATACCATTCAGGTGCCATGTCACATATTTAGAACTTATTTTCATGCTGTATATCATCCCTTCATTGTGTTTAGTGATAGGTACAAAAGTAATTTTGTCAAGTTATGAAATGTAACTATTAATCTTTTTATAAAAATCATGTAGTATAATTGCCCTTGTGATCAAAAAGAAAAGTAGAAGGTATTACATGATTTTTAGCCAATACTTGCAGCAACTTTTTTTTTAATTGGGTATTTCCTTAATAATATTCAGAAAAGGTTGGTGTGTGGCATAGACTTGTAGATACAGCTTTCCGAATTTGTTTAATAGTGATATTGTGATCTACTGTGGATCCTGTAACCCATTTCTCTTAACCAATTCTAGCAAGATAAGATTGAAAGTCTTATGAACAGAAATTATCAAATAAAATGTTCAAGAAAAATATTCGTCTTCTCTTTCCTTCTCTCTTCCTTCTCTTCCTCTTATATAAAGAAAATCAAAGAATAAAAGTAGGTAATAAAATATTGAATTTAAGTAAAGAAATTATTTAATTCAGTTCATAGCAAGTTATAATCATTTTATTCAACTCATTTTTAAAGTGGTTTAATATGCCATGTTTTTATTCCTGGCAGGAACTAATTCCAGAGTTCTATTACCTGCCGGAGATGTTTGTCAACAGTAATGGTTACAATCTCGGAGTCAGAGAAGATGAAGTTGTAGTAAATGATGTTGGTCTTCCCCCTTGGGCAAAAAAACCTGAAGACTTTGTACGGATCAACAGGATGGTAAGAGAGATTTTGTTTTTGCTTGAGCAGTCATCAAAAAGTAAAAACACTCTGTTGTTTTCTTTTGTTTGTATTAACAAATTGCCATTTAACATCTATAAATACAAGGTTAAAATTTTAAGAAAAAAGAAGGCAAGCATTTTACTATTGTCTTTCGATATTGTTCTTTATTATAGAGTGGATTTTCCTTTCATGAAGACTAATAAAGGAACGGTAATTCAGTTATATTTGCTCCCTTAGGAGAAGACAGTCAGATGAGCATCTGTTGACTAATATAAGATATTCTAAAATGCTTGAGATAAATGTCCATTTCTTATTTTTGTCTACCGGCTAAATCTGTACTCTTTTTTTTCACTCATAAAATATTCAAAACAAAATATTTTACATTTAGAACTTATTTGCATGCAGGAAATCATAAGCTGTGAAACATACCTTCAAATATCCTTGTGGGGCGCCTGCGTGGCTCAGTTGGTTAAGAATCTGATTCTTGATTTCGGCCTGAGATTGAGCCCCTTGTGGGACTCATTGCTGGGTATGGAGCCTGCTTAAGATTCTCTCTCTCCCTCTCCCTCTGCCCCACAGTCCCCCCATTCACGTGCATGTGCATGCACACACACACATGTGCGTTCTCACTCTCTTAAAAAAAAGAATATCTGGGTATTCAGATAAAAAAATGTGTAAATAGAATGTTTGCATGTGGGAATTTTTATAGATTTTGATGTATTTTACCCATATTTAGGGAGATTTTAATCTCAGTGTGGTTATGGTATATGGTAATAAACCACTTTGCCAAACAACCTCCCTAGTATACTATTATTCTTAGTAAATTAAGGAATTAAGAAAGTCAGTGACTCAAAATACATTTTTAACTCTGTTTTACTCACCCACAATTTTTTCCAACTGTCTTATAAATATATTTTATTTTGTTTTTACACCCAGTTTATTTGAATCAGAATCCAAATAAAGTCCACATTTACAATGGAGTTCACATATTCCTTAGTCCATTTTTTGGTAAGACTTCCATAATTCATATATGTCACACAGATATAATTCACATACCATACGGTTCACCCATATAAAGTAAAAAAAAATGGGTTTTAATTTATTCACAGAATTGTACAACCATTACCACAATCAATTATGAACATTTTTATCACCCCATAAAGAAACCTACCACCTTCACCATCTTCCACCGTTTTCACCAGCCAGGCCTAGGCAACTACCAACCTTTTCTGTCTCTATACATTTACTTATTCTGGACATTTCACACAAACAGGATCATATAATATGTGATTCCTCCCTCTACCCCCTGATAGTGTTTGTGTCTCTCTCTGTCTTTTTCTGGGAGGGGGCTTCACTGTCAGTCCCATGCTCCGCTCAGTTTCGAACTATATTTTCTGTCTCTCAGAAGTATTTTACTTTTAATATATTTTATTTTAAAGCTGTTGCTAGTGTGGTAAGCCTATGTTTAAAAGTACTGTATATATAATCTGCAATCTGGTCTCCCCTTTTTGAAGGAATGTCATCTATTGCATTACTTGTAGGTATGATTTCTCTCACTTTTCAATCTATAAATTGGTACTTCCAGATATGTGGAGTTATTTCATACTATATCCTTGAATAAGATTTATTCAATTTATATTTTTAATGTGAAGAATGTATACTTCAGTAATGCATTATACTTCTAAGATCTGTACTTGTTTTTAGAATTGCTCATCCAATTTCCATACTACCCTCTTATATTTGAGTGCTAACCATAATATCAGTGTAAGGATACCAAGTCTACAAATTCAACCCTAGAAACCTGCCACATATCGGTATATTTGTAGAGCCCAGAACTGTGCCTGACACAAAGTAAGTTGGTCAGTAAATGTCTGCAGAGTGAATGAATGGATCACCCAGGGGTAATAATCTCAATGATTTTAATATGTTGTCTAGTTACATCCAAACTAGTTAAACTGAATTCTCCCTCTAAAACTAATACAAACATACAAACAAACAAACAAACTGAATAAATCCTTTACTCAGGGAAACAAAGTGGCCAAAAATTGTTGGACCAAATTTTTCTCTTGTTCATGCTATTGCACCCAACTGATTAGACAGAAATTTTCCTTTGGATGCTAATAATAAATACTGTATTGAAAAGAGTATGACTTAGAGTTTAATAATTTCCTGCTCTTGAACCTGGCTCTGCCCTTTACGAGCGTCATTGCTCTGGGTAAATTGTGGAGCATCTCTGGTGCTCACATTTCTTATCTGTAAAATATTAATAGATACCTTATAAATGTTTTTTAAAAAATCATTATCATAAAATTCATTTCTCAGTGTACAATTTAATGATTTTTAGTGAATTTACAGAGTTTTGTTACCATCACCACAATCTAATTTTAGAAAATTTCCGTCATTCCAGAAAGAACATATGCCCATTTGCAGTCACGCCCCATGCCCACCTCCAGCCCCAGGCAACCACTAGTCAACTTTCTATCTCCGTAGACTTGCCTTTTCTGGACACTTTATAGAATTAGAACTGAATGATATGTGTTCTTCCATGCTTGACTTCTTCCACTTAGCATAGTTTCTGAGATTAATCCATGTTGTAGCATATATCCGTACTTTGTTCTTTTTCATAATGGTGGTCCATGGATAGATAGGCCATGTTTTGTTGACCCATTCTTCAGTTGTTGAACACATGGGTTTCCACTTTATAAATAATGCTGCTATGAAAATTCACATACCAGTCTCTTTGTGGACATATGTTGCTTTGGAGTCATGGTAAATTTATGTTTAACTTTTTAAGAAATTACCTGTTTTGCAAAAGTGATTGTACCATCTTACACTCCTACTAAGGATGACTTTTTCAGTTCCCCTATATCTTCACCAACACTTGTCATTGCCTGTTTTTTTTTCTTATAACCATTCTAGTGGATATGAAGTAAAATCTCATTATAGTTTAATTTCCATTTTTCTACTGACTAATGATGTTGGGTGTCTCTTCATGTGCTTTTTAGATGCTAGAACATTTTTACATATATATTAATAAAACATTAAGTAGTGATTCATTATAGATATAACCTTTGTGTTCCTCATTAGTGAAAAAAGTTCATATGGCCCCAGAATTAATAATTTTATTAATGATATGCCTAATTTTAAAAAAAAGGTAGTTGTGCTTCTAAAAGCAAATCTCCAAGACAGCATCATATACAGAATTTCATGAATATAGGGAAAGATAATTATTATAGATAAGAAGCCATCAGGTAATTAATACTCATATATACTGAATAAGCAAGACCATACATACTTGACTAAATCTGCAAAAAAATCACAGGGATTCATTCATCTAATGTGACGGGTAGTAATATAATCCAACTAAATAAACATTCCAGATAAAAGAAGTTTCTAGATTTTTATAGCTAAGCAAAAACTTTTTTGGAGGTTTGTTATTTTTCTAAACTTTACACTACTTGGTTCCCTATCCTCTTATACAAAAGAGGAAACTTCTCTTTATTATCATGAATACCCATTATTATTCTATATCTGTTCTTTTCCTGTTTTCTTCTTCTTTTTTTAAGATTTTATTTATTTATTTGACAGAGAGAGAGATTACAAGTAGGCAGAGAGGCAGGCAGAGAGAAAAGGGAGAAGCAGGCTCCCCGCTGAGCAGAGAGCCAGATGCAAGACTTGATCCCAGGACCCTGAGATCATGACCTGAGCTGAAGGCAGAGGCTTAACCCACTGAGCCACCCAGGCACCCTCCTGTTTTCTTCTTGAAATTGTCAGCTATCCACACACTTCTCTTTAAGCCATACTGATTAGAACATGTTGCTTAAAATCCTCTCTCGTCTACAAAACCAGTTAATCAAATGTATCAAAGCCTTATGATAAATTTGAGTCAATCAAGTGCTAATTGGGCCCTGAAGAAAATGGAAACATTGTAGCTTTTGGTGGAATGACTACATCTCCTGCTTCAGGTTTCACTGGTCATTGTCTGATAAAGTCCAGTTTAGCAGTGAAGTTCTGAAACATTGAAATATGAAGTGGCAAAATTCCACCTTTAGTAAGTGGAATGATACCATAGAGCATACCCCTCCTTACAGCTGTATGGCTTTCCTAATACATTCTCCATACTTCCCTGGGGAAGCTGCTCATTTTTGTTTTCTCTGCTGTCCTCATTCCAAGACTTACTGCCCACAATTGCTGCAAAGCAGGAGGTGTATACCCTAATCTTAGTCAACTCACCCCATACCCTAGTGGTGGTCCTGAGTCATCCCAGTAGGAGGGTTGACAAAGATATAATAATGACAGTGCCATTTTGAGTGTTTATTCTTTGTCAGATACTGTGCTAGAACTTCAGGCACATTCTTCAGGGACATCATTTTTAATACTCAAAAAAGTCTTCTAGGAATTATCCTGAAACCCAGTGAGGTCAGTCATCTTGCCAGGTATCTATCACCTACTTGTCAAAGTGGCAGTGTTCTCATCCACAGTGTCCAGGATAAAATGGTGACTTAAGGAACTGTGGAAAGGGAGAAGGGAAAGGAGAAGGAAGGGAAATATGTCTTTTAACAAGAAGCCAGTACCTTGAGGTCAGCTGAAGAAAAGAAACAAGTGGGAATTGACCCCAAACCAGCAGAAGGTTCCAGCCCCAATGGCCATACAGATCTGACTTTCTGGGATCCCATTTCTACCTCTTTCTCTCTATAAAATGTAAATTTTATATTTATAATTGATCAGAGAACATCTATTGCATCTAAAAATTATAAGAAGTAATTTACTCCTGATACTAACCTTACCAGTTACTATCAGGTGACTGATAGTTAATTACCTGACTCCTGTTTATATACCTCCTATATCTTGTCTTTCTATCAGCTCAAGTGCTGCTAAGCAAACTTTAAGACAAAATGCAGTGCTTCTTTAAAATAAATCTCACTATTTACTGTCACTGCAAATTCGTATTTATCAAGTCAAGTGTGTTGTCAAGCCAAGTACATATAGTGTACTAGGAACTGTAAAGATTGCATTTGATATGGTGAATTAACTACCCCTCAAAGATTTGCTCTCACATATTCAAAAGCAGTAAATTTTATAACTGACTGAAATTTGAGAGATAAATACTTGTGCATTTCGGAAAATACCTTAAAACATTTTCAGAAATGCATTGTACTTGTTTGTAGTTCTTTTTTTAATTGAGGTATAGTTGACATATGACATATTCTTATTTATGTATTACATAGTATATATTACATTTTTATTATAATAACAAATTCCAGCTTGTTTTTGTGAAGAAATGAAAGAAGCAAGGCATGGGGGTTTTCTCAATCTTAAACCAAATTCCTGTTATCTCATCAGCATTAATGAGTCAGTGAAGACTAAATCTTTACTCCATGGCATGAAAGGCTTTACACAAAATTCTGCCTACTGGAAGAAACCACAGTGCCAGGCTAAATCGACCATATGTAGGCAGTGCCTGTAGCGCAAATGGGGTGGCTTGAGAAGTGTTTATTCTTCCTGTCTGCTTCGCCTGGGTTTTCCTTGAAGGGTCCCTGCCGAATGGGAAGGGAAGTCTGCCTTGGTGTCAACAGGTTCTGCACCGGTAGCCGCCATTCTCGGTTGTGTCAGAATTGGAGCGAAGGGGCAGTGGGAGGTGCCAGGCAGTGAGCTCTCAGAGGACATCTTATGAACGTAGCTGTGTGTCTCCACAGCTGCTGTCCTCCCTCAGTGTCCCCTACACTGCTTTCCTTAGGCCACAGTTGTCCTTCACAGGACCCTTTGCTCCAACTTCTGGTCAGTTTTCCCATCATACTGATGGGAAATGATCACGCTGATGTCATGCAGAATTCATGTCAAGGCCCCTGTGTTAACACTAAGAAACTTAATTGTGCCTCTCTCTTTCTTTCTTTCTTTCTTTTTTTTTTTTCTACTGAAGAATCGTTATTTGGTGACTATTTCTCTAATATACAAAGCCCGAGTACCAGATACAGGTGTAGAAGGGTTTAAGTTTTCCACAAATTCCATGAATACAACCTTCATTCTTTCATATTGTTTTGTAACATGGAAAGTTTCTAACTTTGTACCAGCTGGGTAGCTAATATGGGATTTAGTTCTTAGGAAATAGCTTTAGAGAAAATGTGCTCTAGTATATATATAATTTGGGCTGGGATTATCTTCAGTTATTTAAAGGGGTTCTTTGTAATAAGCCTAAAGTATAAAATGAAAATGTCATATATCCCAAAGAAATGACATTCACAGTGGTAAAAAACATTCATCTCTTTGTAAGATTAGTATTCTATATCCGTGAGCATTCCCTCCTTCTTCTTTCATGCTGTCATTAAGAAATTCAAGGCAAAGAAGACAAAAGTAATGTTATAAAAAGGGATGATGTCACTGATGATAAATCAGTTTTATTATCTTATGGCAGCAACTGAAAAGGTATTTGATACATTTTGTAGAAACTTTTGTATGTCTACAACCTAATTTCCTTCTCTTATTTTTAAAAATGAAACAGTACTTTGGTTTTTAAGGACGTACTTTTTTTTTTTTTGCTTAATTGGTTTTCTAGTTGTGGGAAATAATATATATAATTAATTACAGTTGTTTATACTTTGTAAATACAAGGACAAGGATTGTGTTTTACTGAAGAACTGTGAAATCCAAAATTTGGTCTCATTAGAAAAATGGGAAAAGTGATGTGGACACGTTGGGTAGACATTTGAATAAATCCTAAGTGCACTGAGTTCATACATCCAGAATTGGTTTAAATTACCCATACCCAGCTAGGCAGATTACAACTGACTTACTCATGAAACATTAATAAAGCACTGTGTTTGGTTCTAACATGATTATAATCTGACCTCTCCCCAAAGGACAGAAATAGAAAGTATCTCTGATAACATTACCCTAATGCTGGGTTCATCAATCATGCCCTTTTTAAAAATTTGTTTTAGAAAAAGGCCTTTCACGGATGTGCACTGATAATCTCATCCGGCCCTCAGCCCAGCAGATCCCTGGTGTTCCCGGACCAAATGTAGAACAATCTCCATCTGCGGAGCAGAGCACAGGGCACTGAGGCAGAAAGTAGAACTAAATGTGCTTTTCCTGTATTATATCCTTCATATGATTTTCATATTTGAAAGAAAAAGTCTCTTTTTAATAGGTCAACAATTTGCATTTGGGGTATATTTTTATACTAAAAAGCACACCCTGCTCTGAAAATAATTTTCAGGAAATGAGAACTTGTGGAAGTGCTCTGCAGCAAACTCAGATCCTGAGACAGAGGTCTTGTGCTTACGTGCCTGCTCTGCCACGGGTCAGCTGTGACCCCTTGGACAAATAAGACACCCTTAATCTCGTGGAACCTCAGGGTCCTCCTTGTCTCTGAAACTAGGGAATTTTTTATTCCACAAATCTTTGAGCCAGCTCTGAGGAAGGCATTATGGAAGACATGAAGAAGACTTGGACATGGATCCTACTCAAAAGAAAGCTCAAGTGAAGAAATTCCTTCTTTCATCCCAGTCATGAAGGGCCTGGTACACGGTTCACACTGCTCTGGGTTCTGAAAACACAAGCACAAGCAGCACAGTGAGTGGTCCTCAGGAGCTCACCCTCTAGGAGGGACATTGACATGTACACATCAGTCCCAGCAAACACTGACAGGTGCTATCATTCATTCATTCTGCAGATAGTCATTGAGTGTTCCAGATGTTGTTCCATGTGTTTGGAGTAGACCGGTGAAATAAAGATCCCTGCCCTCATAGAGATTACTGTTGATCAAACAGACAATAAAATAATAAATAAGTAAAATACGTAGTGTGTTAGAAAGTAATCAATACTATGGAAAAAAGAAGTAGTGGAAGGTAAGGGGGGTCGGGAATACAAGAGTAGGTGGTCAGGATCCCCTCACTGTGAAAGTGAGATTTGCATTAAAGATTGGAAGGAGGTGAGAGAGTGGACCAAGTGACTGTCTTGGGGAGAGACCATTGCAGGCAGAAGGACCATATGGAGCACAGGCCCTGTGGCAGGAATGTGCTTCCCAAGGAAGCCAAGGGGCCAGGGTGGAGTGAGCAGGGGACACCTAATAAAAGACTAATAAAAGACTGAACAGCAATGAGGCAGATCAAAGAAGGCCTTGAAGGCCATCATAAACACTTTGCATTTTTACTCTGAGTGAAATAGAGTCATTGCAGTGTCGGAGCGGAAGCCTGCCATGATCTTACTTACATTTCGAAAGGATCCTTCTGGCTACAGTGTTAGTTATGAACTGTTGGGGCACAGGGTAGAATTAGGCATATCTGTTAGCAGGTTTTATGAAAGATGATGGTGGCTTGGACCAGGATGGTAGCAGTGAAGTTAGTAAGAAGTTAATCAATGAGTATTACTCAGCCATCAAAGAAAGAATGAAATCTTGCCATTTGCAACAGTGGGGATGGAACTAGAGGGTATAATACTAAGCAAAATAAGTCAGTCAGAGAAAGACAAATACCATAGGATTTCCCTCATATGTGGAATTTAAGAAACAAAACAGTTGAACATAGGGGAAAGGAAGAAAAAATAAAATAAGATGAAAACAGAGTGGGAGACAAACCACAGAGACTCTTAACTATAGGGAAGAAACTGAAGGTGGCTGGAGGAGACGTGAGTGTGGGGATAGGGTAACTGGGGGATGGACAGTAAGGAAGGCACTTGATGTGATGAGCACTGGCTGTTACATGCAACTGGTGAAATACTAAATTCTACCCCTGAAACTAATAATATACCATATGTTAACTAAAATGAATTTAAATAAAAAAATTTTTTAAAAAGAAAAAATAATTTAAAAAAATAGTAAACTTCAAACCAATAACCTCTCTCTGCAGCTTCCTAGCTGTGACCATTTCTCTCCGATTTCTCTAGTCTTATAGAGGCAAGTAAATGGTAGGAGACAAGGGTGTAGAGTGGTGATGGATAGAGCAGCAGAGATGCATCATTATATTTAGTAATTTCTGCTAGAAATGGGATTGGGTGGGATGTTTAGTGCCTGTTGTCAGCTCAGAGTTTGAGCAGCAGGAAATGCCCAAACTGCCATGTTTATCTGCCACTAGATTGTGATTTTTTTGAGGACATGGAATCCTTATTCATCTGTGTATTCTCCGAGGCTAGTTTCTAGCACAGGGTAGATAGTTAATAATTTGGGGCTGGAGAGAGATTATTTTCACCTTGTTTATTTGCATTTCAATGAGACATGCTCCTAGAGATCAGAGCTTTTGTCTTGGTTATCATAGTATCTCTGGGGCCTAAAATAACTGTCTGGCACATAATAGATGCTTCATAATGAATGGATGAGGGATGAATGAATGAATGAATGAATGAATGGCTGTTGCCTCTGTTTGAAATCCTCTTCCCCCAGATGTCTTTATAGTTCGTTTCCTCATTGTGGTCCTTAACTGTCACAAACTCAGAGAAGCCTTCTCTGACCACCTCTGCCAAATTAACAGAACCCTCCCCATCCATACATACTCCTTAACTCTCTTTCCTTTCTCTCTTCTTTAGCACTGAACTACCTTCTGAAATACTCTGTAGCTTACTAATTATCCAGGGTTGGGTCATCTCCCCCCACGACAGTGTAAAAGCTATGGAGCAGGGATCTTGGTTTCTTTTCTTTTTTTTTTTTTTTTAAAGATTTTATTTATTTATTTGACAGAGGGAGAGACACAGCGAGAGACGGAACATAAGCAGGGGGAGTGGAGAGGGAGAAGCAGGCTTCCTGCAGAGCAGGGAGCCCAACGCGGGGCTCGATCCCAGGCCCCGGGATCATGACCTGAGCCGAAGGCAGGCGCCCAACGACTGAGCCACCCAGGCGCCCCAGGGATCTTGGTTTCTTTTATTTACTGCCATAACCCTAAAATCTAGAATTGTGTCAGCACATAGCAGATGCTCAGTCAATATTCGCTGAATGAATGAATGAATGAATGAATGAGCTTCTTTCCCACTCCTGACATTTCTTCCTTCTTGTTACCAATACATCTTTCCCATTGTTTAATTCATTAACCAATAATATTTATTATTTAATAGTAGGTTAGGAGCTATGACGAATGGAAAAGAAGCATTAGATATGATCCCTATCTTCAAAACGCTTATATTCTAATTGAGGATACAGTATTACAAGTTTGAAACAAGTGCTAATTGGTAATAACCCCATTTGTTTGTATAGCACTTTCCAATTTATATGCAAATTGATTTTCACAAGTACATGTGTATACATTATCTTACTCCATTAAACAGGAGAGTACTGCTTTCAAGTGTCATAGAAATTCATAGAAGAATTCAGAGTGAGCTGGAGAACTCAGGAAACAAACCTTGCAGTTGAGTAAGAAGGATGGATAAGACCTGAAAAAGAATCAGGAGGATGAAATACTTTCAAAAAGGATTAAGGAGGAATAGAAGCTCAAAGGTTCTATGAGCTGTTTTGTGCTAGGGGCTGTGAATTATCTTTGCTCCTTGGAGCCAAGGATGCATATCCGGAAGTCCCAAGAACTAGTAGGGGAGAGTGGGATCAAGGTTTGAAACACCTTAGTGGTCAGATAGAGTTTACCCTAATGTGTTTTGCTGGGAGGAACCTTGGAAGATTTGAAATAGAGGAGAACACTGTGAGTGTGATGGTTTCAGAAGTCTGTTCCCCCAGCAGGGAGCAAGATGGGTTGGATTAGAGAAAGAGGTTGAGGTGTATTGCAGTCTCCCATGTGGAGAGCAATGAGTGCTAAGACCAGGGCAGGGCTAGTGGGACTGGAGAAGAACCCTCTGGGTTATACATCCAGTAAGCAATCAAGTCCTAGAATAATTTAAGCCCCCCTACAGAAGAAGCTGTACTATGATGTGGGGCTCGATCCCAGGACCCTGAGACCATGACCTGAGCCGAAGGCAGAGGCTTTAACCCACTGAGCCACCCAGGCGCCCCGGAAATTCAGTATTCTTAAATAAAAAGAATTCAGGAGAAATAAATATTCTTTCCAGAGTTAATTCCACTAGCCTAGTTTCCTTTTTCATAAGTTCAGAGATGCTTTATCCTAAACCTGCTGGAATACCCATGGGACAATATGGAGATTAGAATTAGGTAACTATTATCCATCTAAGAGATATCCTCTCTGGTTTAAATCTCACTCTTTATTTCCTTCCTCCCAGATCCCTAGGGTAGAATTATGGATTGGGAATTGGTTTATCTAGGCTTAAAGCAATTGCTTCTGCTTTTAGATATGCAAGTAGAGGGTAAAGAAAGCTATTAAGACCATTATAACCCTAATAGCTTAGTAATCAAGTATTTCTTTATATTTTTCCATTGTAAGTATTTGCAATAAGATCTTGTTTCAGAGTCCAAAATGGGTTTGTACAAGAAAACATACTTCTGTAAAGAACAAATAAGCAGATAGCATGTATTTAGGAACAGACTGATACTATTTAGAGTACAGTAAAGCCTCAGTATCAGGTTTTAGCTTGAGATAGGTCTTTATGCTTTCGTTATGGGATATCTAAAATTCAATTCTCAGGTATACTTTTGATTTAGGACCAGGGTTGGCTTTTAGATGTTCTAACTGGATGTTCTTTTCTCTCCGCACAGTAACTAGCAAGACAGACCATCTATAGGACATTATCTGCTGAATCTGCTTCCTTATTGTTTCTTTGTCCTTTAATTTTGTAATCCCCACCAAAAAAAGCCTGGGGCAAATTTATTTAAACAATTAATTGTTCAATGATTCACTCTGCTGCCTCTCTAACATATAGAGTAGGATAGGATAAATAACTATAGACTCAGAGTTTTTTTTTAATTTAAAGATTGTTGTAAATAAATATGAACTAATAATTTTTTAAACTGAGATGAAATAAATACTGAGAAAAATATGTAAAACGTTGAAATTGGCAACAAAAAAACTAGAGACTTAAAAGCCTTAAAGAAATGTAAATGGTAAAATCTTCCCATCTCCAAATTATCCAAGGCCACATTATTTTACATGTAAATTTTCCCAAATTTTTAAGAGATAATAAAGTCATTTCTTAGGAAGTAGTTGCAGAAAACATGACAAGCCATCCATGAGGCTAGAGTGATCTTGATTCCAAAAGTAGTTAAATATTATCTAACAACCCCCAAATTTTATATATATATATCCATATATATATATATAATATTTGTGAGTGTGTATATATATAATGTAATGTGTAAGTAAATAAAATTGTGTCTGTGTATGTGTGTTACAGAAAAACTAATTGTTTAAGATTAGGAAAAAGGCAAAGATGCTTCATATCACTACTATTGTTTAATGTAGTCTCAAAGTTAAGAACAATTCTATAAGGAAAAATAAAGAAATTATCATTATAACTAATAAGACTTGCTAGAAGCAGAATCACCTTAAATAAATCAATGGCATTTTTTTTACATCATCAGTAACCAAATATGAAATGTAATTTTAGAAATGTTATGATTGCATCAAAACTTATGGACTGTGTGGGAATTGACTTAACCAAGAATTCCCACATCCTTTATGGAGAAAATACTAATTTTTAACATAGGAAATAATCTATTAAGTAGAGAGATATTCTAGGACCTTAGGTGGGAAAATCTAACATCAATTTTCCCAAAATAATCCATAAATTTATTGGACTCCCCAAAACAATTATTTTGATGTATCTATGTGCACTTATTATAGAAGTTATAGAGAAGGATAAAGGTCCAGAAATAGCTGCATTGACTGAAGAAGAATAAATCCACCAAATGTAAAGATATCTGAGAAATAAAGATAACTAAGGTAAAAGAAATAAAAAAGAGTGGAAAGACCTAGAGAGGCGCATACATATCCAGATGGATGGATGGATGGTTAGGGAAAAGAGAAAGGAAGGAAGGAAAGAGGGAGGGAAGAAAAAGAAAGAAAAAGTTACCTTGCAACCCTTTTATTAGTTCTAATAAGTTGGCTGCTGATTATATTGCTTTTTCTAGGTAGATTATCATATCTGTAAACACTAGCAGTTTTATATCTTTGTTTCAAATATACACACACTAAAGATGGCATTATATACCATTGAGGAAAGGTGTGTTTGTTTAATAGACATTATTGGAAAAACTGACTACATAAACAAAAGTAATATTGGATCCCTATTTAATACCACATATGAATGAAAGTAGACTCTAGGTCTGCTAAAGATCACTATATGAAAAGTAAAACCATAAATATAAAGCTAATACATCAAAATTATAGAAAATTATTTTTGCAATTTCAAAACGAAATCCCAAGAGAATAAAAATAAAGAGAAAAAAATTTGATTAGCTCAAAATTAAGAATTTCTATTCAACAAAGAACAACACGGATAAAGTTCATAGACATGTGACATTTGGGAGCATGTATTTGCAATGTTAAAACCAACAAAGAACTATTACCTAAAATATATAAAGAACTTTTGCAAAGTAACAACACAAAGACAGGACCCTCCATAAAAAGATGAGCAAAGGATGTAAACAAGAAATTAACAAAAGAGGAAACCCAAAAGGCTATTTTAAAAAGATGTCAAATTCCTTACTAAACAGAGGAATGAAAATTAAAACAATGAGATACGATTTCTTATCTATTACACGGGCTAAATTAGAAACCTGGAAACACTAAGAGTCGACGGGGATGTGGACATATAGAACCTTATATGCACTGCTGGAGGGAGTGGAGGCAGGGGCCAGCCATCCTGAAGAGCAGCTGGGCACTACTGACTGCTGGGTCATTAAGTCTATACACATCCACTACAGTGACACAGCAGTCCTACTCCAGAGTATGAGTCCCAAAGAAATTCTCACAAAGATCCAAAAAGAGATGCAAGAGAGGACATTCATCCCAGCATTGTGTTTCAGGAAGTTAGAGGCAGTCTAGCGCTTGTTGCTGGGGGCAGCTCTGTGCAGCAATGGACTTCCTATACGCACAGGGACATGGGCTGATCTTCAAAAGCAATGCTACGCAGAAAAAAGTAAGAAACTAAATGAAATCTGTAATAACCCTGTACCATTTCTGTGAATCAAAAAGACATACACAAATATGTATACATACATATAACGAGTAATATTTTATAAAAACACATGCAAATAAAAGGAGAAACATCAAACACATTACAGATGTTGCCTCTGGTGGAGGAGGAAATGAAAGTAGTGGATGGAGATAAAGAGAACAAATCGAATTTTAAAATTCAAATTAGTGAAAAATCATTATTCCCTCTACCTCTCACAACTATGTTTGGCATTTTATTCAATAATTATTTTACTGTAATAGAATAATATTAAATTTTGTCAATACTTTCCAGATATGTCTAGTGGCATCAATAAAATTTATTTGAAATGGTTGCTGCTTAACTGATTATGTGATGGTGTTGGTAAAATCCCCCTTTATTTTTTTAAAGATTTATTTATGTATTTGGGAGAGAGCACGTGGCAAGTGGGGGGAAGAGTGGAGGAAAGAGTCTTCAAGCCAACTCCCTGCTGAACAGGTAGCCCTTGGTGGAGCTGGATCTCAGAATCCATGAGATCATGACCTGAGCCAAAACCAGGAGTCGGTTGCCCAACCGACTGAGCCACCCAGGTGCCCCTAAAATCTTCGTTGAGTAATATGTCTGACTTTGCTACTATTTTGAATTCCCATGAATACATTTGGACAATAGCTACTCCATAGTTTTTTGGTTTCATCCTTTCATTTATTGTACCGAGCACTGAAAACATTACTAAAGACTGACTTTTTTCTTTATTAACTTACAGAATCATTTATACACATCGACCAAATCAACAGTATTGACATAACTGATATACAATTTTAACCAACCTCATTCTTCTATTTTAATCTTCCCTATATTCTAGTCTGAACTGTTATGTCAATACCACTAAGATACAGAATATAGAATTCTGTTTAGTCTTAGTACAGAAACTACCCTTTAATAAAGTCTGTTTATATTTCTGAATGAGAAACATCCACAGTAATTGGTAAAAGCAAAATACCAAAACTTTTGAAAGAAATCAATCAAGAGGCTAAGAGAAATAAAATTACTAGTAAAATGTGATCACAGGAAAAGTTACAGTGTCGTTCAGATATTTTTTATAGATTAAAAAAACTAAATGTAATTATCAGAGGGCTGATTTAAGAAATCATTTATTAATTAAGTTATTCCAAATTGGTGTCAATGCCTTAGAAATCATGCTCATGAACCCAGATAATGACTTCATTCACATATTTAGTTACAGCTGTAATTTAGAAAATTGCTTAATATGCTACACTTAGTTGAAATTCAAGAAGCTAGCTCTACAGCTTTTGTTCATGTTGCTGAAATCAGTGTGCTCTTAAAATCAATAAGAAATTGATGACAAGTGGATGCAGTAAGTGAGAGGCATAGAGACCCATATAGTGATCGACACTGCTCACTTCACAGGTATGAACAGAACTCTGTGCCCGCATGTCAGGATACCTGCAGGAAGCTTATGATGACTTCTTAGGCAATGAAAAGTCTGGTCATTGACTGTCAGTAATTCGGGTTCATTTCCTACTAGCTAGCCACCATGTAAAATCGTCCAGTGAGGGCGCCTGGGTGGCTCAGTGGGTTAAAGCCTCTGCTTTCGGCTCAGGTCATGATCTCAGCGTCCTGGGATCGAGGCCCGCATCGGGCTCTCTGCTCAGCAGGGAGCCTGCTTCCTCCTCTCCCTGTCTCTCTGCCTGCCTCTCTGCCTACTTGTAATCTCTCTCTCTGTGTCAAATAAATAAATAAAATCTTTTAAAAAAAAATCGTCCAGTGATTCCTAGACTGTGTAAAAGCAAGAGTTCATTTGTAGCCAAGAGAAGGTGTCCCCTTTTAGTAGTGGTAGCATACATTTGAAGACTTTAGGCAGGAAAATAAGTGTATATCAAAGTTTCTAATGAAATTGTTTAAAAATGAGAAATGAAATTGTCGTAAAATTAAAACAGGTACTTCAAGTTAGTTTGGTTGTAAACATGAATGTGTCTTTTTAAAGAAATCTATTTAATATTAAAAATCATGTCCTATACTTAATGGAGCCACAAGAAAGTTAAGCATTTTAGAAAAAGAAAATTTTCATTCAGGTCTGTGTTTTATTATTTTGCCATTTCTGGGAACAAGACCTCTAATACATATAGATAAAATATATATGTAATGCAAAGAGCATATGGTACTTCTTTATATAGAATATTTCAAAGTAAGAAAAAGGGAGATTTGCTAAGTTTGTACAGTCTCTCATATCTATCTTGACTCATTCTTTGCAGGCCCTGGAAAGTGAATTTGTTTCTTGCCAACTCCATCAGTGGATTGACCTTATATTTGGCTACAAACAGCGAGGACCAGAAGCAGTCCGTGCTCTGAATGTTTTTCACTACTTAACCTATGAAGGCTCCGTGAACCTGGATAGCATCACTGACCCTGTGCTCAGGGAGGTAGGTGTTAAGTCCCATATTATCCAAAAGTTTCTGTCATCTCTCAGACACAAATTTGGCTTTCCATCTCTTTCTCTATAAATTTCCTTTCCACATAAATTTTTACAAAACATAAATTTCAAGGTTTTGACAAATGTAGGAAAGTGAATATTATATATCAAAACCAAGTAATGAGACCACTGTGATCTTCCCTTTTGAATTGTAGACACATATAATGCACTTCAATATCGCTATTTTGTTTTATTTCAGCATCTTCATTAAAATGCTTAATGCTCTGTGTGTGTTATTAATGAAACCTAGTTGAATATTTGAATAAGAATCGTCCACATTAAAATAAGCTGCCAGTATATATTTTCTTAATAAAAGTAAAATTAGAGACTTCCAGACAGAATGCTCAAAAAATGCATTGATAAAATAGATAAGGGTATAGTATTTTATTCCAGAATGTTCTCCAAAATACATCAATAAAATAGATGAGGGTAGAGTATTTTTATTCCTGTATTTTCTTACCCTGAAAGTTTATAGCTAACAGTTGGGAATTATGTGCTCTACTATGTGCATAAGTATTTTTAGTGAAAATATTCTTATAAAATATTATTTAAATCACTTCCACACTGCACAAAATGACTTCAGATAGGTGAAAGAGTAAAGGAGCAACAGCTGCTGGGTAAGTGTCGCTGCCAGGAAGCCACATCCCAGCCTCCATTCCGCCCGATAGTGGCCATCTGCTGTGTGCAAAACAAGCAATCATGGCTACATTTCCCGTCAGTGGAATGCTTGTTTTATTTTTTTACTTTTAATTTTAGAAGTGGAAAACTTGTAGATTTGGGAAATAAAGCTCTACAAGAAAAATCTGCATCCATAAACTTATTTCTTACATACCTCTACAAAAACAAAATGGCTCCATTCGTATGGCTTCAAGCAGAGAAGAGGAGAGGGGAGACCGGGGCTCACTGGATGCTTAGGGCTAAATAGAGAACGTTGTAAGCACGTTATTAGGTGCAGTGTTATGTCATGTTGTACGTGCGAGAAAATGGATTGTGCCTGAAGCTAGAAGAAGGGAATAGAGACAGAGAATGAATGAATGAGAGAGAAGCCAGATATTATGAAATTCATGGGTAAAAGAAGGGATTTTCTCTGTAAATCATTACACTCACCCAATTTAGTACCCCCTGTACAAACTGTAATCAGATTATTTTATATAAGATAATTCTGAGCTTAATTACTTTTTTCACGATACACCTTTGCCCGTGTTTGTAAACACCTTACAAATTATGTTCTCCTTTTAGAACCAAGACCTTTAGAATCAGAAAAAAAAAAAGAATTGGAGTAGCTTATCTTTTTATCCCAAGACCACCTCCAAATTGGTTTTTGACTTTTAAATACCATAAACCTTTTTGCTCGTGAATATCTGATCATACATTTTTATCCATTATAGAGTTCTGTCCTTGTAAAGAAAGTTGCAAGTTAATCATCTTGGGGAAAATATAATTTTTTTTTTTTTTNAAGAATTGGAGTAGCTTATCTTTTTATCCCAAGACCACCTCCAAATTGGTTTTTGACTTTTAAATACCATAAACCTTTTTGCTCGTGAATATCTGATCATACATTTTTATCCATTATAGAGTTCTGTCCTTGTAAAGAAAGTTGCAAGTTAATCATCTTGGGGAAAATATAATTTTTAAGCATATCGTACATAATGAAAGTGCAAGACAGCATTAAAGTTGACAGAAAAATGCAGATTTTTCCTATTTAAATGAGTCAGTAAAATGATAAAGAAATAAAAAGAAAATGGAATTAGAATTGAGACTTTCTTTACATAGATATTGCACTTATTATTTGAATTCTATAAAAATGCCTGCTTCTATAAAATATCACACCATTGCTTTGGACAGTGGGGGAAAAAACTATGCATGGACCTTAACTGTCAAATGATCGGACTTCCTAGTGAAATATTACATGAAAATGTATAATTTTAAAAAAGTTTTTATTGGATGGGAGTGGATTGGCCATGATGTTCGCCTTTTATAGAGATGGTCCGAACAATATGTTTCTGCTCCTGATTTCCTCATAGTGAGGCCAACTGCCAAGCACTAGGGGGCCTGAGTTCAGAATTCTCTCCTTCCAGCATTCTCATTCTGAGCACACAATTGTTGAATACTGAGGTTCCACTAGAGAAACTTCCAGAGGCGTTCAGTGATAGACATGTCCTCTCACCCCAGCTCCTCGCCTGCCTCCCTGACCCAAAATCGCTGATGTCCGTTCTCAGAATACTCCCTAAGGGAGCACATACCTGGAACACGGTTACCTTTCCTCAGCCAGCCAGCAGAGGCCCAAGCGCCCACCAGCACAGAGAGACATTTGCTCTGACCCTGTGACCTTTGTCAGCTCAAGACTGCTTAGGAAGGTACTCTATCTCCTTAAGACTGCTAAGAAACGCTTACTACGTTGTGGCCATAGCAGATTAAATGATATCAAGGGACATGAGTTAACCTTCTCCCCACTCCCCACACTTACCTCCTCTACCCCAGAAACCTAACATATTCTCAAAAACATACTGCACTCACTCAAGCCAAGGCCCTCTAGGCTTAAGTGAAATATAACTCTCCATTCTTACCATATTAGTAATTAAAACTGAGATTTTGTGGGGGAAAAAAAAAAGTACTGCACTCTCATTTAAGAAGCCACAAAAGATGGGAACCCACCTAAAATCTGTGACCTGTCTAATGCTGGCCAAGACATCTGATCTCCCTTTACTTCAATTGCATTCTCTATAAAGGAAGAATAATACATGACATATGTTTGGCAACCTAAAAAGCACTTGGCATCTACTGTCACCCAATAGAACTCTATTAATAAGTGGAATGAAGTGCGGTATATTCATTATTTGGTAGCCGTTTACACCCCCTTACATATACATTTCCCCAGTGAGGGGGCCCTCTGGGAGGCACAGCACCTTTTATGAAAACATCACTGTTGAGATCCCAGAGGTCTGTGCTATGGTACCATGACTTGAGAAAGAGTCATGATAAAGGTAGACACAAACTCCTGGAAATGGTGGACACAAACTCTTGGAAAAAGCACTGTTCAGAATGTTAGCCCTCTTATCTAGCTTAATGAATTTCTTTTATTTGATGATGTTTGTCTTTGTATTTTTTAAATACTAGATCATTACATTTCAAATAGATAAAACCTAAGGAAGGTTATAGTTATACTAAACTCCAGCTAGCCTAAGGAAGATGATTTTTTGATGCTTAAATTAAACAGTGATTTAAACAATAAATATTTAATATATGCATATCAATATGTGTTCCTTTTGAGAAAAAGAAATATATCTATCTCCCACAATCTGCCTATGACTTTGAGATTTAACGTTAGGGCTAAAATTTGAGAAATGGCTTAAGGTTATTGATTCATTCTTCCTTGACAGGTAAAATCATGAAGCAGCACTAACCACAGCAATTATGGCATTAAAATGTCAAGAAATTAGAGGTCAGAATAACAGATAATTTTCTTCTCTATGTCACATTTAAAATTGACATTCTTTGACAGCTTAGGATCTTTGCCTGAGAAAAATATGACAGCTTAACTTATTTTATACTTGTAAAGCAGTAACTGATAATAAACTTTATCATGACAGCCTCTGGGCAGAAACATGACAGAACAGTTCTGGTACAAAGCTCTTCTTAATATGTAAACATTAGATCTGTTGGATATTAGATATTATTTAAATTGTCTCAAGTCTTGGCTTACATCATAATCTTCTAGACACATTATTTCATAGATGAGCTCAACTATTTGAGCAGTAATTTTAAACTCTATGTAAAATCGATTTTACATACTAATAAAAGTAGTGTGATTTGCTTTATATTTTTACTTACCAAGTGATGGCCACGAAAATCCATCCTATGACCTACTGAGGAAGTAGAATATTCTAGTTAGTAATTATCTGGTCCCATGGTGTTCTAATTCTTTTCTACTCAAATGCAGTCCATAGACCAATAGTAACACCATCACCTGGGAACTTTGAGAACTTTAGACTCTCAGGCCTTCCCAACCTACTAAATCAGAACATGCATTTAGGGAGATCGCCAGTGACTTGCCTGAGACACTGAAGTTTAAGAAGCACTGTCTAATAATGGTGTATAAGAAGATCTGGAAACTTTTCTCCCCCTCCTACAAAAGGAGAGAGAATGGTGTGATGAACTTCCACGTACCTAGTTCAAATTTTTAACTGTAATTTCTCCTATATCCCCAACCCCTTGACTATTTTCAAATATACCAGCCATATCCATCTAACCCCATCTAACTTCCTATCCACTGTCCCACTCCCCATCCCATGGGCATCTCAGGATATCCAGGGAGAGGGTTCAAGCAGGTTTATTTTGAAAAACAAAAACCTTTCCAGGCATGTCATACACATTCCCAGTTAAAAACCATTAATCTAGGCCAACACTCTTACTAAATAATTTTTCCAAGGACACCCATCTATGTAGCATCAGAGTCAGATTTAGGTGAGGTCTCCTGATTCTCAAGTCAGGGTTGCTTTAATCCCATTACTTTTTAGGAATTTTTAAATAACAATATTTACTAATACTTACTAGTTTTAGAGTTGACATTCTTCTTACTTTCAACATAATTCTTAAAAATTAAGGACACCTAATGTGTATTCCCATTTCACTAACTTAACGTGCAAGGCTTTTCTATTTTGTTGGTGCTTTCGAATTTCTTAAAACTCTCAACTCAGTAAAACTTCCAGGAATTATAAAGGAAATTTTAAGATGGTTTTAAGAAATCTTTCTCAGTGAGGTGCCAGGGTGGCTCAGTTGGCTGTGTCCAATTCTTGATTTTGGCTCAGATCATGATTTCAGGGTTGTGAGATCAAGCCCCATGTTGGGCTTAGTGCTGGGTGTGGAGCCTGCTTCAGTTTCTCTCTCTCCCTCTGACCCTGCCCAGTTGTGCGTGCTCTAGAGAGAGAGAGAGACAGAAAGAAAGAAAGGGAGGGAGGGAGGAAGGAAGGAAGGAAGGAAGGAAGGAAGGAAGGAAGGAAGGAAGAAAAAGAAAGAAAATGAAAGAAAGAAAGAAAGAAAGAAAAAAGAAATCTTTCTCAGCCACTTTATTCATTGTTTATTTTAACCAATTTCTAGAAAAACTTGTTTTGTCAGTCTTTAAGAGTTCCAAAGGCACTAGGGTATTATGGCATAGTCAATAGTTGGTCAGTAGAGATTACAAATTAAATGTCACAATTTTTTTTCTGTACTCTTATAATGAGTGAAAAACATTTCATTCTAAAATTGTTTCTAAAACGGATCACTCTGCTGATCATGGATATAATTACTCAAATCTGTCTGCCTTAGAATATGATTATATGGTATGTAAGAGGCAAAAAAAGATGATAGGTGGAAATCAGATAATGGGTTTTATCATACCCAGTCATTACAATTTGAGACATTAAATGAGTCACTTTACTTTTGTGTAACTCGGTTTTCCCACCTAGAAAATGGTAAAAGAAATGATACCTAACTCATAGGTCTGTATTTGAGGATCATAGGAGAAAAGATATGGGAAAACACTTTGTCAACCATAAAGCACTACACAGACATTGGTTATTATTACCTAAAAGCATAATTAAATGAAGTATCTTGGAAGAACTTTTGTTTTAATAATTCATTTCTCTATATCATCATATGTGCAGTCAACACTGCCAAACTGAAAAATGCCTTAAATGATTTCTCTTTGACAGTGGGAGGTATATACACAAGCCTACCATAAAAGGCTATTTTGCTGGCAAATTATTAGAACATATGGGCCATGCAATATTTATTTATTTATGCATATATACACATCCATCTATGCTGGAAATATTAAAACATTAAATACTCAATTTTAATACTACCAGTAGTTATAAAAGTGTGGCCATTTTTAGTCTAATTTTTTGTTACTAATATTTCTCGGTCGTCTTAGATTATATTTTCTGCGTTTATCTCTTTCTTTGATCTGACAGGGATAACAAAGCATTCCTTTGGATCTGCTATAGTGAGACTATGCCCAAAGGAAGCAGAATAGATTCCTTCAGTTTTCACTTTATTTTCTTGCTGAACCATTCTTGCTACTACAGAAACCTGACATGATAGGGCTGTCAAGAACCACAAGACAGACGTGTCTTTAACCAAAACAGCTACAATGCTGGCTTTCCTAGAAGATGAACTCATAAAATTTATAAGGAAAAAATTAACCCACTTTTCATCCTAATGATGTAGAGGAAGGTATTTGTGGTGACGACACTGATGGCCGTCTGGTCATTGCTTATTCCTTCTGTGAATTTGTTATCCCTTGTCTTTTCCTACCCCCATTTCTGACTCCTTTCTTCTGTCTGACAAGGGATAGCAAAACCCCCCTTATGGATAGCTTGAGTGGGTTGTAGCACAATGTTGCCCATTTACAAGGGCCATGATCCCTCATTGTCTTCGTATGGGGGATGTTCAGGGTTTTTCTCCTGGGCATTTATTCTGAGATGCGATTGCAACAAATGATCAACAAAATGGCTGATAAAGATTTCTTAAAAGCATCTTAATTTTCCCCCTGTAATTACTGGAAGTTTTACTGAGTTAAAAATGTCAGCAAATTCAAAAGCCAAAATTAAAAAGAAAGAAAGAAAAAATAGGAAGAAAACCCCTACATTTTCAATTATGGGAGTGGAAATGCACATTAGGTATTCTTTTAAGCTTAAAGAACCATTTGGGGACAAGAAAAATATTACAATCCGTAAAACTAGCAAGAGTATAGATTCAGATGTGTCTGTTTGTGTGTTCCTCATCCACAGCAATGAGACTTGCATTGCAAAGAATCCGTGAATAACGAAGTTTCTATATAGAAATTAGTATCCAGAAAATTAATGACACACATTTAATTTTGATGAGTGAATAAATCTTTAATTTAGGTTTATCTTTTCTCCTTGTAATTACTGTGGTCCTTAGCTAGTCCATGGTCATCAATCGTCCACTAGGAAAGCATAAATAATGCAGCTAGTCCAAGCGGGATGTGTGTCATTTATGTGAGAGGCGCTTTTTCTTGTCTTTGTGTTATTTTTATTGCATAGTGTTGAGAAGTGCTAATTATTGATTTTCAGAAATTAACAGCAAATGCTTTCACAACATCTAAAGTCATATTTTACACAAGGAAGAAGGGTGAAAATTGCAGCCTGCTGTTTGTAATAGAAATAGCTGGAAGGGATTTCCTTATCTTCTATTAACATAGATTTCAGTTATATTACACAGTTGTTACCTTAGCATAAATTAACAATTATTCAAAACATACTGCATGCTTCAGTTTGTTGAAGTAGATATTACTCAATCTAAATACCTAAGCGTTTCAGTTAGATGTTTAGAGCTCATTTTTAAAGGTTTTAAACATATTGATAATGAGCCTATTTAAAGCCATTTGAAATCTCAATATAGTATCTAAATTACTGTTTCCCATTTATGTCAAGATCAAAGAAGAGCACTTTGTTCTGCCAAATACATGCAATACTATTTTTTAATCTGAATTTAGCCTAATAAAAGTATATGATTTCATTTTGTAATGTTTATACCACCACCTGGTAGACCTTTGTCTTGATGTCATTCCACTTCCAGGCAAATCTTCTCAACTTTTATTATTTTCATTATTATTTCCTTTCCATGATCAGACACTCCAAATGAACTTATTTTATATGGTGAGGAAAGGTCGTCACCAGTACTATGACTTATCTCTCGTTCCTCCTCCTCCACCACTGCCTTTCCCCAACTTCCATTTCCCGAGTCAGCCAACATTGACCTTCTTTATATACATTGATTCAACCAAGGAGAATTTGGCAGGGACATTGTACTGATTCTTCTCACATTTCATTAAGCATTTCTGGGTTGAGTCCTTTACCTATGTACTACTTAACAATCAACCCAAAAGTGAGCAAAGAACAAAAAAACCTGGAAAAGTCCTTAAGACATCATCTGGAGGGGCACCTGGGGGGCTCAGTTGGTTAGGCGTCCGACTCTTGGTTTTGGCTCAGGTCATGATCTTATGGTTATGATATAGAGCCCCAGTCGGCTCCACAATGTGGAGCTCTGGCCTGAGAGAGAAGACTGCAACCCAGCCACTGCCAAACTGGGACCTGGCAAGGAAGGACCATAAGATAAGTTTTATGTCCCCTCCTGTCTCCTGTCCTGAGCTCTCATTGGCCAAAAAGAGTGGGAAGATAGAGGAGCAAGAGAATAGCAGGGATGCAGTCTCTGGAGACCAGTTTCCCCCGGGCAAGGAAGATGATCCAGCTTCCTTCTGTGTTCCCCCTGAGTTAGGCACAGCTTTAGGCAAATTTATTTAAGGCATCCAGGGTGGGACAGCCACTACCTGCCACATGAAAATACATGTACTTTTCCTACCTGAGGTGACTTATACTTATTTTTAAACATAAAAATTGAGTGAGCTTGCCACCAATGGCACTGACCTAATTTGAAGAAAAACTGTTCTGGACAGTTTTTTTTGTTTGTTTTTTGTTTTTGTTTTTTTTTATCCAAAGGACATGGTGCTTGCTTTTTGTCTTCACTCTTCACATTCATCTGTTAAGTCAGATATGAAATATCATCATTATAACTCATCAGTCCAAGGAGGAAGTAGGAATTGGCAAGAGGATAATTCTCCTCTTTATTTCTTTTAGGTTAAAACCAAGCACTGAGGCACATAAATGAGCAATCAGAATCCTCTCCCTCAACATGGTCTAACATAGTCTGATAGTTACAGCAAATGTGGTTCTTTTTTTTTTGCTTGAGTTATTAAGTATTTGCTGAAATAGTCTAATAATTTTGCTCATATAGACTTAGCCTTAATGCAGCTGATTGCTAAAACAAAGGGAAACACGTTTGTTCTTTTACTGGGTAGTTTCTATGACAAATTAGAAGCAGTTGAATATAAAATAGCATTTTTAATTTTTTATATAGTTTAATGTTTGTAAAGCAAGAAATAATAAAGTGCAGATATTATTTTCTTGATTTATTTTACTCCTGTTTTTCTAGCATTAAAAAGTAATGCTTTATATGATCTTGTTTTATTATAACAATAAACCAGAAGCAAAAGCATATCAGTTAAGATACAGTCTGCCATTAAGTAATCTTTTCTTTTATCATTTCAGGCTTCTCAAAATTCCATTTCTTTTTCCTATTTGGTATAAAATTGGTAGAATTGGAAGTAGCACAGAAAGATGATATAAATCACATATATATTTTTAGTTGTGTGTCAAAGGTGTATTTTCTGGTTAAAAAAAGAATATCCACTTTAAAGCATTAAAATAAAATCATGCTAAGCATGAGCTATAAAATGAGGTAACACAATCCTAAAGAAATTTTTAGAAAATCCTTTTCTGGGTTCCTAAGAAGTCACTTTTGCTATTTTTGTTTTCTGAAAATTATCAATAATTAACTAGTAATTTCAACATAGTCTGATATTTGCCTTGTGGGTAGCACAACCTGTCATACTTTATAAAATGCTGACTTTTCTGGAAAACAATTTAAAAGATGGCACAGACCAAGCAAAATGGATGAACTAGGTCATTTGACAGCTTTACCTTATTAGCTTCCTCACACTGTCTTTCTCATGGCACTTAGACCTTATGACATTTCATCAGAAAGACAATACTAAATTACATTTACAAAAAAGACTAGAAGTTATAAAGATTCTACAGGAGAAAAATTTACCTGGGTTAAAGTTACTTGCATTGTGGAGAGGACGGGGTTAACCAAAGTTTTTATCTCTTGGGGACCAGAGAAGGTGTACTCTAGATACCTAATAAACGCAGGGGAAGAGAGAAAGCATGGTCATTCCCCTAAATAGTAATATCTTTCTTTTAGAATATTTTGAATTTATCGGTAATTCGAACATCATTCTGAACTATCACTTATCCGTCACCATATGTAATTTTACCCTGGCTGCAAAATCTTCCATATTAACAGGATATGTATAATGCATATTAACCACAGAATATTTACTTCCTCTTCTGAGGATTTAATCCCAGCTGTGTATCTGTATCTATAGAGGAGGTAGAATTATTTTTGGCAGGGAAGGAAGGCAAGAAGGAGATAGAAGCAATTAAGCAAGAGGTGCTGCAGGTCAAAGGAGTAAGGTGTGTGTCGCAGCCATCGCTAACACAGATGGCCCCTTGGTGCAAATTAAAAAAGAAGCCCTCATTAAAAGGAGGAATAATAAAAGGTGCTCCTCCCGTTGGAATTTGAGGTAAATTCTATCCCTCATTTGCCCCCCAACTGGGCACCTTTGTGCAAGGCATAGATGACACACCTGTACCCTTGGCCCTAACCTTTGAGTAACGTAAGACTAAGAGAGAGCTTGTTGAAAATGAGTGAGAAAAAAAGGAGAGTTTCCTGAAAATGTGGGTAATTTTGTAACTTGGTGGGTGGGTCCTGGGAGGATTTTTACAAAGAGGGCCTAACTAGAAGGTAGGGAGGGGAAAAACAGGAAAACTGTCCCTAATAGGAACTTTCCCTAATGGAAGATTTATATTACATAAAAGCAGGTAAAACTGAGTTATGTGTCCTATGTGTGTAATGAAATTTGTAAGTCCTGTTCAGGTTTACTTATTTTGTGCTGCTATTCATAACTTAGGTCACATTTTTCTTTAGTACTCTGCTTATCCCTGAAAACTTCCGTATTTTAGAAGTCCTTCCAAATTACGGGGGAAAAGAAGAAAACTTTTTTTTTTTTCTAATTTTATGACCTTCCTGATTCTTGATGAGTCTTAGCTGGGGAGAAAAATGAATGCTAAGCACATGGTGACTGCTCAGTAGCCAACCAATAGTTTTTATAAGAATTAGTAAGAATCCATATAACAATTAAAATGTAAAACTTAAAAAACTAACTTACTTAGCATTCCTATCTGAACAATTCCTAGGAGGAAATTAAGTGGATTTCCTTATATGATTATTTTCTGAGATAAAATTGAGTTTGATATGTAAGAGTTTCCGCATATCATTGCCCTCAAAGATCACATAGTCTGAATCATCACTAGATGATTTACAGCTTTGACCACTGCATTCTGCACTCACAGATACTTATACAAATAAATACACAAAATCAGTATAATCGCTTTGGAGAACAACTCGGCCATAAAACAAAATATTCCTACCCTCTAACTTGGCAACCCAATATCTAGGTTATGCCCAACAAAAATGACTGCTCACCTCCATCGAAAGACACACGCAAGAATTGTCGAAGCTACTTTATTCATGATAACCTGAAACTGTTAGCAGCCCAAATATCCACAGACAGAATTGATACATTGTGGCAGATGGATAAATGGGACACTACAGTGTTCACAACAAAGACCAAAACATTGGTACACAGAACCACAGGGATGAGTCTGGCAGTCATGTTGATCAAAAAAAGAAGGGCATGAAAGTAGGTACTGTATGATTCTACATATCAGAAGTTCAAGAAAAGAAAAAATAATGGTAATTTTGACAGTGCAATTTAATTATCATCAAAATAGTGATTAACCTGGCAGAGGGGGAGGCATGGGAAAAATTGCAGTGGAGTGAGTGGCAGGAGGGCAGTATCATCACGTGTGTATACTCCCATGTAGCTAGACACCACCCAGCTCAAGATGTGGAAATTAAAAAAAAAAAAATGTGGAAATTTCCAGCTCTGTGCCAAAGCCCTCTGTCTTGATCTGAGTTCTGGTTAAAAGGGAGAAAAAATACACACAATTAGTTGAAGTGGGTGCACATACCCAGTCTAAGATGCCATGTTCAGCAATTACAAAGGCCTAAGAAAGAATATTATTTAAGGATAAGCAGACCCATATTTTCATGTTATCCCGCTAAAGGGTTGCCTACCCATAAATACATGGTTTTTCCTATTTGTAAAACACCAAAGATTTTGTCAGTCACATTTGTTTTGAAAAATCTAGTGTTTTAAGCCTATTACCTATGCTAGATTTATTTGACATGTGTAAGATTTCTGTCGCTGTTTATTACATGTGAAAAGTTACTATCACTTACTGATTCTGAGATGCTTGTCATTGCCGCATCTCAGCACTCCAGATCGCAGTGTGTCTTACAATGAATAGTGGATCACAGTTTAATTGGTAACATTTTTTTACATCGTAATAGTATATAAATTAATGACACTTCTCACAATGGATAACATCTGAGATTCGATGAAGTTAGATGGACAGACTTATTTCCCAAGTTTTGCTCTTCTGTCATACCCGTTATAAAAGTCAGGAGCTCACACATACAATATCAGTTCATTCTTGCTTCATATGGAAGTGCAAGGCAGTGGGCTCCCCTTATCCACTGTTTGGCTTTCCATGGTTTCAGCGACCCGAGGTCAGCCATATTCTGGAAGCAGTAATTCTGACCTAGCCTCAGAAGGTCAGCAGTAGCTTGATGTTAGGTCATAGTGCCTACCTCATTACCTCACTTCTTCTCATCAGTTAGTCATTTTTTTTAAAGATTTTATTTATTTGAGAGAGTATAAGCAGGGATGGGGGTGTGCTAGGCCCAGGGAGAAGGAGAAGTGGACTCTCTGCTGAGCAGGGAGCCTGAAGCAGGGTTTGACCCCAAGACCTTGAGATCATGACCTGAACCGAAGGCAGATGCTTAAGTGACTGAGCCACCCCAGGCACCCCTCATCAGATAGACATTTTACTATCCCACATCATCATCATAAGGAGAAGGGTGAGCCCAGTACCATAAGGTATTTTGAGAGAGAGATCACATTCGTGTAACTTTTATTACAGTATATTATCATTGTTCTATTTTATTAGTAATTGCTGTTAATCTCTCACCAGGCATAATTTATTCATTAAACTTTATTGTAGGTATATATGAATAGGAAAAAACAGCATACGTAGGGATCAGTACTATCCAGTTTCAGGCATTCTTTGGGGTCTTGGACCATATACCCCAAAGATGAGGGCAGGACTACTGTAGATCTATAAATTGATAGCTTCCTTATAATACAAATTAACATTTTGGTAGTAGATTTTAAAAAGATTAACAAATGCTGAAGTCTGTAGGAGTCAGGCAGAGAATAAACCAGTGAAGCGGGCCAGCAGACATGCGTGCCTGGGTCTAATGAGTGGTGGGCATTACAAAAGGGCTCCTGTACTTGGCACCAGACAGGGTTGCTGTGTAGGAATGCTGATGAACCACCTCTCCTGGTTTGTTTTTTGTTTTGTTTTGTTTTGTTTTGAAAGAAGCCAAAAAATCCAAATTATTTTATGAAATTTTCTGACCTATAAATGTTGGCTCAAATAGAAACCATACCTGTGAACTGATTCTATCCCAAGGGCTGCTGGCTTGTGACTTCTGGCTGAATGTAAGCTCCTTTGCCGTCCTGGCTAGTATTAACCTCTCCAAGAGCCCGAATCTCTATCTGTTTTGTTTGATGAATATCACAGATATCTAAAATGGTACCCAGTACATAGTAGGTGCTCAATAAGTAGATATTTTATGAATAAATAAAGCTAGCATTACGTCTCTTCGACCCATGCAGAACAATGTAGAGAAAAATAGAAATGTGAATTTTTTAAAATGCTATTTCCAATTATCTTTTTTTGCTGTTGACTAGCCAATTCCTACTTAACATTCAGACCTCAGCTCATGTCCCTTTTCTGGAAGCCCCTCTCCTAACAGCCCTGCTCTACCCTGAATCTGATGAGACATCACTCCTGGGCTCCCTTGCATTACGGGCTAGCCTCCACCATGGTCCTCCACCTGCCATGTGGCCTGATTACATACTCATCTTACGTCCTCATGGGCTGAAAACTTCTTGAGGGCAGGCTGGTATCTGATTTGTTATCCCTTGGCATAGGCATAGAGGGATAGAAGCATTTAACGACATTCGTTAACGTCATTGTTCTTGTGGTATTGAATTGTAAAAGTAAAGCACTCCGATGTTTTCTTTACTACTGTGCTTTCCCTTTTCTATGCTACCTTTCAGTTTTGCACAAATGTCCCACTGTTGCCCCACTTCCACATTCAGCGAATGTTTTTGGACTCTCTTACGACTAAGTCACGGCCTTGACCTGCAAAGATCAACAGTCTGAGCAAACAGACCTATGTAAAGAACTGTTCATTGACTTTCATGATAAAGGGGGAAAAGTGCAATGAGAATATGGAGGACATTCATTATGATTTAGGGAGTCTGGGAAGGATTTAGAACCCTGCCCGAGGTTCGCATGAAGGGGAGGCATTTTCTCCTACATCGGGAGTAGTTCTCGGAACAACCACTCAGCGGCTATGCTTCATAGATTACAGAATGGGCTGTGTATATCCCCGGGGCCCCTCCCATACAGAGTACCTCCCTCTGGACAGAAAGAAGATATTGATGACTTTCTACAAGTGGGGGAGGACAGAAAACATGGGACGGGGGAGAGGTGAAGAAAATCAGTAGGTGCTCACTCCCCATTCAAGCATGTTGGTAATGACAAGAAGAACTTAGAGGAGGCAGCATGCTTTTTCAAGATCAGAAAGATCTGTATATTTTTAAATCAGAGGTTATGGGATTACTGGTAGACAGGATTACAAAAGAGCCCAAAGGTAAACATTGGAATAAGAACTTTTAGGTCATGAAGGCATGTGATGTGGATCACAAGGAAGAGGGACTCAGTTTAGTGTTTAAAAAAAATAAATGTTAAGTGTAGGAAATAGACTGTCTTAATGAGAGGGCAAAATCACAATATTAACTTGATCACAGCTTAATATTTATCTTAATGTCATTTGAGAATACTTTAAAATAAATACACGTGTGTACTCTGCCTCAGTCCAAAAACAATCAGAGGTAGGCCCACTGAAGAGAGCTGTACAGATATCTGGAAAGTAAGTGTGTCTCCAGAGATTTTCTGGTGTAGTTTTAATACTTGACTTTCAGAACAAAAGTCAAGTCAAACAGAGCATGTTTGTGGATTTAGTCCTTCTATGGCCATTTGAAGGCTACCTACTAAGTATGGGCACTGACCTAGAGACTCAACTGTGTTTAATTTTACCCTTAGTCTCCACCCCCCACCTCCAGTCTCTTTCTGGAGGAGTCTGAACACAAGCCAGAGGACCTAGTGTTAGAGTGACTTCAGCTGTTCATGGTACGCGAAGTCTCTGGCCAGGACAACTTTAGCGGTGAAATTACTGGTTGTTGTTGTTTTTTTTTTTCTTGCAAGTAACTCTCGAGAGTTTATTGTTCATGATGTGAACCTAACCAGAAATGGTCTCTTCCCTCTTTTATCATCGTAAATCTTGTACTGGAGAGATAAAGTATGATGGTATCTGTGTGAGTGCGATTTACTTAAATAGTCACACTTTGCGTGTGAGTGGACACCATGCAAATAAATGGTTACATTACAATTGGACAGAACTTAAAGAGATTTAATAATTCATCCTATTGCCTCTGCAAATAAAAGAACCAAAGCCCCATTTATGCAATTGCTAAAATATGGCAGATAATGATGCATTCATGTTTAATATTGCTAATAAATTTGAAAATTCACATTTTTATGGATAAACATTTTCTTGAAATGCAGTCTAGGCAGACAGATTGTTAAATTTAAGTACTTTATAAATGAGATTTGTAGATTCTGATGTGATCAGTGGCAGTGCGGCATCGAGACCCATCTACCACCTCACCTGCATTCCTAAGCACTCAGCAGTGAGTTTCATATTTCACTTCTATGTGCAACCAAACTGCACACAATTTTAGGGGAAAAATTAGCATGGTAACAGAGTAATGACCATTGTAAATATTGTGCTTCGCCTTGTGGACTTAAATTACACGCTAACAGTATTTTGGAAAAATATTTCTGTTAGTCTAGCTTAATATATTGAAATTTTTTTTGCCTGTAGGATTAATATATAGAAGACATACATAAATCTCCTATAAGATTATGTCTTTGACATACACACAGAAAAAGGCATATTATGCAGTCCAGACAGTTTGAGATCCGAAATTATTTTTATTCATTAGAAGCCATAAAATCTCATTAATATTTTTATCTGCACAGGCTTTAATAAAATATTTCCCAGCTCAAGATGCCCAAAGAATTATTTCCCCATTGGGCTAGTTATCTGTAAAATTTCAAAATATTTTTGAGAGAAGTGAATTCATACCTTATAGACATTAAGTAATATTTCAGCATTGATCTTAAGACAGTATAGCATGATAAAATATATTTTTTGTACTGAAAATTTGGCCAGCATGAATCAATCATAATACAAAAGTCTTAAAGATTACCCTCTGTATTGAGTGGAACATGCGATTTCCTGAATTTTATTTCGTATCATTGGTGGACTTGATATATCATTCTTTTTTCCCAAGATCCCAGAAGCTTATTTCATTAGAGATCCCCATACGTTCCTCCTGACACAGGACTTTATGAAGGTATACGTGGTGTATTTAGTGTGAGAAGTGTTCTTTGGCTTCAGCCGCATGCACTCACAGGTTTAACACTCCCACGTAACCCCAGCTTCCACATCAGAATAGCGACTTGGTTAACGGAAGCATGTTTGGAAGGAGAAAGCAAAGCTTGTCTACAAAATACTAACACTTGGATGATTCTGCACAAGAGAGAAGAGCGCGCGGTGAATTTTCTGGACTTCTTTCATGGCTGACTTGGGATCCACTCGCATTGTCAGGGAGTGTGTTGACCTCTCCCGTTGATGCATATTGGTTATGACAATCACTCTCCTTCCCCTGCAGGCCATGGAGGGACAGATACAGAACTTTGGACAGACGCCATCCCAGTTGCTTATCGAGCCACATCCGCCTCGGAGCTCTGCTATGCACCTGGTAAGACAGAGACGCCTGAAAAGAAGGGTTTTTGCTTTCTCTGTTCCTGGGAACACATCAAACAAAATCGCCATTTCAGCAGCATTTTTAAAGGCTTTTCGGTTTACTGGTTAAACTCTTCAGCTTAAGTGGATGCTGATACCTGTGGAGAAGCAGAGTGGAGTGTGGTTCTTACCTCTAAGTCCTGCTGCGCTCGCCCTTTTTGGGGTTCACAGAAATCGCTGTCTTCTCTGGCTCTGTATGCCCCCGTGTAAACTCATTTAGACACATACAGGCACAGGAATTAGATTTGATGTATAAAGTGGGATGAAAATATAATAACACAATATGATATGGCCCAATTTAATCTTCTGGGGCAAGGTGGAGTAGGGGGAGTAGCTGATTTTAAGAAGAGGACAGAAATACAGAGGTAATTTGCCGAGACAGGAGAGTTAAGAGCAAGGGGCTGCAGAACCTCTCAGGTCAAACACCCTCTCTGCATCTAGCTAGGGAATGACTTGGGCAAGGTATTTAACCTCGCTGTTTATGTTGCAACATCTGTTATGTGAAAGCAAAAATCCCATCTGCCCTGAGAATTTCATGACTTAATCCTGTAGTGCACTTAGACCAGCACCTGCTGTGCAGTACGTTCTCAATAAATGTTAGCTGGTGTCATCATCTCCTCTAGCTCCTCATATTAAAACTTTTATTCCCATTTTACAAGGGAAAAGGTAATATTCTTTTCATTTTAATCTGAATTTTAAAAGCTCATTTTCGTAACAAAACAGTCCTTTTTCAGTTTATTAGCAAATTTTACAACATTTCCCTCTTTAATTTGAAGATGGTGAATTTTTTTCTGAGAAACTTCTTTAGAAGGAATTTTATTTTTTAAGCTGTGGTTTTTCACTGCTTTTTTTTTTTTACAAGTGAAAAATGCTTGAAGGCAAAAGAACATGTTTGCAAAATGAATTAAAGTTCATCCATTTTTCTAGGCACTTCTCAAGGCAGCAAGTACCCTAATTTCGGAGTAAAGAGCTCTGACATATGGTCCACCGTTTACGTGCAAACAAATTTATAAGCTGTTATTTTGTGGTGGAAGTGCTGTTCAGACCTTTCATTTATTTTTTCAGTTACTTAACAAATTCGTGTCGAGTTCCTTCTGTGTGTCAGGCCTACGCTAAGCACCGGCAACACGGAGGGGACCGCGTCCTCCAGAACCTCAACGAATCAATAGTCAAACTCCTAGTGAAACACAGAAATAAATGAGTTTGTTTGAAAGCACGTTTTTTTCTCTTTACAATGGCTCCAACAGCTTCAGCCCCCTTGATTAGTCACTCATGAACTCTTCTGATTAAAACTGGTCCTTGCATGTGACAAAGCAGAGAGGTTGACACCAAGCACACAGTTCCATCCGAACACACAGTCACGGTGTAGACGTGGGGCTGTGGCCTTGGAGCCCCAAGCCATAGATGAAGTATTTTTAATAAACTGTCTAAGAGAATATCTCTAACACTTTATTTTATGAAATGCTTTGGCAGAAGAGTTTTATTCCCATGTCAGTTGTCTCTGTTTAATAATAGTAATAATAATAATACTTATCCTGGAGAAGTGCCCAGGCAGGATTCATTGCTTTCCTGGGGAAAATCGTGAGAGACTAAATGGGCATGGAACTGCTCATAAAGGAAACATAAGCCGTCTAAGTCCGTGGAGCACACAATTCCTGTGTATAGGAAACAATTACAGAACATTTATGAACGCAACAGAATGGCTATTTCCAGCATCCCCATTCTGTGTTTTCGGTGCGGTAGTATCTACAGTGTTTTATAGTTGCTGGAACAGTAGCCTTTGTAGTGCCGAGTCACATGCTAGACGTGTGAAAGCAAAGACTGAGGGAAGGGAAAGGGGTAGCCCTCAGGAAGCGCACAGTCTAGAAAGGAGGCGTCAGCCCCAACAGGTCAGTATTGCCACATCAGAGACTCAGGCAAAGCTCTGACAGGGAAGGCTAGTGTATTTTAGTGATTTAGATTGCAGTCGTGTCCCCAGATCAACCAGGTCATAAATGAAAGTATCAGTCCATTCACGTTATCTTTCATGTAAACAGTGGCAGTCACTGACTTAACTAATTTTTCCACTGAACTGATGTTTTCACCGCCCTGAATAACGCCGCTGCATCATGAGACCGATCTGTGAGCTCACGTCTCCCGCTGCAGTCTCGCAAGGCTTAACTGAGGCTGGTCCTCGGTGATCTAGTGTCCCCTGCCAGCGGCCGCACAGAGCCCTTACCCCTCTCCCTGTGCCACCCTCGCGGGATGGAACTTCGGGTTGCTTTGCTCTCTGCTCATGCTAGCCTCGTCTGTGTTAACCTCCGTCTCCCCAGAGCTTTCACTAACTGTGTTATCCCTTGTTTTCTTCTGCTCTCTTCCCTTTCTATTCAACAGTGTTTCCTTCCACAGAGTCCACTCATGTTTAAAGATCAGATGCAACAGGATGTGATCATGGTGCTGAAGTTCCCATCAAATTCTCCGGTGACCCACGTGGCAGCCAACACGCTGCCCCACCTGACCATCCCTGCGGTGGTAACCGTGACCTGCAGCCGACTGTTTGCAGTGAATCGGTGGCACAACACAGTAGGTACGTGTGTCCAAGCGCATCACTTCCTAGAGGGCTCTTGAGAGCTGCAGGTAAGGTAAGCGTGCTGGGGGCTAGCTTGTACGCCAAATTATTTACAGACAGCTGCAGAGCAAATCACTGCCAAACCTAACGAGATGAGTCTTGTCTGTCTGTCTTTTTCATGGCTGCTCTGTGTTGGGGCCTCACAGAATGCTGGGCTGAGGGTTAAGTGTTCAATAAATATTCAATGAATTGAAGCAGGTCTACAAATAATTCAGGTCCCCCCACCCTACTCTATGCCTGCTCCACAGGAAAAAAAAAAACTCTTTATCCATATTAAACAAAAGTGAGTTGAAATCTGGATTCCCTAGATGGTTTCAAATCCTCTTTCTCCCACTTCACTAATTTAGTTGACAGGTATTTGAATGGCCACTATGTGTCAAATAGTCACGAGCACTGGGAGTACAGCAATGAACAAGACAGGCACCATCTCCCTCCTTGAGGAGCTGAGGCTCTTTGAGAAAAGACGAAATCTAAATTGTTCGGTGATTTCATGTGTGTTTTCTTTAAACTCATTCCCAAGATTTCCAGCTGGTACAGCTTGAGGTGATAGGATTCTATTATCGAAATTAGACATATTGATACTTACCTAACCAGGACAGAAGTTGATGTGACCAAATGATTTAGTTGGCCAAATTCACCCCTTACGATATCCTCGGAAACCCCAGGACTCTTACCATCTCCAGGACTAAATGGATAAGCCATGGTGAATTAACCTGAATTTTTCTATTCTCCTGACTTTTGTATTGCTCTGAAGAACAGTATCATGTATATCCTAGCTTAATCTTCTAACAGTTTCTAAATGCACTTATTTTATGCTTATTGGTGATGCTATCAACATGAAGTATAACTAATTCCATTTGATCTGAAAGGTGCAACAAACATATTAAGGAAAAATATAACTTTTATTTTTCACAGAAGTCTGAGGCTCTAGAAATATTTTGAATTGAGAAAAAAACTATATAAGGGATTAATTTTTTCTTTAGCGTTGTTCAAAAGTATTATATATGTTATATAATCACATATAAAAAATTATGACTAATGAATTCAATCAAGCCCTAAATATTAATCCTCTGATAGTAGCCTTTCCTGAGCTTAAGGTCTTAGGTTTGGCTCCATTCTTTATCTTCAATTGACTTGCCATCTAGTGAAAGAAGATGGGAGCCCCATCTTCCCCTCTGCCCTGGCCCAGGTGAGCCCCGCCATGCTCACGCCCACCCCTGCTTGCAGGCACAGCCTTGTAGATTTCAAGCTCATTGGTTGCTCAGAAATCTTTGCTCTCTGTTGGGTTCAAGAAATGATATGATCTTCTATTGTATGCGGCTTTTTCTTGTTAGGATAAGAACACTCTTTCCAAGGAAGCCAGCAGTCCCTGTTGTGATGATTTCTTTTGAGAGTATCTACAAAGATGTATAGTATGACCATCATTCTTACAATTATGCCAAATAATTTTTAATCGGTACACCTTTTCTGCAATCAGAAAACACTGCTTATTGAGAAGTTCCTTCTCTCTGAGACTCTTGTGGTAGTTTTCTCCGTCTGTTTAATCTTTAGGCCTCAGAGGAGCTCCAGGATACTCCTTGGATCAAGCTCATCATCTTCCCATTGAAATGGACCCCCTGATTGGTACGTTAACAACAAGAATACATTTTCATGAACACTGACTGTCCACAGCTTCCCGTGTAGTTATTTATTACAAAAGGTAGTCGAATGATCATTATTCTGCCATCAAAGTATTGAGTAAGTAACATTGAATTACCATCAAGGTAATGTAAAGCATAATATGCCATCTAAGAACTTTTTGGTATTGAAGCCATTATTTGTGGCATTTTCTTGATTTTTTAGGAGGCCATTTAAGTTCATTCTAAACAAGGAAAATCATTCTGAACTGTCCTTTCAGCCTAAACTATTCTTTAATAACTGTATATTACTTAAAATATGTAAGGACTCAAAAAAATCTTTAAAGAGAACTAACATGAAAGACATCTTTTCTAGAAATCTCCTTTCAATAGGACCAATTTTTTTAAATTAAAGATTTCATATGAATTGCAGACTTATGTGCTGTAACTCTTCGCAACAGATAATGGAAATATTTATAAATCACATACACACTTATTAGCAGATGATCCAGAACAAGCCCTTTCATTTTCCTAGGCCTCAATTTCCTATCTGCAAGATGGCTGATCAGGATATTTGTCCTGTCTTTTTCATGGGATCATGTGGGGAACTAAATTAGAAAAAAAAAAATTGAAAATGTCATAAAAAATATAAAGCCATATCCAAGTAATGGAATATCTTTTCTGATATTTCTTAATTCGCCCTTCATCTTTGAACCCAGGAATAAGTTAAAAGGCAATCATTTGAGTTAGTTATTTATATACCCCTACACAAAACAACATTTACATGTCTTTGGGAAGATACAAGATTCAGGACTGGGAATATTTTTAGAGTCTAGTCCAGCTGTTCCTCCATCCAAGAGACATCGACAGTGTCACATACAGCAGGAAAGCAACCATGGAAAAATTAGCAGCTCTATTCTCATTAACCAAGGACCAATTATGTAGTTTTCAAGGAACTCCGAACCTTTGATTTTCTTTTTCTTCGCTACCTTTCTTTGTATAATTTTTTTTTTTGGCTAACCTCCTTAGTCGTTGTTATTATTATAGCATTAGTGAGAATCCACAAATAGTAGCACTTCAGTCTAATTGGCGTGAGAGAGTGTGGGTGACCGTCTGCATCTCCTGCTTAAGAATTCAGCCCAGGGACTTAGCCTGAAAGGACAGCGCAGAGAACGGGACAGGCTGGCATGCAGACAGGCACTAGGGAAATCAGACAGTGTCTCCGAGTTCCTGGCTTTATTCAGATTCAATCCCAGTGCTATCCACCGGAGTCTCTGCCTGTCTCCTTCCTCCCCAATCCCTCTCCCATCTTTTCTATTCCTCCCCTCCCCTGCCAGCCCATTCTGGAAAGGCCTTCTGTTTGTTGACAATCCAGGTCTTTAAAGCTGCTGACCTAAAGCTCCCTGTGGGGCCGCCCACATAACAACATCCCTTGCTCAAACCTCTCCCTTCTTTTTTCCACATGAATTGTAAATGCCATCAGAAAATGACAGATTGGGGGAAACATTAAGACTTTTTTTTCCCTTATATACCATACTTCACACAATATTTCTTCCTCCTGATTACAGAACTTGTTGGACACTAATGAACTTGTGTATAGTGAACGTGGATAAAATTCAAGGCACTTAAATATTTTTATTTTCAATTCATTATCTGAAGTCTTCATATTGTTTTTATTTCTTGGGGGAGAAGGAACTGAAATTTCTCTCAACTTTTAGATATGTAAGATGGTTCATAAATAACCACAGCTACTAAAAATTAAGCTTCTGTTCCTCATGGGGAAATGTTAAAATGTTAATAAACTTACAACCTTAAAAACCCATTTCCAGGTGAAAGAAGCATAAAAATATTCCTTGATGAATCTCCTGTGGAATCCTTCTTTAAATTCTTTTTTCTGTGTCTGTCTAGCCAATAACTCTGGTGTGAACAAAAGGCAGATCACGGATCTTGTTGATCAGAGTATACAAATCAATGCACATTGTTTTGTGGTCACAGCAGATAATCGCTATATTCTCATCTGTGGATTCTGGGATAAGAGCTTCAGAGTTTACTCTACAGAAACAGGTAAGTTTAACTATGAAACACCTTATTCTCTTCAAAATGCCTGTTGTTACACCCAGGGCTTAAAATAAAATCATGCTTAGTAATGTAGGCATTTTCATCTTGAGTGCCAAGATTCAAATTAAATGTTCACGTTGTAAGTAATTCATTATAATTCTATCCATTCCAAACCTTAACACGAGTCCTGATTTCATAGGACAAATGGGACTATTGTCCTAAACCAAGTCCAGTAAAAAAGACCTTAAACCTCCCCTTAGTCTGGCCCAACTCCTGAAGAATGAAAATCATGATTGTGTTGTTTTCTAAGTCATGTCCTTAAAAATCCCAAGGAACATTCTTGTGTCATTTTTCAGAAGAAATTCAAGAAAGCATCTGTAGCTGGATTTGAGTTAGCCTATAAATCTTCACGTTTACAAATTCACTTTTCACAAATCTAGTAAAATAAAGTTAAGCTTATTACCACTTATAAATGAATTAAACCTAGTGTTTCTGTGTTTCAGGGAAATTAACTCAGATCGTTTTTGGCCACTGGGATGTGGTCACGTGCTTGGCCAGGTCTGAGTCGTACATAGGGGGGGACTGCTACATCGTGTCCGGGTCTCGAGATGCTACCCTGCTGCTCTGGTACTGGAGTGGGCGACACCATATCATAGGAGACAACCCGAACAGCAGTGAGTACTTGTCCAGAAGTGTCCCGTCAGACTACAAGTTTCTTTAAATATACTGTGCTTTTTTTATTTTTCTAAACGCTTTTCCTAGGCTTGTAAGGATTTTGAAATATGGAAGCTTTAAGTGGCAAAAATCTTTGCTAGGACATCACTGTGGAGAAAGTAAAAAAAAAGCAACTACTGTAACCTTCAACTTGAGGAAAGTCCCAGGTCCCCCCACATTGACCCTGTCATTGGCAGTCCTCCCCCACCATCCAAATGTCTCTATCCTTCCGAAATTTCCTTCAGTATCACCTGGTCCATGACACTTTGTATAATTCCTCTCAACTGAATATATTCTCTCCCTCCTCTGAGTTTCTAAAAGGTTTTATCTGTGCCTCAGTGAGGACACTTATTACTTTCTACCCCACAGTCTAGTAAATATCCCCGTGTATTCATCTAACAGTGATTGAGTACTCCCGTCAGACTAGGCATTGGGATGGCAAAAACTGAATAAGACAGTTTCTTTGCTTGTGAGGATTCCTAAGTATTTTTTATTCATCAGTGCTCCCAAGATATCCTATAGGGAAAAAATGGGGAGACTCCAGAGTAAAATAATTTTAGAAAACACTGCATCTATGCTTACTCTCTAGGTAAGTTCTAAAAGTCTTACTTACACAAACAAATCTGTTGAAATTTGTTTAACCCCCAATTTCTCAAAGATGTTTTTCCATGGCATCTTTAGCTCCTGGCAGAACAGTTATTATTCTTTGGAACTGTTGTTCTGAGGAAACACTAAAATGGATCCTGAGTCTCTCCCTTTCCATTTTAAATCTCTGGTTCCTGGCACAGTGACACACACAATGGCATTTTCAACATTGTTAAATGAAGGACTAGAGAAGAGATTGCCTAGAAAGAATATCACTGTTATTAATTACCAAGCTTTCAATAGTTTCAATGCAAATATTTCCTATAAAGTATGGTGTCCGTAAGGTGTTGATAATGGTGAGAACCTATAAACCAGGGCAGTTCTACTTATAAGTCATACATTTGGTCACAGCTGACACGGTACCTCCAAAACAAACTGAACCATTAGTTTGGGCCCTTTTTATGACAAGACAGAGATTAAGAGTTTTCCAGGAATGCTGTGTGTCTGCCACTGAAATATCATAAGAGTAGATGACAAATGGGCAAGAGGCTCTGTTTCAGCTGCGTAGTTGGAGGCTGCCACCCCTGGTCTGTTCATCCCAGCCTGTAAGAAAGCTGAGGATGGAAGCCCAGTTGTACATCTGTCTGTCCTTCAAGCTCCACCCATCCCCACTCTTACGCATTTTGACAGGAATATTGCAAAAAGAAGAAATGGCTTTTGATTGATAGGAACAAATGCCCTATCATGGTAGAGAAGAAAATGAAAATGAAATATATATATATATATATATATATATATATATATATGTATGAATGAAGATAGTGGGAGATGAACTAGATGTGACCAAATATCATGTGAGGTTTCATTCTTGCTGCCCACAGCTGGAGCTGAAGACCAGCAGATGAAGAAACCCGAAGTATATCATGGAGTAACGGCTCTTAGCGTAGACACTGAGTAAGAGAGAGGGTGTGCATTATGCATATCAGCCTCTGCTCTAAGTTGTGAACTAAGATGCAGTGCTGGTTTAAGGGAAAAAAATATTCAGTGTTCATTAGTTTTCAACTAGCTCAAATAATTAGCTACCAAATCCACATTATAATAAATATCATACTCTAACTATTAAAAAGTTAACCTCCTTATTATTCTTTTCTAAAACCATACCCTTAAAAAAAAAAAACCAGAAACTTCGTTTTTAGCGGAATTCGTGTGTGTGTGTGTGTGTGTGTGTGTATAAGACACTTGATCTACCATGGATGGCTTTCTTATTCTCAAGGATGGTACATTATTATCACCTATATTTTATCTAAATTTGTTTTTGTGTATTTATAAATTTTCATTTTTGTAGTAGTGTAGTATCCCTTAGAAAGGTTTAATTAAGCAACAGGTCTGTGTAGTATCTTCCATCTATATTGATAGAAATTAGAAGTTTTTGGATAACAAAAAAAAAATTTTTTTTTAAAGATTTTATTTATTTATTTGACACAGAGAGAGAGAGAGAGATCACAAGTAGGCAGAGAGGCAGGCAGAGAGAGAGGAGGAAGCAGGCTCTCCGCTGAGCAGAGAGCCCGATGTGATACAGGGCTAGACCCCAGGACCCTGAGGTCATGACCTGAGCTGAAGGCAGAGGCTTAACCCACTGAGCCACCCAAGTGCCCCCCCAAAAAAAATTTTTTTAAGAAACATAGTAGTGCTTTAAATTTCATTAACTAACATCTTCAAACTAGAGCTCAGAAATGATGAAAATGGTATTTCCAAAAAGAGGATTCATTTCTTAAAAGCTTCCATCTGGTAGCTGAGATAAGATATTTTAAATATCATACTGCAATGAGGTAAAGAATTTTTTTACATGTTAAGTTATAGTAATTGTGTTAGCTACTTAATTTACATGATTTTCTGATGATCTTTTTAAACGAAAATATGATTAACAATGGTTGCTTTAGTCCATCAGTTATCAAGAAAAATTAACTGTAGTAATACTTAGAGTGGTTAATGTTCCTTACAACAGGACCTATATAAATAAAAATGTTTATATTGACCTTAAGAACAAAATTATGAATATTGTATTTGTTAAAATGCAGCATTTTTAACAAATGCTTATATGTGTTACATATAACACATATGTATATGTGTTAAAATTTAAGCTTTCAATAAAGACAAGATTATCCTTAAGAAACTAAGAATATTATTGATGCATATCTTTTACTGTTGCTTCCATTTATAAGAATTTATTTTTGGTCAAAACTGTTATCGTCATTATGACTCCAAATGACTTCATAAAACCCACCCTGTCAAGACTTTCTTGGACATTTAATATGGACTCGTATCATGAGGCTTTATTTCATCCATCATCCTTAATATAAGGGGAAAAAGTGCTCTTCTAGAATAAACAGGATGATCACCTAAAGCGTTAGGCAAGCAACAAGCATGTATTGAAGGCCTGCTGGGTGCTGGTCCTGTCTTAGCCCCTGGGAAAGCTGCATAGTCAAAGTCTCTGGCCTAGTCACCAAACTGCTTTCTCTGCTTCAATGTACTGAACACATTGAGTACTTATTACATGAATCATAAATTGCTATCAGATGATGTTTGGTATCATACTACAAAATGTTTGGTCTTACATCTTGGGTACAAAATAAAAATTACATTAAAAACTAGTGTCAGCTTTTTACCATATAGATAATTATAATAGTAAAAAACTAATCATTAGTCATATCTAGTATTTGATAGACCTGACTGATTTATGTCTCACTGAATCTGTTAAAATAGCCAACCTGGTAACACATATATGCATGACTAGAGAGACCACATATATTCGTCAATTCACTTTTTTTTTTGTAAAGGCAGTCAGAGCACACACTGAATTGACTGTCACATCAGAGATCAGCCATGGGTGTTGACATAGACATAGTCCTTGCCATCAGAAAACTCACAACATGAAAGAAAAAGATTTTTTTTCTGTCCCATTTTAATCTATTCTAGCTACCAATTCACAGGTCAGAGAATCAGGCTGTACGTGTTTTCTATCTTATAATGCATTGCTACGCAAGACCAAAAAGCTGGTTATGTCTAAATTCATATTGAAGTGTGCAGCACAATGCCCTTAGATTTTGAGGGTTGTATGTATTAACCTAGACTTGAAGGGGGAAGTCCTAGTGTGAAACATAATATGCCAGTAGCCGTTAGAATTCAGGGTTTGGTCTTGCTGTGGACATTGAATTTCTTTGTATGTCAGAGGCTGAATCATATTTATTCAGCACAACATAAAGTGATAGGATTCACTGAATCACTTTCTCAAGATTAATTCAGGTGGCTCTCTAATATATTTATGTCTCTTTTGCATTGTCATTACTCTTTTTTAATGGAGAGCTCTGTTAGTACCACAGGGGAAAATCTAAATAATGTTTGTAGATTTTTTTTTTTAGGTAGGGGCAGAAAGTGTTTAGGGTTTCATTGAGTCAAATATATTATTGTGACTAATTCAGACATCTCAGAAATAGTCTTTTCCTAATTATTTGTATACTTTTTATGGATTTGCCACAAAGACAATGAACATTTATAAGCAGATTATTACAAAGGGTTTCAGCCCATAAAAGAAATAAGTAGGAGCTACCTAGATAGGTTTCAGTTGAATTACAGTTGTTTCATGAATATGCTTTGTAATACTAAGATCCAGTGTTACTCTTTCAAACTTGGGGGACTTTGAACATAGAAAATTTTCTTGGAGATTTAAATAGGTCCCTGACTAGATAACAGAATCACAGAGATGTGAGGGACAGATGCTTTCATCTGAAACACTCTTTTGCACAAATTCTGAAACTAATTTGGAAGTGATAAAAATTAATTTGCGCACTTTAATTGGAAGCAGCCTACTGCATGAAAGAAAGGAGAGCAGAGCAGGCAATTCGTGCTTAAAGCTGATTGAATTTTTTGTCAGGTAGGCATCTTGGACTTGGCCGCTTATCCTCCTGAGCCCCTCTTTGCAAAATATATTACAACCCATCTCTGACTGGTGTTCTTTAAAAGGATCAATGCTATTCCTGTTGAATCCCTGGAGCCCAAAATTTCATTGATCTTGGGACTTGACATTTCTCATTACATGCTGTAGCTTCCAACAAGATAGTCACAAGAGGGGCAAGTCAACATTATTGTCTCTTCAACAGACACTTAAAATACACTAGGACCTCAGCTCAAAATCCAATTTGCTTTTAAAGTGTGTGGTTTTAATGTTTATACCAGACATAAGGTGGTTGGTAGAGAGTCTGTCGATACATACATAGGACATTTTTTAAATCATAGCAATAGGAAACTTTGGAAGAGAATTTACTGTTCATCTTTTCAGATCACATCTACAGATATTCATTGAATGATATGCATGAGACATGATTATGCCTTTTCAATTTCACTTTTTAAAAATAAGTCTTCTAGCTCTTGTATGAGCATTATGCAAACTATGAAACGAGAAGCCTATTGAAAAGGAGACTCCAGCTGTGCACACATCCCTTCCCTGGGCTCCCATTGTGTGAGCTTCAGCTCTGGACACTGACCCTCCTGCCAGCCACAGCCTGTCACTAAACATCTGCCAAATCCTGTCCCTCCCTTTGTTTGCCTCCAGCCTTCTCTTACTGTGGCTAGCCTGGTGCCCAGCTCTGTGACCACCACTAAACAGTGGTATCGTCCCAAATGGAAGCCCGGACAAAGAACAGCTGAGAGATATTTTTAACATAGATGTATGTTTGTCTCTCTTCTCAGAACAAGGGATCTTATCTAGGGCTTATGAAATGTATCAGAGGAAGCATAGCGACCTGTGAACAATTCCTAACTCCTAGGACTTTCAAAAATGATGTCTGTAACGTAACATCCTTTTCTCAGCCTCGCAGCCCCTCAGCCTAACATTAGGAGACTTTATAGGATTCCTGATTTAGAAGAGGGCTGAATGCCACTTGGTCAATGCCTTCCCTGCCCCTTTATGGAATTGAGGCTGCAAGGCTGTTTGGCTTGGGTCAAAAGCAATATAGAAGAACACAGGAGTTGACTGATACGTTTCCGTGATCAGAGAACTTCAGATCCGCACCAGGAGGGTTTTGGGTGTCTCTGGGCGTTATGCAAAGTTCTACTGCCTTGGATTATATGGTTGACGGTTTGGGGAAGGTAATGGCAGGAAAGTAATGTCCCTGACCTAGACCCAGGCTCAGGACTTCGAGGGGAAGAGATTTGTGCTGTCTCAGCAGTGCTCAGAGGTGGTCAAGTGTCTTCTCTGCCAGAGAATGAACTCAGAGTGAATGAATAGCTGTCCTCTGTTTATCACTGTGTACTCTGTGAGTATGTGATAAAATGAAACCACATCAGAGGGCATTTTCCAACCCCAGGGATGTTTTCACGTGGGTCACCTGTGACCTGTGGAAAGTGTGGGCCCAGGCGTTCTAGGTGCTTGGGCCAGACCTCTGCAAGTGGCTGAGGACACAAACTCTCCATAAGCGACCCCTCCCAGACACAGTTCTTCTGAGCCACCGTAACAATTATCTAACAGTTTTTTAAAACTACATCTTGAAATCAGAGTAGTGACTAAAATACTTATTCTGTGATTTCAAGCCATCCCGTTTTTATGTAGGTATAAACATGAATGAAAATATCTTCCATGGGGATTCTGCAGTGGTTGCAGTTAAAATCTGAATGTCGTATATCATCAAGACGTCCATCCTCTGACTCAAGCAGAACTGCGCCGAGGGTCATAGATTGTTGAAACTCTGCTGTTTTTGTTTAACTCTTAATTCAGAAGGACCAAAGCTTCTCTCTGCGTATTAGTAGTCCCACAAATAAGGTTTAAAATAATAAGAACCATGAGTATCTTTACTTTGATCATTTCTCTGAAAGCAGAGACCATCTCACTGAAAAAGTTCTCGTCAGTGCCACGTGAATAACAACATCTAATATCTTTGTACTGTTTTCATCATCCATTTTGAAAATATTGAAATGACTTTTGCTTAGAAATGAGATGGAATCTGTTTATAGTAATGCTTTCATATTTGGAGTTTCCAAATGCTTGCCTATAAGCCACCTCAGAATCGGGCGTGTTTGTTCTTTATCACGCGTGGCAATGCCATCACAGGGAGAGCTCGCCCGTGTGTCGAGGAGATGAGGGGGATGAGGTCCTGGGGGGGCCTCACCTGCACCTCCCTGTGCACGGGCCCTTTAACCCCCAGCTACATCCATCAATTGTGATGTGACAGTGACAGAATATTCCCAAGATTTTGAATGATTGTTGGGGTGTGTGACATCTGTCCCTGGCAATGAAATGTCCCCGGCTGGGAAATATGCGTTCCCCCTGCTGCAGGTTTCCCAACTCAGAAACCCCTGAATAACATGTTATTCACTTTCCTCTGGTTTAAAGAGGGAAACAATGCTTTCTGGGACCCTATGTTTTCCGGGGCCCTTAACAATAGCTCCTAATAGTTAAGTTCCATAGTTTATTCAAAAGATCTGGGGAGATTGTAGTGAAAAAAATTTTTTTAACTCTCTAAATCAGAGGCAAGCCTTTGAAAACCTTATTTCCTGATAGAAAGTAGATTACATACACCAGGAGTAGTTTTATACATGTTTTTCAGTTCCCTGCAAGAGAACTAGATTGCTTTCTACTTTTTTCTGTAGCCTATAAGGGGAAAGTTTAGAAAACTGTTTACTTTATGTAAATTTTATTAAGCATGTAATTTCAGGATCTTTCAATACCCCAGTCTCTCCAACATAATCACTTAGAAAAATTAAGGATAATATTACACAGAAAATCTTAATTCTCATTTTACCAGAGCAAGGCATCTTTGAGGCATAATTTTATAAATACGTTTCAGACAAACCCAGGATTGCTGATAAATATAAATGGATAGTTTGCCAATATTCAAACACATTATAGCAGTATACATAAACTTAGAAGAAGATGACACACTCACTTGGGCCGCCAATCCTCTCTCCCATACTCCATCAGAGAGATGCCCCAAAAGCAACATGGAAACTGACAGATCTGGGAAAGCTCACATAAAACTGAGCGATTCCTGGAGAGATGGAAGATGGGTAGGTCTAAAGGAGGAGGTATCGGCAAGCCAGAGGGAAGCATTGTGTGCTTTGCAGGATGAGGTGTCTTAGTTATGCTCTTCCCCTCCAAAATTTTCCCAGACTTATTGTTGCCTTCCCTCCGGCCACTGTGGGGCATAGAATTGGAGCGCCCGTGCAGCTGCTCAGGGCTGCGGGTCACATGGGTGCCAAGGGAGGGGCTATCCAGGAGACAGGCACGATTGCCAGCCCCTGAACATTCACTGCCCGCCCACCCCCTCCACAGTGAGGCCCAGGCATCACAGCCCAGAAGGCAGCTCAGAGCAGTGTCCACCCCAAAGCGCAGGGTTGTTCTCTGAGAGACAAGAATTGGGAGTCGGGGGCACCCCATCCAGAATAAGATTGACAGGAAAAAACAGGCCGGCCTGCAAGGAACTCAAGCACTATTAAAAAAGATCACAAACTCCACAACCAGGTGAAGCAGAATGAACAAAAGAGAAAAATACAGAACTTTTTTTTAAAAGGCATATGTCTGGGGTGCCTGGGTGGCTCAGTCGGTTAAGCGTCTTAATCTCGGTTTCGGCTCCGGTTATGATCTCAGGGTCACGAGATGGAGCCCCAGTCCACTCAGTGATGAGTATGGAGCCTGCTTGAGATTCACTCTCTCCTCTCCCTCTGCTCCTGCTCCTCCTACCTAGCCCCAGCTCATGCATGCATGTTCTCTCTCTCTCTCTCTCTCAAAAACAAAAAAAAATATGTATATATATATATAGGCACCTGGGTGGCTCAGTAGGGTAAAGCCTCTGCCTTCAGCTCAGGTTATGATCTCAGAGTCCTGGGATCAAGCCCCGCATCGGGCTCCCTGCTCGGCGGAAAGCCTGCCTCTCCCTCTCCCACTCCCCCTGCCTGTGTTCCCTCTCCTCTTCTGTCAAATAAATAAATAAAATATTTTAAAAAAAAGAAAAATAAAGAGAACAGAATTGTCATTAACCTTCCCCACCCCCACAAAAAACTCTTGACTCAGGAATGTGTTCTTGGACCCCATAAATGAGTTTGAGAAACACTGATAATTAGTTCTTCTTAATTTTTAAAGCATATGTCAATTCTAAATTGCCACAGCATAAGTTTTTGACAGCAAAGAGAGAGCTCATCTTTAATAATTGGTTAATAAATATTTTTAGAATATCATCAAAGTCTAAATCTGAAATTTAAAATTTTCCATGGGACTTTTCACTCCCAAGAAAACATCCACAGAGCCCAGGGTACACAGACTCTAGTTTGAGAAATACCAAGAATTCTGGAAGAGTTGCAGTTACAAGACCAAATTCCAACATGCCTTTTCAAGGAGAAAAAGTAATGGTCAATAATCCTGATAATTGAAGATGAAATAATATATTTATAATATTATAGATATTATTATACATTATATAATATATAAAAATAATATATATTTGTAAATATGCACAGAGGCATATTTATGTATACTACTTATGTTTGCTAAGGTGATTCTGTAGAGTCAACTCAACCACACATCCATATAAACCAATGTCATACAATATGAGTCAGCTGGAACTATTTAAAAATAAAAACAGAAATAGGCAATGTAAGACATTAATAAGCATGATGTTAATGAAGAATGGAAATAGTGGGGCATTACAAGCCATCAATAAGTATTTGTTGAATCTTATTGGGTGGGTCAGGTGCAAACTACTATTACTAAGTGTTTCACGTCCTGCCTTCTGATCACCCCACCTTTAGCAGAATTTCACTTCTGTTAGTGTTCTAAAGGTCGTCACACACACCCAGGATGGCCAACACGGGCTTTCTTTTCCCACCCACCAAAGGAACCACTGAGAACCCTACTCACATTGGCACCGTAGCCCATTCATCTTCCACAGTGCCTCTGTGACTTGCAGTTGTTTCTTTTTGCTTCACAAGTCTGCACCCAAGACTGTGGAGACCCCTCATATCTGTCCCAGACGGGCTTTTCCAAACGGTTTGCCCCAATAAGATAATGGTAGGCATACTGCCCTCTCAACTTTGCTGATGCTTCTCACGCTGTCTTTGTGCAGCTTACTCACCAGACATTCTGATGCTCTCTTTATATGGAGGTCTTTTGGTCCCTGCTAGACTCTGTGCACATAATCTATTCTTCTTCACACTTGACATTGTCCAGTGGCAGGCCTGGGGAAGGCTGTGGTTGCCTGATGAGTTCTCAAGAGTTCCATGTTATGCCTTATACCTCTTTATACTCCCAGCTCCTAGCCTGCTTAGAAGAATGCCTGTCACTTAAAAATCATTCACTTAATGATTGTGAAAGCACTTAAGCAGTTAAAATGTTTACATCACGTAACAGAGCAGGACTTGTTGGCTAGGTTCGATTTAATATCAAGGCAAGTGGAAACTTAAGATGATCATCTCTTCTTTCCTTCACTACTTTCCTCTCCCCTCAAAATCAAAGCACCTCGGCCTGTTTTGTTGGCGATTGTAGGGAACATTTGTAAATGGGTAAGAGCATGGATTTCAAAATTAGATAGCTCTGGGTTCAATTCCAACACTTGCTACCTGTATGAACTTGTGCAGGTTGAATAACCTTGCAAAGCCTTGGGTTTCTAGGCTATAAATAGGGATAATTACAGTACCTGTCTCATATGACCTTTTCCATAATTAAATGAGATAATGCATATAAATGCTTTGGCAGGCTCGGTTCTGTTTCATAACGATAAGAAAGGCAGGATAGCTATCCCCACTGTCCTAATGTTGTTAAGACACATCTGTTAACTTGTTCAAGTTACCTGAATGACCCACATTGTAGGTTTACTGTAGTAGTTAGTAGTGTACAGGTGAGGAAATAGCAGAGAGGTTAAGCCACTGGCTCATGGTCACACAGCTAGTAAATGCCCTTAATAAACATTAACAATTTTTAAATATTTGATTTAATGGTGTAGCTCTTCATTTCTGCCATCGGTCTGTACTGACTCACTGCTCCTGTTTCCTTGCAGGTGACTATCCTGCACCCAGAGCTGTCCTCACAGGCCATGACCATGAAGTTGTCTGTGTTTCTGTCTGTGCAGAACTTGGACTTGTTATCAGTGGTGCTAAAGGTCAGAAGGCATTTCCTTCATTTTAGGTCTTTAAAAACTGTACTATTTTCTCAAGTTAACTGTGACTTAGGATTTATTGCCTTTAGGAGGCTCTCTGCAGACAATGGAATCCCTGGGTTCTTTGCAACTGTTTTGTTTTATTATTAATATTTACTAGTACGAATCTGGAATATACATAAAATTTTATGTGGTATTTTGCGGTCACCAGCATTCTAGGCAGGACTGGTAAAGTGAACTGCAGCACATCCCTACAATGCGGCCATTAAAAATAACATATAAAAGATGGGGAAGGTATCCGTGGGAGGCAGGGGAGCCCTGGGGGCGGCAGGTTGCTTCTCAGACATAGCCTTGGGCCCACCTCCCTCCAAGAGCCCCTCCCTTCCTAAGGCCCGGGGCTGTGTTGAGGTTGGTGGGAAAGGAAACATGATTACTTGGTTGCAGGGGGCTGGGGGGGTTGGCCTTTTGGTTCAAGAAGTGTTGTTTCAGGAAAAGTCAGGAAACTCAGATTCTAATTCTGGCTCAGACACCCTATTCTCCGTGGTGAGGCTCTGGGGCTGGAAGGAGCCTGATGCTTAGGAGAAACGGCAAGAATACCGGCGGGGCTGAGTGGATACTGTGGTGGCAGAGTTAGGGAGAGAGAAGGCTGCCAGGTGGGCCAGCCGATGGATTTGCCGTGTGGATTTTATTCAGAGTGTAGTGGGAAGCCACTGAAGTTTTTTTAAGCAAAGCAATGCAATGATCATATTTGGTTTTCAGGAGCTTATCTGGCTGCTTTATGGAGAACGGGTATAATGTCTGAAGGTTAGGGACTGTGTTTTTTCACTTTGGTATCTAAGAGTAAATGACCCTGTGGACACATAGGGTATTTTCAATAAATGTCTTTTTAATTAAAAAAAAAAGAAGAGCAACGATATGTATAATATTCTATCCTGTAAAGTGAAAAGGAAAACAAAGACACATAGTAGGTATAGGAAAAATAAAACAGTATTTTCTCAAGGCAGTGGGTGATATTAGAGGTGATTGCTATTTTCTTTTTCTCCTGAACTTTCTTTTAGTAATCAGGAAAAAATTTAGGTATAGCCTTATAATGCCACTTGTTTTGTAAACTACGTATCTACTGGAGTTGATCGGAAAACAGAAATGGAATGCATTAACTGTCTTTGTGAGGTGGTTTTGTTGGAGGGGGGTAATACCAAACTATATGAACCAGTTTTTTCTGTCAGCTTGCCTAGTGAAATCCTAGTGAAATTTTTATCTTATCAACACAATTTCTACCAGGCGAAAAAATATAAGACCAGAGGAAGTCACTCACTCCCCAGCCTACTTTTATATTCTTGCCTCACTGTTCATATTTACAGACAAAACGTGTTTCTGTAGTCTGACCTACCTGATTAAGTACCTTAATTTTTGCCTTTTACATTTTGTGTATGGATTATAGAGAAGGTAAAACTCATTCGATAGTGATGTATTTATGTGGTACAATGTTGAAGTTTTGATGATACTCGAGAGAATTAGCAGTTGTTTTGATAATTTTCCTAAACTTTTGAGAAACACAAACTAAAAAAGAAAACTTCAGGACATGCAATCTTCTCTTGTCACATTATCTATGAAGTGTATCCTTTTTTATGAATATCATCTCGTGAAGAAAAAGACCAAGTATTTCCCTAAATAAAACGTTGGGAAGACCTGTGTGTGTTAACAGCTCCCTGTATTTGATCTGGGTTTTTGTTTTTGGTTTTGGTTTTTTGCATATATATTTTTTTAATTTCAATTCAGTTAGCCAACATATAGTACATCATTAGTTGCAGATGTAGTGTTCAATGATGCATCAGTTGCATCTATGATCTGTTTAAATACACCATCAGTGCTTGGCTCCTGCCAGCCTTATCTCTTTTCCTTTCTGCCTTCTTGAAACAAACCGGAGTGTACGTACCGAGTAGGGTTGGTGGGTTAGTGAGAGCTCATATGTGACTTGTCGTGAATGACCGTGGCCATGGATTTCCTCCTTCTGCAGAGGGCCCTTGCCTTGTCCACACCATCACTGGAGATTTGCTGCGAGCCCTTGAAGGACCAGAAAATTGCTTGTTCCCGCGCTTGATTTCCGTCTCTAGCGAAGGTCACTGTATCATATACTATGAACGAGGGCGATTCAGCAATTTCAGCATTAACGGGAAACTTTTGGCACAGATGGAGATCAACGATTCAACCAGGGTAAGTCTGCATTTTCGGTGCTAAACAGGGACTGAAGCCACAAGATTGATCGGCCATCTTACATTAAACGATTCGTAATAGAATTTCTCTGGTATCCAGATAAATAAGTGTGTGCTGGTTTGTTTTTTAAGATATTATTTATTTATTTAAGAGAGAGTGCATGAACAGGGTGGCGGGGCCAAAGGAGAGAAAGAAGCAGACTCCCTGCTTGGGGGATGGGGGGGCTCGATGTCGGGGAGGGAGGAGGGGGGGACCCTGAGATCATCACCTGAGCCAAAGGCAGAAGCTTAAGCAACTGAGCCACCCAGGTGCCCCAAATGTGTGCTGGTTTTAAAAGCATGTTAATTCACACAGATGGATGCGTTGAACAAACCCAAAGTTCATTTAATCCCAAGTAGTTAACTCAGTGAATTAGATGTTAAAGATGATAGCTTTTGTTTGATTAGAGGTCAGACCCCTGAGGAGATTTTTCTTCAGCTCCTTTATAAACAGTGCTGCACCCCGCTTTGGTTGTCAAAGAATCTTACCTTTAGAGCCCCAGACCACGATTACATGTACCAGATTGCCATTCACTCATAAATGAATTGTGATTGTTGGTTTATCATTATTAAAAGCTGTTTTGAAATATGCTTCTGCCATTTGTTCTGAAAGTCTTGACATTGTTAATACTCAGGACTTAACAAAACATCATGTTACTTAATTCTCAAGTTCTTCCTGAATTAGATTGATAATATTCTCTTTGGGACTTCTGTTATTTTGTAACCGTAATTGGTTTTAATAAGACCCTTTGTTTATGTAAGAACTCTGATGAATTCCACATTGGAAATTTTGTGGTCTGGACTTCAGGCAACTTGGGCAAATGGCTAAAAGTAGATAATAATTACGAGGGAGCTGCATCGAGTGCTTTTCAGTAATGACCATCGACCATCTGGGAAAAACAGAGAAATTGTTGTTTCCCTGCCTTTTCTGAAGGCCATTCTCCTGAGTAGCGATGGCCAGAACCTGGTGACCGGAGGGGACAACGGTGTGGTGGAGGTCTGGCAGGCCTGTGACTTCAAGCAGCTGTACATTTACCCCGGATGTGATGCTGGCATTAGAGCAATGGACTTGTCCCATGACCAGAGGTGAGCCCCTCCCGGAGAAATGTAATCACGTCAGGACTGGCCCTGAAAGTCCTTTACATTCTACCAAGGGTGAACTGTGCTGTGAAGCAGATTCCAGCACCCAGATGGGAAGGAAGGCTAGCACCAAAAAGGGTAAATGGAGGGAGGGGAGTAAGTGCTCTACGAAAGGATTCTGGTGAGAAGAAAACAGAGGAAGAGAGTAAGAAAGGGTGGGGGGCGGAAAAAAGAAAGAAGAGAGGGGTCTGAGGAAGAACAGGCACATCCAGACACCACCCCAAACAGAAAAATTCCCACCAGCGTCTCTGTGCCAAGATCCTCCCTCGTCTCAGACAGGCCCTCTGGCTTGCATTCTGAAAAGGCGATCCATGTTCCTCCGCTGGGGTGTGTTTCAGCACGAGGTGTACCTGTGCTAGCAATGTCCCCGAGCCGGCGTCTGTTTGAAAAGCTGCAGAACACTCACCTGTTACCGAAACAATCCCCACCCCCCACTTTCTTATGCACATATTCCTCACTTATGTTATTTTGTTATGTTTCGTATATTTCCCTGAAACGCTACAATCTTTTTTTTTTTTAAGAATTGATATGAGAGTGAAGCAATTAATAAGATTTTCCATTGTTCCATGGTGGGCAACAGAATGTTACTCGTTCCTAAAATTCACCTTGGGGTTTACTGTAAAGGGAAAAGGATTCTTGGAATATGAAGTCTAAAATTTCTAGATTTAAACAGTTTTAAACTCTATAATCTTAATGTGATATGTAATTTCTTCTTTTTGCTGTATATTTATCAGAAATAAGAACAGCTTATTAACCAACTTTTTTCAACTATATATTCTTTATAAAGATATGGGTTTCAAAATATTATAAATAGTAAGGCTATATCACAAACTTAACAAAGCACCTACACAATGCAGTAAAATGGTAGTCATCAAGAAAAGCAACAGCATTTAATTTAGTTTGGGGAAGGGCTATTTTTGATCTGCAGCCCAGCCTGTCTTTACAGAAAACTTGAGAAGCAGTATTCCAAAATGCTGTAGTCCATATTCATGAGTAAATGGGAATGCTTTATTGCATAATTATGTGTAGATACCTGAGTGTTTCTAAAGTATTTGAAATAAAGTATTTGCAATTGTGTTTTTAAGTCATTTCAGTGTTCTCCCTGACATTCTTACTCACGCATGTATTCATGCTGCAAACATTCGCTACCATCATAGATTAAGCACTATCAAGTACTAAGATCCCTGACCCCTAGGAGCTCAGATAATCATAATAATTGTATATGAGGGAAGCAGGGATGGCATGTCAGGAGAAGGAAGTGATTGACTTTTCTGGAGGGGTGAGGAGGGCAAGAGAGGCTTTATTCAGTAGGCGTCAGGAGAGAGGGTAGGCTGGTCCGCAGTCATAGTCGTGTCAGGGGTCTCCAGAGAGGACTGAAGAAAGACACTGATCAAGTTTCTATTTCTGTTTTAATCTCATCCCTAATTTCAATTATTTTTGTGTCTTATAATGTCCCCAATATGTTAGAGCAGTAAGTAGCACATGCACGGAAGTGATATACACACATTGAGGATGCTTACCCAAATAAGTATTTATCTGATGAGCAGCTCTCTGATCCAAAGCTAAACAACACTCGGTCTGGCGGTCCTGGTCTGAGCAGGATTGATTCAAGTTCTCCCAGGAGAACCAGGAATAAATTGTAATCCTGTGTCGATGACCACAAAACTAAGACCCAAGGGGAACTCAGATGGTGATAGCATCTAGTAGAAAGTAGCAAACACATCAGTGATCTCGCATCACTCTTAACTACCGTCTCTGCTCTTCCAGGACGCTGATCACTGGCATGGCTTCTGGTAGCATTGTAGCTTTTAATATAGATTTTAATCGGTGGCATTATGAACATCAGAACAGATACTGAAGACAAATGAAGAACCAAAAGCCAAGTCAAAGCTGAGAGCACAAGTGCTGCATGGAAGGCAATATCTCTGGTGGGAAAAAACTCGTCTACATCGACCTCCGTTTGTACATTCCATCACACCCAGCAATAGCTGTACATTGTAGTCAGCAGCCATTTTCCTTTGTGTGTTTTTTCACGACTGAACACCAGCTGCTACCAAGCAAGCTTATATCATGTAAATTATATGAATTAGGAAATGTTTTGGTAATTATTTCATATATCGTTGTTTATTGAGAAAAGGTAGTAGGACGCGTCACAAGAGACTTTTGACAATTCTGAGGAACCTTGTGTCCAGTTGTTACAAAGTTTAAGCTTTGAACCTAACCTGCATCCCATTTCCAGCCTCTTTTCAAGCTGAGAAAAAAAAAAACAAAAAACACGTTTGATACTTTGTACATCAGATGCATCTTATTTAAAGGGATACTTTTGTAAAAGTAAAACCTTGTATAAAGAACAAAACGTTTCTTAATTTTATTGTGGAGTTACAACTTGCATGTTCTTTAATCCTGATGTCTTGATGGAACAGGTGCATTCACACTATGAAACAGAAAGATCTGTCCAAGGACACAGCTTGTATGAAAGGGTTGAATTTGGGCTCAATCAGTAACTTTTGACATTTTCACCAAATATGGTTTGCACTTTTTAATCTAAATTCATCCCTTCTAAGTGAAATTTGCTCATAAAGCATTTGGATACTAAGCCATTATTTGCCATTTTTGCTACTTTATACAAAGAAAATTCAGCCCTATCCTTCATAATTTGAAGACACAGCAGAAAGGGGGCTTAGGGATGAGGTCTTGGTTTTTATTGTATAAATAGGAGTCACGATCGTTAGTTCCATAGTAATGACTTCCCAACTCCTGGACATCTCTTCCAGAGTCATCCTGCTGGCTTGGTGTGCGTACATTAGGGGAGGAGAATCTGATGCTAACAACTTTTGGCTTTGTTTTTTGGTTTTTTGTTTTGGTTGTTTTTATTTTTTTTTTTTTCCTCTTTGGTTCTCAAATAGCTTAGGTTCTTTAATAACGAGTCAGGCTTTATTATAACAATAACTGAGATTATTCTTTTAGGTTCTTGTGCAATTCTCACCTAAAGCCACATTCTTAGCCTAAGGCACTTCATCTTTTATGATATAAAATGATGGGTATCAAATGATTTTCCATACCTTGTACTGATCAAGTTATACACCCAGGGGTATATACACTTTATTCATGTTTCTTCTTTGTATATTTGGTGGCTGTATCGTCATAGATGTACATATTGTGTCGGTAGGGCTATGAGGCATGTTCCAGGAATGTAATTTTCTCAGAATTTATACTCACTTGCAGTCATTTATTTAAAAAGATACAACAAGATAATGGGTTCTTTGTATTGGCACTTTGCACCAGAAACATATCATTATTTATTGACGTGATTACTTATTTGTCATCCACCTTGTATTAGTAAGTTTTAGCACTGAATTCCTTCTTCATTGTTGTTTGTATTTATGATATTCTGAAATTCTGGGGGATCAGCGTAATGATTAAGTTATTCATCACCAGGCTGTAAGCAATATCTTGAGTTTGTAGCTTAGAATTGGGAGGATACCGAACATCTGGAAGACAAGTTCATTTCATCTTGAGATCATGGTGAAATATTTTGGATATATAAATTCCTTAAGCTATTGTAACCATGTTTTATTGCAAAGATGTAAAATATGCCAGATGTGTGTGAGTTGGAAATCAAAAAAAGAAAAATAAAATATGCAAAGAATTCACTGATTGTTTCACATTTCATTGGACACTTCACTAACATGCATTCATTATGTTGTCATACAAGTTTAAGAAATCAACATCACCTCATATAAAGGCCTACGGCATCTCAAAACATGAACTAGAGTCCTAATGAGGTTCCGTAATTTGCTGAAACGTGAGCTTCTCTGCTTGACCATCTGGCAGGGATTTGGGGCAACAGTGACCAGAGGAAAACAGCCCGGTTGTTTCTTCCACATAATCCACTTTTTGGATTATTTTTATTTTATTTAAAAGGAACTAAGTGCAGGTGATGGCGAAGAGTATAATTGCTCGTTACATGAATATTATCAAATAATGCTATTCTCATTTGAACCGTGCTTTCCAGAATTTGTCATGGACCAGGCCTGACACGGGCAGGGACTGAGCAACCCACAGGAGCAGAGCAGCTGCCAGGAGGCTGGGGGTGGGGGCGGGGAGGGGTTTCCAAGGGGGCTCAGTCACGCTGGTTCGGCACGGGCAGTGGGATAGCAACCCAGCAGGCCTAGGAAGTGACAGAATTGCAAGCAAGCTTCCATCTGTGTACTCCAGACCAAAAGGACAACCAACAGCAGCCCGAGAAAGGCTTGCTTCTATCACTCTCCACCCCGTTCCCCAGCCAGACATCTGTCAGTCATCATAAGCCCAGCCGGCTCCCTCAAACCAGCCTTCTGGCAGCCCATCAGTCACTCAGGCTGGCTACCGGCAGCTCTTTAAACGAACTCCCTGTTTCTAGAACCATCATCTGAACTGTCACCGAAAACTCCTGACCAGCAGCGGAGTCTCCAGTAGGACCCTGCCATCCTACTTCCCCCCTGCTGCCGGCGGCTCTGGTTCACCACTGCCCAGGCACATACCCAATCATCCCACTGCTGAGCACCCTAGCACGGGCTTTCTATATTCTTAAACTCTGGTGTGGGGAAAGCTTGCCTGGGGAGCTTATTTTTAAGAGTAGAACCTAGGTCCCATCCCTCCCAGGTGATTCCAGTGTGGGTCATCCTTGGGCACATTTTCAACATCGCTAATGAGAGGGATGAAATCCAAACTCAGTAACTGAGCACAGAAGTCCTTCCAGAGAGAAACATTCTCATTATCCCTCCCCCTGCACCCTGTACCTCAGGGGAACCCACCTATTTCCAAGTCCCTGAGAACTTTCCTGTGCCTTGGGCCCTTGTGTTCTCCCACCCAGAGAGCACCTCGTTGCCTTTACTATCTGGTTGAACTTGTTGCAAATGGACCTGAACCAAGTTGGTCGTGGTCAGTCTTTTGGCAGGTAAAGGTAGTACCCAAACCCCATCTGCACACTATATTATGCAATTTTCAGGACCACATTCTGCCACATGTGGAGATACCTTTTCACCAGTGTGGAGCCCAATGTGGGGCTTGAATTCATGACTCTGAGATCCAGACCTGAGCTGAGATCAAGAGTGACATGCTCTACCGACTGCACCACCCAAGTGCCCCTTTCACCAAACATGCTTTAGCAGTCAAGTATAAAACCAAGCATAGAATTCTTCTGGGTGGTGAATTCCAGTGACTGTTTAGATGATCTGACAACCACTTGTGTCTGCTGAAAGCAGACACACCAACATTCTAGAAGCAGGATTCAGTTAGCTTTGTGATGCCATCAGAATCCTCCAATCCAATCATGTAAGTACCAGCTTTGGGCACCCAAACTAAGGGTATAGACTAATGGCTTCAGTGGATTCTTATACCTGGTTGTGGAGAGGTAGGAAAGGTCTCTAAAATATTGTAGCCAGTGCAAATTGAATTCACACATATTAAATACCACTAATTTCATCAATGAGAGACCATTTATAGCATACCTTATGCTAATTATGCAATAATTTCCCCCACTGAAAAGCCGTTCTTGGCATTCACTATCCTAACTTAATAAAAGCTTTTGGTTTCCTTTGGAATAAGGAAGTTGGAGCTCTGGGCCCTGACTTATATTGAGACATTGCTGATTAAATGATCTGGAGTGTGAATCTCTGATCAGAGCAACTGACCGCCCCTTAGAATGCAGTAGCAATTAGCATATACTATCGCAATGGCTGTAATGGATATTTTCAAGTAAATTACAACATCATAATACTTCTACCTATTGTTATAGATTCAGCTCAAGCACTCCCTTCTCCGTGGGGCCTTCCTTGCCTGCTGAGTTAGCTTCCCCAAGCCTGGTATGTCCCTCTCACAGCATTGAATGGTGTAGGGTCATGTGTAGGGTCATGGCTTACTTGTCTCTCCTCCCTGGTGGCTGGGAGCCTCCCAGGCAATGGCACTCTTTTATCTTGCATCCTTAGTACAGTGTTGGATTCACATAGATTGTCAATAAATGTAGACTTGCTGAACATACCAGATAAATAACCAGATCCCCGGGTAAAGTGATAAAGTTGGCTGGGATGCTCAAAAGGCTGCCAGCCTATCTCTCCCCCTACCTTGGGCGGCCCTCTCCTGCCCTGTTCTGTGGTCCTTCCAGAGAACACCATCCTCCAGTCATCACTACCATCATGGGCTTTTCCTATCCGGGTTCAAGGAATCACTGATTATAGCAATTCCCATAGCTATAAAAGAAGGAATACATTTTTAAATTACTGCTTTTTCCTCACATTCATCCATTTGGAAAAAAAAAAGTGGGGGGAGCTGACAGATGATTTGGGGTAAGAACTTCTCCTGGTATTCTGGTCAGTTCGAGTACTGAAGGTCATGAGCCAATAACTGGGCTTCTCATTCTGTAAGTAAACTTTAAGTTCCCTCATCAATTAAAATGGACATAATAGCATCTACACTACATGTTGTTTTTGACAGTCAGATTTCATAACATATGTCTAGCCCCGAGTGGAGCACCTGGCTCTCAGTAGAGTTCGGATGGTCATTGCCTTCCACAGTCTAGTGAACATGTTTCATTTCATCTGCTTGGCGTCCTTTCCCTATTTGTCTTCTATGCACTGGTGGGGAGGGGTACTTTTCCTCCCTTTCCTGTAATGTGATTTACTGGAACCGGATCCTTGGGACCTCCTAGACTCATGATAGTCCAACCATATCACCTCTATTCTGGTGAGTCAGTGATTGGGCAAGCATTGGTCGACCAGAGCCTTCCTTGAAATTTGTATCTGCTGAAGTGAGGGAGAGAAGTCTTCTCCTCTGGTGTCACTAATCTGTCTCTGAGAAACCAGTGACTGCCAGCAAGCATGTTCTCGGTCACAGAGAAAGCCGGCTGACAATAGGTGAGGATAAAGCCATGAGAAATGAAAGATTGTATGTACTCATCTGCTAGCTACAGCCCATGAGCCTCCAAATTGCCTTCATTCTTATAGGTGGCCCAATTCTGGAACCCTGCTTTACTCAACAACCAAGAAACATCCTGCTGAATTCACCTACCTTAATTGATCAAAGCTGTATTTTTGGTCCTTGAGAGCAAATGAAAGCACTCTTGACTAATACAGTCCCCTGCACCCAACTCCCTACATCTGCTGAAAAAAAATGGGACACAATCTACATTTGGTAGTAAAACTAAGCCTCTTTCTAACCTACAGTAGTACCCGGCAATCCCATGTTTAAGTAAAGATACAAATGAAATGCCTGTTTTTTCCATCAACAAGATCACGGGGGTGGGGGTGGGGATGCCCCTAGCAACTTTGTTCCTAATAACCAAACATAGATGTTGACTAGAAAAATCCAGACACAGAAGAGTAGAGCCGGAGTTTACATAAAGTACCACACCTGGTGAAGCCTGCACAGACAGTTTGAAATCAGAACAGGGATTACTCTCCGTCAGAGACTGTAACCCGTAAGTGCCAGGAAGGAGGACCCGGGGGGGCCGGAGTCCTATCTTGGAGCTTTCGGTTCTCCCTCGTGAGCTGGGTGTGCTACCCAGGGGCATTCACTGTGTGAACATTCATGGAGCTGTATGTTCAGTAATTATTTGTGTACTTTCCTGTGTGTATGTTATACTTGAGTAAAAAGTGTACTTTAAAAAATTAAAAATCTGCCCTGCCTCACACTGACTCTTGTGGCCACTCCGAATTTGTCAGACCTAAGCTCGTCCCAAAGTCAGAGCTGGTGACCACCTCCAGCAGTCTCTTTCTTCTGGGGTCTGTAGGTGCCATCTTGGCTGCCCCGTCCTGATGAGCGCTATTTTTCTTCTAATGACAGCCTTGGTTCCAATGCCGTCTCCTCCGGGAAGCCCCCTTCCCCTCACACTTGGTGCCCATCTCTGTGCACGGGATTGCTCACCACACCTCTCCTTTTGCACTCATCTCCCCGTATTCTCACTGCTCACTGACACCCATCTTCCCTCACTACAAGACAGCTCAACTGTCGGATTCTTCCTTTTGGTGTCCCGGATATTGAGCACAAAATTGTACTGTCACTGTCATTTATGTGTCTGTCTTTCCCACCGGACTGTGAATCTACAGGCTAGGCCCTTGAAAATGTTGATCGAATGAATAAATAAACCAATGAAGAAGTGAATGCTTGGTTCATGTGGAGGAAAAAAAATAATAAACTTGGGATTTGGAGACTTGGGTCTGAGTCCAAGTTCCCCTGCTTACCAGCTCTGTGACCTTGGGCAGGTGACTGAACGTGCCTGAGGCTGGGCCTTTCAGGCATATGATAGAGCCTTTGTGCCGGTTGTATGCTTTGCTGATCAAGAAGCGTTACAGAACTGGGAGGCATTACTACCAGACAAGGAAACCCCCAGGCACCAAGTCAAGGGCTTGTATGACATGGGCAAAACTCAAGGGGTGGGGTGGGGAGGAACCATAGACTTTTTGGATGGAATCTGAGCCCTCCACGGAAGAGGCCGAGATAGCAGCTTCCCACCACTCCATACAGATGTAAATTTGGATTTCAGCTCTGTTTAGCACCTGGGAAGGAAGAAGAGATTTTGTTTGGTTTCATTCTGGTTGGTCGGTTGGTTTCATAGTGCCCTTCTCGGTCAGTACAGAAACAAAAACCAGAAGCCGCTCACCATCACTGGGAGATCCAACTTCTTAGCCAGGCCTTCTCTGAGCCATGATTCTCTTGGATAATGACATGTTTTCCCTGTTTGCCTCCAGAGCCAAAACCCTGTAGGGAAAGCTGCGGTTAGAAGCTTGGACGCCTCTGGACAGACTGTCCTCTTCTCTGGCGGCAAGATCCCCATGGGAACTGCTCTGAGGGCCGGGGGGCCGTGGCTGCTGCAGGCCCAGGGGCTCCGGTTAGACAGATCTGAGCCAGCACTTCCCAGGTAGCCTCGGGAAGGGTTGAGTTCTCCATGCCGGGGAAGGCTGCGGCTACAGGCCATGGCCCCAAGAGGACCCCCCCCAAGCCCTCCCCCTTTGCCTTACCAGGAAGCTGATGGCCAGAGAGGTCACAACCCCTGCCTCAGTCAGCCATCCATGCAGTAAAAGTGACAGGGTTCCCACCCTGCTCCCCTGAATACCATCCAACACCCCAGAACAGTCAGGAATGGGGCAGGCTGAAGAGAGGCTGGCCATCCTCCGTGGGGGCAGGCGGGAGGGGGGAGCGGCTTCGGAAGATGAAGAGTTTGGGACGAGGGAGGCCCTGGGTACGAAACCGCCAGTGTCACCAGCTGCAGGCAATGGTAGCCAGTAACCCCCAGAGGGCAAAAGGGGGCTAGGCCTGGAATCACCCTATGAAATAAACCAGCACTCCCCAGACAAATAAAACCTAATGAAGGGGTGTGTCCTCCAGGTGAAGTCACTCGAGCCTTCTTACTCTGAGACTATGGCTTTGTGTGTGCTAAGCACTTCTTTCTAATGAAATTAAGGAAACAGTAAGCAGTCATTTTTCGTGTCTTTCTTGATCAAATAAAGTCAGTGTCCAGAATGTTTCCGAAGTGCTATTTCCTAAAATCCCCAAATACCTGATTTAGAGCTGGCGTTTGCCCTCAGAATCAGAGCAGACACAGAACCCAGGAGGAGGCGGCACACCTGGGTGGCTCAGTGGGTAAGGGTCTGCCTTCCCATCCCGTCATGATCCCAGGGTCCTAGCGAGTCTCGCCTCAGGCTCCCTGCTCAGCAGGGAGCCCATTTCCCCCTCTGCCTGCTGCTGCTCCCGCTTTTGTGCTCTCCCTCTCTCTCTTTCTTTCCGACAAATGTATAAATAAAATCTTTAAAAAGAAAGAAAGAAAAGAAAAGAAAAAGAAGGAAATCCAGGAAGAGGCAGTTCCGAGGCCCAGAGGCCAAAGGTACGGTGGGCAAGGGGTGCCATCCTCTGCCCAGGATTAAACCAAAGCAAACTCTTTCTCTCTGGCTGGGTGGTTAAACAGTCCTTAGACCCAAATTTATGTCTATCGGACATAGCAGCGAGTCGCTGGCTCAACCCTGCCCACAGAGACCATAAGGTTCATGGAAAATCCCCTGCTGCTCTGGCGGGGGTTCCCCCGTCTGCACTGCCCCCCAATCCAGTCCTGAGAGGCACAGAGCCCGGGGAAGGTGTGGGAGCCTCCGAATCCTGGCTCCATAGGCCAATTCTCCCCTCACTTCCCTCCCAGGGACACCCCCCGGAGAAAGAGCCCCCAGAAGCCTTGGAGAAGGAGTCTCTTCCCCGCCAGTCAGGCTTCTTACAAGCAAAAATCCAGCTCCAGGGAATTAAAGCAGAAAAGTGTTTTTTGGAAGTATCGGAAAGCCTCCTCTGTTTCAAGCCCTGTGGCAAGCCAGACCCGGGAACCCCCTTCCCAAGTGGAACTTTTGGGTCGAATAGAAAGGAACTGCATCTCGTTGAAATGCATCTGCTGAGTTGGCACAAAAGGAAGATTCCCCAGAGGCGAAGCCCAAAATGAAAGTGGGAAGGCAGGTCGCCTGCAAGGCACAGGTTGTTTGGGGGGAGGACAGGAGGTTGTGAGGCTGGGTCCTCAGCCCAGTGGGTGGCCCCATAAGTGTTTGTTCTCACTGAGGAGGACCTGGTTGTGGCAGGGACTGTGGGTGTGCTGGTTTATTGCTCTTGCTGTGTTTTGTTGTGTCTTGTGTGAAGAAATGGGAGACCAGCAGCTTCCTCAGAGAGCTGGAGTGGTTCAAAGAGTGAGGCCCGAGGGTGAGGCTGGTAACCGGCACAAAGCACAGGCCCACACCACAGGGATTTACAAAGAGAGAACAATAGGAACTGGGAAGAAAAAGCAGCTTTGCTAACCAGGAGGGCTGTCGCCGCTGTGACTGAACATCAGCTGCGTGTGAGCTTTCAGGCAGGGCCAGCCAAAAACAGAAAGGGAGAAGCATCATGGGAAATATACTGAGATATTCTCAACAGCCCTACTGAGTGCCTGCTGGGCCCTCCACAGGGTTAGGTCACCTCAGTGCATAATTTCTTCCCCTCCCAACAACAGCCGCTTAAGGAAACATTATCATTCCTACTTTCATATAATAGACCCGAGGCCCAGCGAGAGAGGCACACACATAGGGGATGCCTCACCGTAAATTCTGAAATTAAGTCGTCTTTCCCTGTGAGACACTGAGGACTCACACCAGATCTGCCTTTTCAGTAGCATAGGCAAATGCTTTTTTATTTGGCCTCCTCTGTAATAGTACTGGGTGAAATCCAAGGATTTAACGGGACAGCAGCTCAACGAGGGGTCCTCCTTGGAAGCACTGACTTAGCAGGACTGAGGGTTTCGGCCTTCTGGAAATCTCATCTCCACTGGCACACAGCAAAGTTCAGTCCTGCCAGGCCCAGGACCTCCCGGACCAGGGCCTGAGGCCGTGTTCCCCCAACTTGGTGGTGGTGAGGGCACATCTGGATGTTTTGAAAATCATGAATATAAGAAATGAGGACCATGATCTCTCACGAACGTCTCGAAGCTAAGCTGGTATCTTTGCTGGGAGTGAAGGCTGCCCTTTCATTAGTTTACTCATTCATGTGACAAACAGTTTTAAGCCTCTACCATTTGCCAACTTTCATGCGAGGCCCTGGGTTCAGAGCATAAGTAAAACCCTAAGGGGGTGACAGTTCAGTGGGGGAAACTAAGGAGCCACTTATCATTTCCATATCAAGTGTGACTGCTGGACAAGTGATGGCAAAACATGCAGAATGACAATACAGCTCTCATTCCATAGTGTTATATCGTGGAGTCCCCAAAGAGCGATGGTAGTGCTATTTTATTTTTATTTTTTATTTTTTTAAAGATTTTATTTATTTATTTGACAGAGAGAGATCACAAGTAGGCAGAGAGGCAGGCAGAGAGAGAGGAGGAAGCAGGCTCCCCGCTGAGCAGAGAGCCCGATGCGGGCGTCGATCCCAGGACCCTGAGATCATGACCTGAGCTGAAGGCAGAGGCTTTAACCCACTGAGCCACCCAGGCGCCCCACTATTTTATTTTTAAATAAGCTAAATCCAAACTAGTGCACCTACAGCTAAATAACTATATTCCAAATTAGTCCTTAGTCTCTACTCCTGCCAAGAGAGGTCTAGGGCCCAGGCCTGAGGTCCTTCTCAACAGCTTTCTTCATGTAGGATGATCAGGGAAGAAGGTCCAGGCTAAAATAAATGTTCCTAGGCAGGAGAGATCAGGCCTTAGGGGACGGGCTTTAGCTGAGAAGGAAAACAGAGGGGTGGGGATGAAAGGTGGGGAAGGGAAGGAACCCACCTCTGGGAGAGGGCTGGCTGTGTGGGGCTCAGGTGAAGGCTGTGAGCCTAGAAACTCCTTCCTCCCTTTCCCTGCTTTCCCCTCCCCTCCCCAGCCCTTCTTATTCCCCCTCCCGTTCCTCTCCCTTCCCACCTCTTAATCCCCTCCCTGCAGCCTCCACCTGTTTGCTTCACTGTGCCTCTTCACCCCACCCTCATCTAAGTGATTCTCCAGCCTAGTGAAGTACATTGGAATCCCAAACTGCTTTGAGGGGATGAGCAAACTAGAAATCAGGAGAAAAGACGGGAATTAAAGAGAGATCTTTTGGAAAGCATTTGACACTGAGGAGGGATGTGATCAGAGCATTTTCTACACACGAGCACCTTTGTTGAGCTCGAAATGGAAAGCCAGTGTGCCTTTATTTTACATAATTGCATAGCAAGGTATAAATGAATATGACTTCAGAATGAAAATTCTGGAAAGTTGATATTACACCATCCAGAGTTCCAGTAACCCTGTCCTTAAATATCACACTGGAAGCTAGAAGCGGGTAGATACTGCGATCGCTACTTCAGGACAGCTGTGGAAGGAGTGCAGGGAGCACGAGCGGGGATCCCTGCAGGGGTGGGGCCGGGGCAGCCTTCCTGGAAGACGGTTGGCAGGAAGCTGAGGGCTGACAGGTAGGGGTTTTAGCCGACAAGAGGATATAAGGGAAGAGAGTAGTGACTCCAGCCCTTGGGGAAGCGTACATGGGGCGTACCACAGGCAAATCTGGGGTGTTCCTCAGGCGCTGACATGCTACACACACACAGCCAAAGGAGGTGATTCCAATGTGGACGATTCTGGAAGCAGATATTGTACAGCCCCCACCTCAGCCCCTCAGAATTTCAGAAGTGTCCCATGACACTTTGGATTCAGGCAGCAGAGTCTCTGCCATGCACCCCAACTCTGAATGTGTGGGTTTACTTTAAGGACTCCGAAATGACTGTCACAGAACGTGGCTGCCTATGTTGGGGTGGGAAGTTGTTTTCTAATGCTTAAATTTCACTAATCTGGGATAATACAGATGGAAACAAACTGTGTTTCCGGTTATAAAGTCTGTTTTCATCTTCATCATTGCATCCTAGCTGGTCCTGTAAGGGATGGGGACCCCAAAGCCCTGGCTCCTTGGCGGGGCAGATCTGGAATGTTTTACTCTTCTTGTTATTAAAAAAAAAAAATCTACCTCACTGAAACTTCCAACCACACCCATAGCTCTGTCCCTTAAAGCAGAACAAACTAGTGCTCGAAAAAAGAAACTCTTCCCTCAGTACCGGGAGTCCCAATTTTCCTTGGACAGCATCTGTTGCTTACAAGATGGCCCTCAACAACAAAAACCTCACCGTTAATTAAGAGAGTACCACCTTCCCACTTAATCTGACAAGGGAGCCCATAATCAGCCATCTAAAAGTGAGTCCCGACGGCTCATGTATAAATTGAAAATGAGAGAGGTATAAACAAACCCCAAAATCCCTGTTTCTGAGGACTTCCAATGGTTATCTACAAAGTCAGGAGATCGTGAGTGTCTATATTGATTTTTGGAAGTAGAATCCAGATTTTATAATGGCACTGATGTTTGGTCCACAGATAGGCCAAAGAAAAATGCAAATATTATCCTTGCCAGATTTCCTCATAATGTAAAAGGAAGTAAGGAAGTGGCCAATGTTTGGAAATGAGATCCAGTTGTTCCTCATATAGTATAATGAGAAATCCAGACCTAAAGTTCTAAGGAGAAAACTGGCACAAGTTTAGAGGAGAAAACTATGTAAGTAAATGAAAAGGCATGTGAGCTATTGGCACAGAGATATTGGGGTAACCTTTTGAGAAAATTGGGAAAATTATACTTTTATTTGATAAAGAAAGGTACAGAATCAAAAGAGCAAATAGAAATTTTAAAAATTAGCAAAAATCAGAGCAAACCATTTAGATTCTATTTTGGCAATATGGAGGGTTAGCTACTTAAATACCATCCAACTACAAAACATCTAAAAATACTGGAGTTGACAAAAACCTGAGGGAGGTCACCAGAGGCCAAAGACAAAGCTGAGTCATGAATCCAGAGAGGTAAATTCTACAAATGACCCAAAGGTCATTTACAAATCCCAAGTTTTTAAGGCCCTGTGGGGGAACAAAAGACAAGGCCCGACCTATCAAAGTGAAGAGCTAGAACAGAGCTGCACTCACTCCCATAAAGCCAGAATTCCTATTCTTAAAGTGAAAGGCTAGTCTTAAAATGCCCAGAAAAAAAACAAAGGCAAGGAATTTTTCTGTCTTGCCTTGGCTCTATGTACAGAGGGAAAAACTCTCCATGGACAGTTCCTAATCACAGACTGGCCCACTACCTGTGTGATGCTGAAAGCCCTGACCCAATTTTTCCATTCAAAGAGGTCCCAGGGGCACCTGGGTGTCACAGTCAGTTGAGCATCTGACTCTTGGTTTCAGTCCAGGTTGTGATCCCAGGGTGGGGAGGTTGAGCCCTGTGTTGGGCTCAGACTTGGTGTAGAATCTGCTTTAGACTCTCTCTTCTTTTTCCCCTGCAACCCTCAAACAAATAAATCAATCTTAAAAAGACAGCACACACAAAGAGGTCCTAGTCTGATATTTCCCTATGCACCAAAAAAATAAATCCAAATCACCCTTGGAGAAATGGACAAATGGATTCTCAGTCTGCAGCAATTTCCTATGGTGAAATTCACATGGAATATAAGCACACACACACACACACACACACACACACACACACACACACACAGGAAACATGCCACCAGAAACAAGAATCAATCATCAGCAGAATTAAACCTTAAATATTACAGATATTGGAATTGTCAAAATCAAAATGGTTTAAATGGTTTAAAAATAGAAATCGTATGTTCTATATCTTTTAATATATATTTTTATATCCTGAAGTTATGGTTATTTTTTTAAACCCAAAGGGGAAAGGAGAATGAATATGAAAAACATACTATCCAAAAGATCAAGCTGGTTTCAAAAAAAATCAAATCAAGTCAAACTTCAAGGAAAGAAAAATACAGTTAATGAAATACAAAGCTTAATGAACAGGTTACACTGCAGATTAGACTCAGCTGAAGAAAGAATTAGTGACCTGAAATTTAGATCTGAGGAAATCGACTAGAAAGCAAGATAGAAAGCAAAGAGGTAAAAGATATGGAAACGCCTAAGATAGAATGAGAAGTTCTACATGTCCAGCTGAAGTTCCCAAAAATGGGAGGAAAGCAATCTTCAAAGAGATAGCCGTTGGGAACCTTCCAAAATTGGTGAAAAACGTGAATCTGCTGAAGCAGGAAACACAATGAATCACCAAAACCAAAGAGAAGACCCCAAGACAGAAAAGACATATCATCCTTCAAGACAATAAAAATCAAATAGAAGGTAGACTTCTCAACAAGTAAAGCAATGGAACAACATTTTCAAAGTACTAGGAGGAGAATAACTAAGAAATATATTTTCTTACACAGCATAACTGTCATTCAAGAATGACATGAAGACATTTCCAGGTAAGCAAACAGTGAGAACATAATTAGAACAGACCTTCACAGAGGAATTTCATTTGTCAGGCAGAACAAAAAGAATCACAGAGAGAGAGGTATGAGATGCAAGAAGGAATCCTGTACGAGAACATGGTAAACAGGTACTGACTGAGTAAAACAACAATCATAACATCTAATATGTGGGGTTAACATAAAGGTAGAAATCAAGTCCTGGACAAAGGTGTCTTGTTAATTGGGTAGGGCAGTGATTGGTGGTTGTACTACTTTGCTAGGGCAGCCATGACAAAGTACCACCCACGAGGGGGCTTCAACAACAGAAATGTATTTTCTCACAGTTCTGGAGGCTATGAGTCTGAGATCAAGGTGTCCATAGGGTTGCTTTCTTCTGAGTCCTCTTATAGATGGCTGTCTTCCTTGTGGGCAAGTTTATGTCCTAATCTCCTTTTCTTATAGGGACACTAGTCACTGGACTAGGACCCAGCTGAATGGCCTCACTGAATATTATTTATCTCTTGAAAGGCCCTAATTCCAAACACAGTCACATTCTGAATACTGGGGGTTAGGACTTTAACATAAAAAATTTTAGTGTGTGTGTAGGGGGCGGGTGGGAGGTATGCACAATTCAACCCATAACAGTAATAAAGCAATGTAGCCACCTTGTGTTATCTTCTGAGAGGCTGTTTAAGTGGCCCCACTAGCCACTTCTCCCTTCTTTATCTGCAGAAGTCATTCCCTGCCTGGAGGTATGAAGATTCCTAATCCCTCCCCTTGAGCTATAGAGCTACCGTCTCCCCTTCAGTGCACAGAGCAACAACAGGGACATTAAAGTTTGTTTGGGTGGCCCGGTCCATAAAGGGTCTGCCTTGGGCTTGGGTCATGATCTCAGAGACTTGGGTAGTGATCTCAGGGTCTTGGGATTGAGTCCCGCATCAGGCTCGCTGCTCAGTAGGGAATCTGCTTCTCCCTCTGCCTGCTGCTCCCCCTACTTGTGCTCTCTCTTCCTTTCTGACAAGTAAATAAATAAAATCTCAAAAAAAAAAGCAGCTTGCTTTTGTTTCCCTCTTTAAAAATAAATAAATAAAAAGAAAGCAAGCCGATAAACAATTTAAATATGAAATTTATTTTCTTGGGACTTTGTTTAAGGTGGCTGATCAGATGAGAAAAGGTGATGGGTCTCAGATGGACAATTGTCCTGAGATCAATGAGCCTTCAGAATTGCCAAGGGGCCTCATCTCTCTTTCCACAACCTCTGCTACCAAAACTATACCACGCTCCACCACATCCCCAATTCCGCTTTGATTGTTAGTTGAAAAAAAAAAGCCAAGTTCAGGCTTCCATTTGCCATCTCTTACACATGGTAAGTTTTACTTAGGCAAAAAGCCTTAAATGTAATGAACTCACAAGAAGCTTCTCAGGTATCATACTTGCCGTTGCATTACCTCCAAGTGTCTCACACTTGTTTTTATTTCTGATGGTTACCAAACCCAGACTTAGAGGACTGAGACTGTGTACACAAAGAGAAGGTCCTTACAGGACAAGGGAAAGGAAAATGCTCAATGACTAAGCATCCGTAGACTTGGCTTATATTTTCCACAGCTGTTTGGAAAGTAGTTAGGATTAATAATGAATCTTTCTGGTCTTCATCAGGGGGTGGCCCATGAAAGAATGGGCACACAGTGGCTTAAAAAATATACTCCCAAATGCCTGCAGCTGGAGGGATATGAAATGATGTCACACAGGAAGGGTTTTGGCTGAGATAGGAGTCCTGCTATCTGAAGGACTCCAGTGAGGGGCTGTTCTTGTGCTGAAGACCTGGCGAAGTAAAGCAGAATATCAAGTGGCAAGAACAGGAATCACCAGGCTGACTGAGAAGGAAATGGTGGATGTTCAGTTTCAAGTGTTTAGGTGAAAATACAGCAAGGAGGAAATTTCCTTAGAGATAATGTTGATAAGATGATATCCTGAAAATGAACTCTAATAATAACATATCTATGGATCAAATTTTTCTGTAGGGAAAGAACATCCTGACGTCTAGGCATGCCATTGGGGTATGGGCTGGACTGGGACAAGAGTGGGGGACCCTCACAGAAAGTGAAGAGGGGTAGGACTAGTCTCATTGGAGTAACTCTCTGAGTTGTACCCGTAAAGGGTTTTACCAATTTTTCAATCAGGCAAGAAATAGAAGTACTTTTCACATTGTGCAATTATGGCTTTCATTTCCAAGCATGGGTCTTCCATTGCTTTCTTCCATAAAGTCCTAAATTCAAGAAGTTCTCCAGGTTTTATTATAGGAGTTTTTGCACAGAGAGAAATTTATAGCAACATTAAGGACAAGAGTTTGGTTCCCTAAATGGGATAAAATTAAGGAAGCAGCCTCCAACCAAGATCCACCAATAAAATTGTGTTAGTCTGCTCAGGCTGCCATAAAAAAATACCACAGACTGGGTGGTTTAAACAACAGAAATTATTTTTTTAAGCTGGAAGCTAGAAGTCTACAATCAAGGAGCTTTAGGGAAGCTTTCCGGTGAGGCCTCTCTCCCTGGCTGGTAGATGGCTACCTTCTTGCTGTGTCTTCACATGGCCTGTTCTCTCTTGTGCTCAGAGGTGGGGTATCTCTGCTGTCTCTTCCTTTTCCTATAAGGACACCAGTCCTATTGGATTAGGGACCCACTCAAATGACCTCATTTACCTCATTACCTCCTTATAGGCTCTATCTCCAAATAAAGTCACATTCTGAGGTGTCGGGGGTTAGGGCTTCAACATAGGAATTTGCGGAGGACACTATTCATTCCACAACAAGAATATTGCTTTATAGAGGGTCATTTGTGACACTTGAGACTATGACAAAACCCCAGACTTGTGTATCCCTCCCAGTTGAGAGGAGACACATTGCCTTTACTTTCACAAGACAGGGTTTTGAATCTTCTACCACTTCTCTGCTAAAGCGGTCTCAGGAGAAAGTTCTTTCACAGGGTCTTTGTGAGGGCTACATAAGACACTGTGAGAGACCACAAGACTACACAAGACCACTGTGTGGTCCTGAGCCCTAAAAATGGGAGATAAATAAAACATTCTACTTCAGTATGACTCTTTTTGATCATCCTAGATGTTTCAGAAGGGTATAATCAATATGGTGCGGTTGGGTGGGGTCAAATAAGGAACTTCTATGGCTATAATATCAGTCATTTCAGGATTAAACAACATGAATCTATTTCCAGAGTATTTGAGGGTTAATTTTCTCATTTTGGTTCCTTGTACCAAAATATGAACAGCTGGACTACCAGAAATGCGATTCTTTGCCCTATTTTCCAAAGCTGCCTTCCTTTTCCTTCCGAAAGTGAAAAAGGATTAGGATTAACAGTTAGATAAACTAGTGCATGTGTGTCTTTCATGGGGAGAAAGCAGAATTCACTTAGTCATTTTTCTAACAATCAAACACTCTATCCCGAAGCCCTTTAAACTGATACTGTGTTGAATGATGTCACTAATGTTAATTGACAGTTCGCTGGAAACCATCTCTTAAAAACTCTCATTTTCTGTTCAAGACCTGTTTATTTTGTTACAGAATTAGAAATCAAGGAGGAACTTCCAGAAAGAAAAGTGTGTATGTGTGTGTGCATGCATATGTTCTGGCTTTTATACTAGGAAGGTTATTTTCAAGGGGGGTGGGGGGGAGGGACGAAACAAGTAGAAATGAAATTAGACCTGTGTTTATACAGTTCTCCACACTGGCCCGGGACTTATTTTTGAAAGTTTGTAAACTAGCCTTCCAGTTTAAATTGAATAAGTAGGTGCAGCTGAGTAAATGGAGAGACCTGGTTTTTCAGCCATGTGTTTTCACTTTAAAATTACATTGAAGAGGAACAGAGGGGGTTAGAAACAAAAATAAGAAAGAGAGATATAAGACAGACTATGAAGGGAAAATGTGAGAAAATGAAGAGTCAAAACAGAAGTCGTCTTTGCAGGGCCTTAGGGGCCGGCAGCCTCTCGACGCCGAGGGCTGGGGGGAGCAGCTTTCTGAGGGCCACCCTGCAGACCTGAGGCTGGGTGGCAAAGCCTGGAGCAGGGACAAGATCCACACGCCAGAAGGAGAGGGGCTGGGCTGGGACAGGACCTTAAAATGGCAGGAGACATGTGGGGATGGCCTGGATTTAAAAGACGGGTGGGTAATTTTCGGTAATTGTATTTCTTCTCTTCCATAGCCTCCCCCGGGGGAAAAGCTATTCATCTGCTCACCCTAAAGACCAAACTTAAAACCACTGGCTTGTTCCTGTTAAGTCAGAACAGGACCTCCTCTCTAGCTACTTGCTAGAGTGTGAATTGTGTCTGCCCAAAACTCATAGGTTGAGGTCCCGACCCCCAACATCTAAGAATGTATCCATAGTTGGAGATTTGGTCTGTAAACAGGTAACTGAGTTAAAAATGAGCCTGTTAGTGTTAACCCTAATCCAACAGGACTGACGTCCTTACAAGGCGAAGGCTAGAACTAGTCATATGTTCATGTGGAAGGAAGGCCATGTGAGGACACAGTTAAGAAGGCAGTTTTTTGAAAGCCAAGGAGAGAGGCCTCAGGAGAAACCAGGCCTGCCAGCACCTTGATCTTGGAGTTCCAGCCTCCAGAACTGGGAGAAAATAGATCTCTGTTGTTTAAGTCACACAGCCTGCTGTTGGTATCCTGTTAGGGTCCCTTTAGCCAACGCGTTTACTACTGAGGAAAACTACTCCCGTGGCACTGAAGGTGGGTAGCTTTCTTGCCTGCCCCAACAGGAAAGGAATAGGTTGGTTTCTTAACCTAATACCAATGCAATTGCTTAGTTTTCAGCCTCCTTATCCGCCCAAGGTGAGTTGTAAAAGCCATCTGGGAACAGTATAATTCTTCATGGTCTTCTGAGTCATTCTAAAAGACATCCATCAACTAACTCTTATAACTTGCAGTGTCCCTGTTATGGGTTGAATTGTGTGCCCCTCCACCCCCTTCCCCCAAAAAAGGATATGTTGGAGCCCTAGATCCTAGTACTTCAGCAAGTGACCCTATTGGGAAATAGTCTTTACAGAGGTAATCAAGTTAAGATAAGGTCATTAGCAAGAAAAAAAAATGGGGTCCTAATCCAATGTCACTGGTGTTCTTATAAAAAGAGGAAATTTGGACACAGACAAACACAGGTAGAAAGCCATGTGAAGATGAAGGCAGAGATCAGAGCAATGTTTCTACAAGCCAAGGCCAAAGATCATGAGCAAACCACTGAAAACTAGGCAACAGACATGGAATAGATTCTCCCTCATGGTCCTCAGAAGGAACCAACCCTGCTGATGCCTTGATCTCAGACTTGCGGCTTCCAGAATTGCAAGACAGTAAATCCCCATTGTTTAAGACCCCCAAGTCTGTGGTAGTTTATTACTGCAGCCCCAAATACCATTACAGCCTCTCTGTGCAGTGTTTCTCTGCTCATCTCCTGGAAACACGACCAGAATTAGCCCCTTGTGTTCCAGCTAGCATCCAGGCGGCTGTGGGGCTGGTTGGTTTGACAGACTCCTCGCACCCCCATACTCACACCTAATGGCTCTGTTCGCTCTGCCCCCGACCCCCTCATCAGCTTCCTCTCCAGAAGTGCCCTCCGTGCCCACAGCTATCCCCACTCCTCATTTTAGGTTTTCTTTCAGTTGCCTTTTTAAAAGTCTTCCTTTGGGGCACCTGGGTGTCACAGTTGGTTAAGTATCTGCCTTTGACTCAGGTCATGATCTCAGGGTCCTGGGATCAAGCCCCAGGTAGAGCTCCCTGCTCAGTGTCTGGCTCCTTGTTTCTCCCTCTGCGCCTCCCTTCAGCTCATATCCCCTCTCTCTCTCTCTCAAATAAATAAATAAAATCTTAAAAAAAAAAAAAAGTCTTCCTGTCCTTTCTCACTCCTATCCATGTTGCCTGCAAGCCCTCTCGAGATTCTGTCTTTTTTGGATCCCCCAACCTGAATCCTGGCATATATCAGGTACTCAGTGAATGTTCATTGAAAAAATAAATAAATGAAAAGTAATGTTGAATGGTGTAATGTAAAGACAGATGTACTAATCTATTACTATGCTATGAATTACCCCAAACCTTACAGTTTATTCTCTCACAGTTTCTGTGGGATAGGAATTGGGAGGAGCTCCGGTGGGTTTCAGGCAAGCTATTGGCTGAGGCTGGCTAAAATAAAATATGAAGGTCATTTAAGTGGATGCTGGAAGGCTTCAGTTTCTTGCTGGTCATGAATGTCCTACCACCACGTGGGCCTCCATGCGCTGCCTGCGCACCCTTAGGACATGGCGGCTGGCTTCCCTCTGGAGTGAATGACAGAGACAGAGCCAACATGGAAGCCATAGGCTTTTCTTTTCAGCTTTATTAAAGTATTTAAACAAGTTAAAATTGTACATATTTAAGGTGTACAAATTGACATTTTACATGTGTAAATATTGTAAAATAATCACCACAATCAAGATAATTAACAATACTTCCTATAGTTACCTTGTGTGTGTATGTGTGGTGACAACACCTAAGATATACTCTCTCAGCCAGTTTGAAATATACGATATGGTACTGTTAACTGTAGTCACCATGTTCTTCATTAGATCTCCAGAATTTCTGCATCTTGTATAAGTGAAATGTTGTACCTTTGATGAGCATCTCCCCATTTCCTCCACCCTCTCCCAGCAACCACCATTCCACTCTGAGCCACAGTCTCTTACAACTTCATCTCACCACATACTGTAACTGCTGCTGTGCCTGTGGCTACACTGTGTGAGGAGATTAGCCAGGATGTGACCTCCAGGAGGTAGGCATCATTGGTGTCATCTTGGAAGACCCCTACCACGATAGACATAGGGCTCAAACCCCTGACCTTCCACTGACTGACTCTGGGCAAGGCCGTTATCTTTATGAATCTTCCTTCATAGATTTTTATCTGCAAAATTATACTAATAATTGCCAGGTAATTGACTATTTCGGTAATTGTATATGTTGTCTCATTTAATTCACACATCAGTCCCCAGAAGCAGGGGTTACTATTTCCATCTTCATAGGTGGGGAACCACTGGTTAAAATTCAGGAGGTCCCCTAAACATTAAGGTGATTGAGGCTGTGGATTTACACGTGGGTCTATTTCCCGAGCTACCACGTTTTTCGTGTATGGAACTGGTGTTGGGCTCCATCATCCTGATGCCGGGATGCATGTGTTCTACTGTACTTTGATCTTCTGGTAGCCTGGAGCAGCTTCACTTCCCCGAGGCCCATTGTATTGCCAGGCAATTCACACACTGTCCTCCTTGGGAGAGAGTCTGTCTTTGAATGGAGGTGGGCTGTTCTGTGTGTCTCTGTAAGACTGCAGGGATCACCCCTGACCCGATGGCACAGTCCCCAGGTGCCACCTAGGCTAACTGGCCCCAAAGTCAGGTCACAAGCTGTTATGCTCATTGCATCTTTCTTTCCAAACATTTATTTCTGCTACTTCAAGGAGAAAGTTCTAGACCAAGCAAGCCTGTGGTTTGCAGCCATTTGCAGTAGACCAGGGACACCTTCTGACTATAGTGGGCTTGTGAACAGAAGTCACCTCCCTCTGCCCTGGCTGGGTAGGAGGGACAGAGTAGTCACACTTGTGACAGGAATCCTCAGCCTGGGCTCCCGCATATCGGGAAGGACCATAGGCCCTGAGCCTTCACACTGAGGATCTCATCTCCCTAGTCCCTTAGTGATCACATTTCAAGACTCTGGATTTCTTTTCAAAATCTACCCCGTGCACTCCTATCAGCAGAGCTGGCCGCTTGGCAGAGGCTAGAATTGGCCTACGGGGGCACGTTTGCTCCCCGTGATGGGGCCTCCTGCTATCTGACCTGCTCGCCCTCACTCTCATGGAGAGAAAAGCCCACGCTGTGGAAACACCATAAAACCACGTCTACACCCTTTTGGAACTGGGTTTGGATCATTTTACTTGACAGGACTGCCACCTGCCATCCCCTCCTCTTTCCCATGTGTCTTCCTCTTTCCCCACCCTGTTTGTTATTATCAGGAGAAAACAATAGGCCCACACTTAAACTTAAAAGAAAAGTAGGAGACTACTCTTTCCCTCTCTTCCCACAGCTCTGGAGAGCCTGAGTACAGAGCACATCTCTCCCCTGAGCCCAGTATGCAAGGTCAAGGTGAAGCCCAATCTGTGACCCTCCTGAGGAATTCTGGAAGGTCATGCCAGCTAGCAGGAATTTCATGAGTGGCCCTCGCTCTGTGGGAGGATCCAAGAAAGGCCTTTGGGGGTGTGGGACTGAATTCCCTATGTTAGGGTACTGCACCCACGGGAAGGGTGTGGGATCAGGAAGACTGAACAGCTTCAGGACCCAGGCTTTTCACACCACAGTTGCGCCCTAGTGCAGCAAAGCAACTGACCATCAGCAAGCGTGGTGTGTTACATCGTTTGGGTCTTCATCTCGTGAAGCCAAATAGACTTTCAACCCTGCAGTTCACATGCCAGGGACACCTATCAGGAGGACGGTGAGGAATATCTAAAAAGGGCTTTGCTCTGATAGTGGGTAGGTCTGTTACATTCCTAGCGGTGGCCCTTCGGACAAGGCTCACAAGATACTGAAACTTTTTGTTTACCTCTACACTAGGGACAATACTGTCTACTTTGCAGGTTTATCGTGGGGGAGAAAATGCATGTGCAATATCCCGCTTGTAGTAAATGTTCAACTTATTCTTCCTTTCCCTCTTCCCCCTTGAACAGATTCATCCAGGTGGGGCAAGGAAGGACCTTAGCCCAAGAGGTCATGTGAGAGATGACAAGTGTAGATATCCCTGCAACTTCTGTTCTTGTGCTCCTGCTGTTTTCGAATTCCACAGCCACAGCCTCACCCTGGGAGGTTCAGGACACCCTAGAGTGAGCTTCTCTGAAAAATAAAGTTGCCACTCGCTGACCAGCCCACATTGCATTTGATTACCACATAATGAAATGATTTTCCTTCCCTCTTTTATTTCCTCTCTTCCTTTCCTTCTGAGACAAATGGAAAAATAATTTGATCCCCTTGAATCTTTTCACCCTGGGTATTTTCCCTCTTCACACCAAGCACCGCCCCTTGATAAATGAGAACACATGTGCTGAAAACCCGGCCTTCACCCTCTTGACTCAGGGTCCTCCTCCTCTCGGGACTCGGCTTTCCTTTCAAACCTCCTGAATAAATTCATCACAGCAGGAAGAAAATTGTTTTTCTTCAAAACTTGGGGGAAAAAAGCAAATCCCGTATCACAATTATTCCATTTCAGAGGGAAAATGCTGCCCTTTAATCTCGAAGTTTCTTCCCCCCAACTCTGAAGGCTGTGGCTGAGGTGACTTGCAGACTCGATACAGCTGCTTTTGCAAAGTCTGCACTGATTCATTACCTCAGGGAGCCAAAGGGTGACACACGCATATTTTGAATATTACCCTGTGGGCAGATCTGCGTAGTGGCTTGATGAGGGGAGCTTCCACTTCTTCATGTGTTCACATGCGGATGCTTTCAATGGCGTTTTCACTTAAAAAATAACCCATGGTACGATTCTTTCACTTGAAGCTTGAACTTTCTGAAAAATGATTCTGTGAACCTAGTGTGTTGTTTCTCTAGCATCCTAGCCCCTAAAAAAACAAAAGAAAACAAAAAACACTCTTCCTTGAACAAAAACACACAATGACAAATGGCCGACGCCGCAGAAATCAAGCCCTCTGGTTTGACCATCTTCCGTAGCAGACATCAGAGAGGCAGGATGTCTTCTTGAACCAAAACATCTGCTCAAGAATTCCTATAAACTTCCTTACACTTCATTTTAAGAAAATCTCCCTGACACTGAGCATACGTCTCCCTTGCTGCCAGACGTCTTTCTGTTTACGTAGCCTTTGTTTACATGCTCCCCCTGTTAATAAAAATCTGTATTTATCAGATGCACTCAAGCACCTTGGAAACGCTCTTTCTTTCAAACTCGAGAACTTTCTGGGCAGGAATAAAAGGAGTGGGGAGTCGTGTTGGCCGCCCTCCATTGCTTGACCATTTATTGTCACGGAATGGAGCAGAAGACGGCTCCCGCTCTTTCCTTTAGATTTCTGTGTGTAAATCTGCTCTCACCTCAAGCCTGGCCACATGACAGTGCAGACGCACATTAACCTGATTATTTCTGTCTGAGCTGTGTGTAAAATGTGCACTCTAAATTGCACATTAAAATGTACCCCAAAATAGTACCACCTGCCTCCGAGAGTATCGTTTTCTTTCACAAAGACAGACCCAAATGTGTTTTTCTGGGATTCTGGGATTCCATCTCCAGGCCAATGAGGACTGTCGCCTCCTCTGTGTTGGGTAGAAGCCCTGACTGAGCTACGGCTTCCCTCCCCGGGCAGGCACGGATTCCGGAGGCCACTGGGGATGTTTGGGGCTGTTGCTCAGAATCCTGCTTCAGATACTGGGGAGCACCTTCCCCTCTCAAAATGGGGGACAGTAGAGGCCAGCACGGTGGGGAGGAGTGGGGGAAGCATGGCTGGAGTGAAGAGAGTAGAAAACGGAGAAGCTGGAGAAGGTACAATACAAACAACCACAGCCCATGGAAGAGCTTCGCAACAACCAGAGAGATAAGCCTGCGGAAGAAGAGAAAAGAATATAAAACCAAAAAGACAAGAGTTCTTTCGGTTTTAAGAGGCACAGTGAAAGCTGGACCCGGAAGAGCAACATCAAGTTATTATGATTTTTCCTGATGAGTGAGAGAAGATGCATTTCAAACATCTGCCATGCTCTTGCCAATTAAGAGAAGAAAAGGAACCTCAGAAGGAGAAAGAAAGGAGTTTGGCCCATGTAGTGGCATTGTTGTGGGCTTTTATTCTCAAAGTAGCTCTTTCTTGGCTTAATAGCTTCTTTGCCCAGAGAAAAGGGTGTCATCTCAACTCATCCCTGGGGGCCAGGCTTGCACATGTGCCATCTCCTGGTACTTGGGGCTGTGCAGAGAAACCACACACAGACCTGAAAACCCTCATAATTTTCTTGGTCCTTTTATGCTGTGGTTGTACATAGCTTTAAGAAACGGAGCATGGAAGACAGTAGAATATCTTAGCAGTTACGGTAGATAGAATCATTCAGGACCATGACTCATCCATCAACGTCTTTGTTAACCCAGAAGGCTGAAGGCTTGGCAACTTTTCACATGCTTCGGTGTTGCTTACACTGCTAAAGTCTGGGGCCCTTCATCCTTATCCCCCAACCGTGGTTTTTGTTCCCCTTTTCATGTTAATCACACTCCTCACAAATAATCAATGTCCCTGTCTTCATGTCCTCAACTCTGCTCCTGTATCAGAGCTCTGTAGACTGACTTCCCTGCCCAGACCCTGCTACTGCCCCTGCCCCAGCGGTTCCTCGACAAACTCTGACTGCCAAGGTAGAGGGGAATTTTCAGTCCAACTCTTGTCCTCTTCGTTGTGCACGCTGATGTTGACCTCTCCCTCCCAGAATCTCTCTCTTCCCCAAACTTCCCAACACACTCTCTCCTATTCTCCTCTGCCTTTTGTGACTCCTTTGGTTTTTTTAAAGATTTATTTATTTATTTGAGAGAGAAAGAGAGTGAGCTTGCAAGCAAGGGGAGGGGCAGAGAGAGAGAGAGAGAGAGACAATCCTCACAGACTCCCTGCCTAGTGCAGAGCCTGAAGCAGGGCTCAACGTGGGGCTCCATGTGGGGCTTAATCCTAGGACCCTGAGATCATGACCTGAGCCAAAATCAAGAATCAACCATTCAACCAACTGAGCCACTCAGGTTCCCCTGCCTTTTGTGACTTCTAATTTTTCCTCTCCCCTGCAGACTCCTGTTCTTTAGTCCATTCCAAGGTGTTGGTTCCTCCCACCCCTACATCGCCCTCACGGTCTCAAATGAGTCATCCAGTCAGGGTCCCAGCCAACATCGCCCCTCTGCATTCTGTTGCTACACCCCCGGCTGTAAGGGGAATGTTCTCACCAAGGTCTTTGTGGGAAGCTGAGTAATGGCCCCCAAAGTTAGCCACATCCTAATCCCTGGACCTGGTGGATGTGACCTCACATGGCAAAAGGGACTTTGAAGACGTGATTAAGCTAAGGATCTTGGAATTGGGAGGTTACTCTGGATTATCTGGTTGGACTCTAAATGCAATCATGAGTATCCTTATAAGAGCGAAACAGAAGGAAATTTGACACCAAAGAGGAGAAGGCACTGAGATAGTAGAAGCCAACACCAGAGTGGCCAGTTTCACTACCAGCCACATAACCCCAGCAGCCTCTAGAAATTGGAAGAGGCAAGGGACACATTTCCCTGCTAGAGCCTCCAGAGGACCAGCCCTGCTGCCTCTTTGTCCCTACCCCAAAGAGTCTGGATTTGGATGTCTGAACTCCAGAACTATAAGAAAATAAATGTGCCTTATTTTAAGGCACCAAGTTTGTGGCAAGTTTGTTAGAGCAGCCAAAGGAAACTAATACAGTTTTCAAGAACTGCTCAATAAGACACTGTGGGCTATCTTTTGGTCTCCACGTCTCCTGGCAGAAGTATTTGGTACCACTGGTGATGCCCTTTGAACCCCCTCTTCCTGAGAGTCTCATTTCCCCTCTGCTCAATCAAGAGCCAGGTCCAAGGACTCCACCCAACAAGCCATGTGGACTCTCACTCACTCTTGCCTGCATCCCTCTGTGTCCTATTCAGACTATTTCTAGTCCCATATTAGCATCCAATTTACCCCCACAACTCACTGCTGCCAACTTGTCAGTGTTATCTGGTGCAACCCAATAGATACAGTTGGAATTATGCTGGTGAAAAAAATAATTCTTGGGTGTAAACATTTCTAAACATGGCAGATTGTATGTAAGCTTGTTCCAACCCTCCCCCTCCTTTTAAAAATTATACCAGAGACCCAAATAAAGTGGCTGGTGTCTCTAGAACTCCAAGGAACTGACTGGAAGGGGGACAGTCACCCTGCTTCTTCTCTTCCTCCCTATCCTGCACTTCCCATCACAGACCGTCATTCCCTTTTAGTGCCTTAGCTCTCTGGTCAAAATTGTTTTCCTCAAGGTCACCACAACCCAGATGCAGTTTGCCTCAGCTTTCCGTTGATAGAAATTTTCTCAAGTCTCTCCTGGAGGTCTTCGTGAGAATCCTCCATCCTCACAGAAAGAAACTGTAGTTCCTAAAGATTGGATCTTCAGATCCATTAGCCAGATCTCTTTAGCCAGATGAAGAAACTCCCCTGTTTTGCCCTATCTGCATTTGAAGTCCATTCAGTTTAATTCCTACCCAAGCATACTCTTCAGTTCTCTGAGATTGAATTGGGAGTTGAAGATTGTTACTGTTGTAGGTACAGACATCAGTATGGCCTTTTTTTCTTTCCAGTATTAGATTTATTTATTTTTATTTTTTAACAAGATTTTATTTATTTATTTATTTGAGAGAGAAAGAGAGAGCATGCAAATGGGAGGAGGGAGAGGGACAAGCAGACTCCAGGCTGAGCATGGAACCTGACACGGGGCATGATCTCATGACCCTGAGATCATGACCTGAGCTGAAATCAAGAATCAGCCACTTAAATGACTGAGCCACCCAGGCGCCCCTCTAATATTAGATTTTTAAAATAATCTACAGTAAAAGCATGGTGACTATAACACTGTTGGGCAAAATAATTTCTCTTTGCAAGTTCATAAACAGACTTTGCATTTCTTTCCATTTCTATCACTTCCACCCCTTAATCTCCCCCTTGTCTCCTGTATTACCCATCCATCCCTGCTGGTCTCCCAAATCATCCATCAAAAAAACTCATCTGACTGCATCTCTGTCCAGTCCTACCATGACTTCCCACAGCCTTCAGGGTATCCTCACTGCCCTTGGTCCCATCGCCCTGCCCACACTCTGGGTTCCAGAAACTACTCAGCCACTTACAGGTGCCAGAAATACTAGACACCAGGCTTTGGTCCTCATGCTTCTCTGGCTCTCAAACATTCTTTCCCTCATTGAACCAATGGTACCTCAAACACAGACACTTAAAAAAATTTTTTGTTAATTTTTAACTCCCCATTTTGTAATAATTTCAGACATAATAAAAAGTTGTGAGACCAGTAAAGGAATTCCCCAGATGTTAACATTTTACAGGAAACAGTACAATTATCAATGTCTGGAAAATGACATTGATCCAATGCTATTATCTAATCTATATACCTATGTCAAGTTTCAATTATTGCCCCACTGATGTAATTTTTGTGTTCCAACTTCTCATCTAACAGCACATCTCACATTTAGTTGTCATGTCAACTTAGTTGCCTTTATTATGGCCCATTTTTTCAAGCTTCCCTTCTCTTTCATGACTGCCACACTTCTGAAGAGTACTGACCAGTTTTTTTGTGGAGTCGTTCTTAATTTAGATATGTCTGATATCCTCGTGATTGAGTTCAAGTTATGCATTTTTGGCAGGGATGCCACAGAATTATCCTGATAACCAAAACCAGCCAAGACATCACAAGTTAAAAAGAAAATCAACACAGACCAATATCCCTGTTCAATACAGATGCAAAAATCCTAACAAAGTATTAGTAAACCAAATCCAGCAACATGTATATAGGATTATATACCATGACCAAGTGGGATTTATTCTGGGGATGCAAGTTTGGCTCAACATATAATCAACACAGACCAATATCCCTGTTCAATACAGATGCAAAAATCCTAACAAAGTATTAGTAAACCAAATCCAGCAACAGGTATATAGGATTATATACCATGACCAAGTGGGATTTATTCTGGGGATGCAAGTTTGGCTCAACATATAAAAAATTAATCGTTAGTAAATCATATTAACAGAATAAAGGACAGAAACCACATGATCATTTCAATAGGCACAGATAAAACATTTGTCAAAACCCAACTCTCTTTCGTTGTAATAATGCTCATGACAAAAATCGGTTGCATTCCTATATGTGAGCAATAAAAATTTGAGAGTGAAATTAAGAAAATAGCTTCATTTATAATAGCATATTTAGATATAAATTTAACAATCCTTAAGTATGAAATTTAACAAAATAATACATGTGTACTAAAAACTATAAAACATTGTTTCAAAAAATTAAAGTTCTAAATAAATGGAAAGATGTTCATGGATTAGAAGGCTTGATGTTATTAGGATGGCAATATTCCCAAAGTTGATTTAAAACTCTAAAGCAATACCTACAGAACTCCTCATGGCTTCTTCTTTTTATTTATTTATTTTTATAATAACTTTTTCAGAGCACTTTTAGGTTCACAGCAAAATTGAGGGGAAGGTACATAGATTTTTCATTCCTTGCCCTTTACATGCCTAGCGTCTCCCACTTTCAACATCCCTCACCAGAGTAGTACATTTGTTATACCTGATGAACCTACAATGATACATCATAATTGCTCAAAATCCATAGCTAACATGATAGTGCAGTCTTGGTATTGTACATCCTATGGTTTGGACAAATGGATAATATGTATGTACTATTACAATATCATACAGAGTATTTCCTCTGCCCTAAAAATCCTCTATTCTTTACCTATTCATACCTTCCCACTTCTACCCCCAACACTGAGCTTTTTATCGTCTCCATTGTTTTGTCTTTTCCAGAATGGAATAGATGGAATCATAAGGTATGTAAACTTTTCCGACTGGCTACTTTCACTTGATAATATTTTTTAAAGTTCCTCCAAGTCTTTTCATGGATTGACAACTCATTTTTTTTTTTAGCACCGAATAATACTGCTCTGTCTAAATGTACCGCAGTTTATCTGTTCATTTGCTGAAGGATATTTTTGGGTGCTTCCAGGTTTTGGCAATTATTAAAAAGCTGCTATAAAGATCCATGTGCAAAATTTTGTATAGATGTAAGTTTTCAACTCCTTTGGGTATATAACAAGAGCACAATTGCTGGATTAAGTGATAAGAGTATATTTAGTTTGTAAGAAACTGCCAAACTGTCTTCCAAAATGGTTGTTCCATTTTGCATTCCCACCAGCAATGATTTAGAGTTCCTGTTGCTCCCCATATCTGCCAGCATTTGGGGTTGTCAATGTTCCATATTATGGCCACTCTAATGGATGTACAATGATATTTCACTGTTTTTATTTTCATTTGTATTTCCCTGATGACATAGAAAGGAAGTGGAGCATCCTTTCCTATGCTTATTTGTCATCTGTGTATCTTCTTTGGTAATGTGTCTGTTAAGGTTTGTGGCTCATTTTTTAATTGAGGTATTTTTTTTAATGTTGAGTTTTAAGGGTTCTTTGCATATTTGGGGTGAGAGTCCTTTAGCAGATGTGTCTTTTGCCAATATTTTCTCCCAGTTTGTGCTTGTCTTCTCATTCTCTTAATGCTGTCTTTCACAAAGCAGAAGTTTTTAATTTTAATGAAGTCCAGTTTACCAATTATTTATTTCACACCTTTGGTGTTGTATTTAGAAAGTCATTACAGTACCCAAGGTCATATGGGTTTTCTCCTATGTTATCTTCTAGGACCTGCTGACTTCTTTGCAGAAAGTGACAAGCTGGTCCTAAAAAGCACATGAAGGGGCACCTGGGTGGCTCAGTGGGTTAAGCCTCTGCCTTTGGCTCAGGTCATGATCTCAGGGTCCTGGGATCGAGGCCCGCATCGGGCTCTCTACTCAGCAGGGAGCCTGCTTCCCCTTCTCCCTCTGCCTGCCTCTCTGCCTACTTGTGATCTCTCTCTCTGTCAAATAAATAAATAAAATCTTTAAAAAAATTAAAAATTTTAAAAATTAAAAAAAAATTAAACGCACATGAAAGTTCAAGCTACCCAGAAAAGCCAAAATGAGAAATAAGAACAAATTACAGGATTCACGCTTCCCAACTTTAAGACTTTCAACAAAGAGTAATCAAGACTATGTGGTACTGGCATAAGGAAAGATATATAGAGTAATGGAATGTAATTGATAGTCCAGAAATAAATTCATACATTTACAGTCAATTGATTTTCAACAAGGATGCCAAGACAATTCAATGGGGAAAAAAATAAAATTGGATCCTTACTTCACACAACAAATGAAATCATAAGCCTCAGTAGAATAGCGACTACAACTAAAAAACCTTAAAAGAAAACTTTGGAGTAAATCTACATGACCTTGGATTAAGCAATGGTTTTCCACACATGGAAAGCACAGGTGACAATAAAAAAATAAACACAGGTATAGATAACTGAAGACAACATCAAAACTCAAACATTTAGAGCTGCAAACAATACCATCAAGAAAGTAAAAAGACAGTTCATGGAATGGGAGAAGGTATTACCAAATCACACATCTGATTAGGAACTTGCATATACAAATAACTCTTATAACTCAAAAATTAAAACACAGGTAAGCCAATTAAAAAACTGAGATATAATTCACATATTACACAATGTAATATTTTTCAGGAAGTATATAGGTTTGTGCAAGTATCACTACAATCCAATTTCAAAATATTTTCATTACCCTGAAAAACAACCCTGTACCCATTAGCAGTCCCTCCCCATCTTCCATGCCACTCCAGGCCATGTTGAGCACAGTACTGGCCCTGGAAGCCACTCAGCTCTGGGCTGTGGCTGGATAAGCCAGTAAGAGAAAGAATAAAGGCATGAACAAACACTGTTGATGAATGCTGAGACGTAAACTCATAATGTAAGAATACTGCTTAAGAAACTCAAAGCTTAGTCCTGTTTGCTCTCAGGTGGTTGCCAAGTGTCCTGTATACGTGTTTTCTGTCCAGACTGGATATAGAAGGAGAAAGATGAATCAAACGCACTTCTTAGGTTTCTGGTTATGAGTCCATTGGTAGATGGACACACTTAGCCTGCAACCTGTCTAGAGAAGATATGTGGGTTTAGTTGTGATGGGTTGAGGAACCCCTTCCCCCCAGGTAATTCAAAGGGAGAGTCTGGGAGTCAGCTATGCATTTGGGCTGGAACTCCCAGGAGACGGCTAGCTGGAGATGATAATGCTTTGGGAGTCGTGGGCCTGATCAGAAGGGATTAAACCACAGGAGGATGAGCATGAGCGGAGAGAGGAGGAAGGAGGACAGAGAAGAACCCTTACAGCACCAAGATGTCAGACGCCCATGGGAGAACCTGAGCAAAAGCAGCCTGAGAAGACTTTCAAGGAGAGAACAGTCAACAGAGCCAAGAGCTGGATTTAGGTCCAGTTAAGACTGAAACGGTTTACGATACAGACATTGCAGGGAGGTGGTTAGGGCAGGAGGCATATTTCCGAGAGTCGAATTGTAGGTGGAACATGTGGAAATGGAAACTTTACCCATCGCTGATTCTCGGATAATCTAAGTGCCAACAGGACAGGGACCTGGTGATGCTTCTTGGAAATTGAGGGTCAGTTGGTAATTTCTTTTTAAAGTCCTGCAGGATCTTGAGTATATTTATACATCCGAACAGACAGAGACAGCAGAAAGGAAGTGACTTGGTAAGGGAGGAAACCATCGTAGCAGGAGACTAAAGATATGGGAGGAGAGAGGATTGGGAGTCCAGATGGAAGAGGACTCTGGGACAGGGAGGGCGGCAGGTTCTTCTGAGAGCAGTGCGAAGAGGGGGGAATGGAGAGTTGTGCCTGAGCTTGAGGAAGTAGCAGAAAGCTGAGGCGTTCTTCTTTGACGGCCTCCTCGTCTACTTTAAGGCAGCAGGTGAGGTCACCTGCTGGAAGGTGGGGGAAAGGGGGCAGGAGGAGTGAGGGGGAACTGTCTGGAGGAGGAGGGCCCGTGAGCGGCTTTGGGAGAAGAGCCAAACACGGGGGTGGGGGGGGGCTCTGACTCCGCAGCGCCATCTGGTGGGCACTGCTCCGGCAGCCCCCAGGTGCGATGCCCTAGGTGGGCGGGATGGAGGAAAAGGGGTAAGGACGCTGATGTGAGAGCGGCCGCGGTGCTGAGTTGTGGTGTAGGGAGGGACCCGGGGCAGCCTGCCTCGCTGGGAGAACAGCCCGGGGAAGGGAGGGAGGAAGAGAACTGGAAAAACAGGGTTTGTGGCCAGCGAGTGGGATGAGGGAGTGCGGGGTGTCTGCGAGGCCAGCTCCGTGATGACAAGGCCGGGGTGCGGCTGTGGGTGTGAGTGGCTGAATTTGCAGAGCCAGCAGGGGTGTAGGAAGCGGAGCGGGGCATTCCAGGACACCAGAGGGGGCGGCCCCACCTCCGAGACCTTCGCTGAAGCCAGCCAGAGCAGTGTCCCGTGTGTCAGAAGACAGCCCCTGCCCTCCGGGACCGGGACCGTGGGAAAGAGCGAGGGGGAGGGGCCAGGGCGTGGGCGGGACGGGGTGCAGGACCGAGCGCAGGGCGGGGCTGCAGGGCCCCTCGTGCCTTAGAGCCTCGCTTCCAGAAAGTGAGCCCCGCACACAGCTCTGGTCAAGGGAAAGGATGCTCACAGAGCCCCACTGTTAAATCCGAAGAGGTCATAAGCTGTACAGACGCTTTAGGCTTATAGCTTTTAAACTCAACTGTATGCATTATATGCCCACGATATGCCTGGTAAGGGTGTCAGACCCAAACAAAATCATCGGTTCCCTCACAAAATAGCCCAGTCTGGGCAGTGTAGCTTTTTCTTACCTTGGCTTCTTGCCTTTTGTCCTTATGACCATTCAAATTCTTCTGCCGCAGGTTGCTGTTTGATGGAGGTGAAACCTCTGTATGGTGAGTTCCAATGGCAGGTGCTTTCCACTCGAGAGAGAGGTCTAACTTCTACATGCTGGACTGGCTGGTGGCTTACAGCTCTCAGCTGAGCCTATGGTGCCAGACTGGACCTTGCTGAAGAGCCCTGACCTGCCCAACGTCACACCTTCCAGGGGCAGCCCACATCTACTGAGGGGTCATTTGGGGAGTACAAAGGCCCAGCCACCTTCCCCTCAATGTGGGGCAATTCTGAAGGATCTGCCCTGCTCCAGAGCTCCCTGGAGGGTGTGTTGAGGTCTTTGTTGTGACTGCATCTCGGTTCAACTTCTTCCTCTGCCCACTTCTGCTGACCTCACTCCCCCGCAGGCGTCAATCCCCAGCGCTCTCCCCCACGAGCTTTCTGCATGCAAGTCTTCACCTCAGAGTTTGTTTTTACAGCAATTGCCAGTTTTAAGCAAGTAAAGCTGCAGAATGCCCAAGTCAGTTTGAATTTCGAAGAACAACGAATAGTCTCTAGTATGTTTGGCATATTTGATCTGGCTCCACTACTTCTTAGGGAGCCCCAGCTGGGTTATGAAGCGAACATTCCTGGCCATCGTAGATTATGGAGGAGGAGCCCAGAGGTTTCTATGGCCATGAAAGAGCACAACATTTACTAAAGGCATGAGAACCAGGGACATTTCAAGGTCACTAAGACACCATGTCTGGAGAATGGGTGGGAGATAGGCATTGCTAGTGGAGCTGAACGATTTTCAGGAGTGGAGGTGAAACTGAACATTTCTCCAAGAGCCTTCACACTGCCTATATGGAGGTTTCCACCTCAGATGAGGCTGCCCACAGAGCACATGGAACCAGACCGAGCCACACAAGGCCACATGCCACCGTGACGGTCACCAGCAGAGACTCTGTCTCCTTCCGGCATGACAGTGGGGAAGCCAGATCACATGGCCGCCTCCTCTCAAAGCAGAAGTAGCCCCAGTTCAAGAATGAAGACATTTTCGGGCGCCTGGGTGGCTCAGTGGGTTAAAGCCGCTGCCTTCGGCTCAGGTCATGATCCCAGGGTCCTGGGATCGAGGCCCACATCGGGCTCTCTGCTCGGCAGAGAGCCTGCTTCCTCCTCTCTCCTCTCTCTCTGCCTGCCTCTCTGCCTACTTGTGATCTCTCTCTCTGTGTCAAATGAATAAAAAAAAAAAAATCTTTAAAAAAGAATGAAGACATTTTCACGATAAAGACTGAGTTTTAGAGGACAATATGGAACATTTTAGTAACCAAGAATGATGGAAACTAATGGGTTGTGGTCAAATTGGTGTGATGAGGGCACCTGGTCCTTAGTTAGAAAGGAGAGTTCAACACGGACTTTATCAAGGGCCAGTTATTGGAAAGAATAAAGTCATTTCATGTTTATATCCAATGAGTTATGCTCTCAACAAATCAGTTACAATTATTATTATCATACCAAAGGGTTTTAGCCTGAGAAACTATGTTTTCTAATATCCTGAGCAAAGATGTCTTTATTCATTCTGACTGGAGGAAGAGGAGAAAGGGTCGTAGCTTTCTAGGTCCATAGGCCCCACCCTTCATCCAGCCCACGCCATCCTCCTGGGCTCTCAGCTTCCTCCTGCTGCCCCACACTCTCTGGGGGAGTCCTTTGTACCCAGAAATACACCCAGGTCTTCCTAAAGAGCTTGCCTCGCTCCTATGACTTCTTCAAGCTCTTCTTCCCATCCCTCTGCCCAAGCCTGCAAGTCACAGTGGTGTGGTTTAGCCAGTGGGGCTATCTTGGGCGATATGGATGACCTGGTTGGTTCATGCCCCTCTTTACTTATCTGGATCCTCCTTGACTACTTAGCAGCACCTGAAGCAGCTGCCTCTGGATTTCTCCTCCAGATTCACTCCTCTTCTGAAGTATAAAGGATCTCCTACCCCTGCTCCCTATCTCTGTTGATAACTCCATGTCTTCTTTCTGCCTTGGGGAAGGTACTCATTTCCTCAGCATCCTTGTCAACACTTGTAATTGTCTGTCTTTTTATTTTCGCCATGCTAGTGGGGGTAAAATAGTATCTCATTGTGGTTTTAAGTTACATTTTCTAATGACTATTGATGTTGATCATCTTTTTATGTGCTTCTTGGCATTTCTTTTTATTGTTGAATAATACCCCATTATATGGATGTACGTGGTCCACTTATCCATTTACTACCTGGTACACAATGGGTTTTTTCTAGTTCTTAGCTATAATTAAAAAATACTGCTACAAATATCAGTGTACAAACCTTTCTGTGGCTTTTGTTCTTACTTCTCTTAGGTCAATAGTTACCTTTTGACTTTTGAACCTCAGGGTGGCTGTGAGATTAGCTGAAAATCAGAAGTCCTAGTATAACAGGAGAAGAAAATGGATGCATGGGATGGCTGGCAGACCGCAACAATAACCCAAACATAAAACCCTGTCTTTTGTTGTACCAGTCAGGGCTCAACCCGGGAAGCAGAATCAACAGGACACACACGCGCGCGCACACACACACACACATGCACACGCACACACACACTCCTAGAGATTTATCACGAGGAACTGGCTGGCTAAGCACATAAGAAATCCAGAGAGCAGGCCTGTAGAGGGGGAAATTCAGAAACAGGCTGGACCCACAGGCATGGGTACAAGCCATTGTCCAGGGAAGGCCTAAGGCTTCTTTTAAGAACTCCCAACTGATTAAGTTAGGGCAACCCAGGATAATGTCCCTAACCTCAAGTCAACTGATCAGCGGCTTTAATTACATCTGTAAAATCCCTTTATAGCAGCACCCAAATTAGTGTTTGAGTGAATAACTGGGAGAAGGTATGTGTATCCTACAAAATGGCTACCACTTTCCTTCTGTCCTTCACATCTCCCAAAAGAATGTCTCTTATAGCCTGCCCTGTGTGAAAACATACTGGAAAGGAAATTCTAGAATATGTAGTTCAGTACCATAGTTCACCACAAAACTTTCAGACCTGGGTTGCAAAAGAGTCTCTAACTGGCCCAGCTTAGGTCATATGACCAATCTTGGCCACCAAAGAAAGGAGTAGAATGGTGAAGCCTGGATGTCTTGGCCATCTCTTGACTAGGAGAGTATGAACCTGTGATGGATAGCTCCACAACATCAAATGATTTGGGTGTGGGGGGAAGGAACAGGTAGCCTAAAAATTGAGAGTGTTGGAAGCCAGTGCAATCCACATCTACCCATAGGACAGAGCATTGTGCCTAGCACTCAAGGCATTCAGTGGGTGCACCTGAAAACTTAAGTAAGGACGAAAGGGGAACACACAGGTGGCATGACTCTATTGCTTGGCCTGTCGCTGCCTTTGGCTGGACCTGGCTGAGACCCAGGAGAAGGGCAAACCTGTCAATCCCTGGACTGCCACGCAGGTCCTGGTTCCTGCACATCAGGACTGGCTTCTCAGCACGTTAGTGCCTTTCCAATTTTCTGAAACGGTTGTTATTTTCCAAGACATGTTTCCCATCTTCACAGCAGCCCCGCTGCTTGTTTACCCTGTTTCCTCTGGAAGTGTCTGGCGAGCACCATCTGGCTTCAGGGAAGGGACTGATGGTGGGTCCTGCCTCCTCCTCAGGGGGCTTTAACTTCTTCCTCAGGCCTCCAAGGAGAAGAGCCCCTATGTCTGTGGGTCCCATTCAGCCAAAGCAGCAAGTTTGTGCCTTTAAGTCCCCTCGGCATCATCCTGTTGCTAAATCTGGGCCAGCGGAAATGGAAACGGTGCTTAGCAGCTTCTCCCATGGACTCATCAGCGTTGCATGATCCTCTTCATGGAGCAGCAGGGAGATGAGCTGTCACTGTCTATACATCCTGGTCTCATCCTCAACTTTGTTGTAAGCCCCCCTGCAGGAGAAACTTGTCTTACTCCCGTGTGCGCATGGTCTCGGTGCCCAGGACGGCCGCCTGATTCTAAAGGGCATCAGGCAAATGTTTGCTGATGAATAATGCATAAGGGGGGAAATGAGTGAAGGAGAGCAGGAGGAGCCGCTGCTCTTCCCTTCCTCTTAAGCACAGGCAGTCACTGAGCTGAGGTTAGAAACTGTAAAGTGTTGGGGGGGGGCGTGGCTAGGTGGCTCAGTCTGTTAAGTGGCTGCCTTCAGTTCAGGTCATGAACTGGAGTCCCAGGATCGAGTCCCACATCAGGCTCCTTGCTCAGTGGGGAGTCTGCTTCTCCCTCTGACCCTCTCCTCGATCATGTTCTCTCTCGCAAGTGAATAAATAAGATCTAGAAAGAAAGAAAGAAAGAAACAAACAAACAAACTGTAAAGCGCCATCCAAGGGCCCGGGGTGGGGGTAGAGGGTACACTCTCTCCTGTCCTCTCGGCTTTCAGTGCACTCATTCAAGTTTGTAATGACACACAAGACATACCTTTCATGTGCCTGTCTCTCCCATGACTTTATGACTGTAAACCCCATACGAAGGATGGGAACTGGGCCTGTCTTCCTCACATGGCCCTCAACAGCCCCCCGATACGTGTTGAATGCATGAATGTGTTCTTCATGGTATCTGTTGAGCATATTTGATTCAGAACACCAGAGCTTCTGAGGAAGACAAATGATCCCTGCTATGATCTCTTTCAGTTTAAATTCTAGTTCTGATTTCCCCCTTGACTTTATTTTTTTTTAAGATTTTATTTATTTATTTGACAGAGAGAGAGAGATCACAAGTAGGCAGAGAGGCAGGCAGAGAGAGAGGAGGAAGCAGGCTCCCTGCCAAGCAAAGAGCCTGATGTGGGGCTCGATCTCAGGACCCTGAGATCATGACCTGAGCCGAAGACAGAGGCCTAACCCACTAAGCCACCCAGGCGCCCCCCTCTCGACTTTAAATAGGTGCTGTTTGCTGAGTTCTTGCTAGGTGACAGGCACTCCACTCCACTCTTTTCTTTAAAAAACCGTCACATGTCTCTATCAAGTAGACACGATGCTATGGTTCATTTTAAAGCGAAAGAAACAAAAGCACCGTGAACTTCAGCACTTGCCCAAGGTCACCGTATTGTAAGTGGTGGAGCCCCCTAATAATGAAAGATACCTGCCCCATCCCTTGTGTCCAGCCCAACAAAGCAGTAAACCGACTCACCTCAGGCCTTGGAAGGCAGGGCAGAGCCCAGAGCTGAGCTAATTCTTCTTAAAATCCATCACCTTGATATGTTACTCCCTGTGTAAGCCACCCAAACAGCATTCTTAAATTCCCCTCAGCTTCAAAAAATCTTCTATATATACTTGCCAAATGGCCCAGCAATCCCACTCTTAGGTATTTACCCCAAATAAGTGAAAACATATGTTTTCACAAAGACTTGTAAACAAATGTTCATAGCAGCTAAAAACTGGGAACAACCGAAATAGTCATCTACTGGTGAATGTACATACAAATTGCAGTGCCTCCATATAAGGGATCCGGCTCCACAGTGAAAAGGAATGAAAGGCTGGTACAGAGAGCCGCGGGGATGAGTCTCAAAGGCATTGTGCGAGGTGAAATAAACCAGACACAAGCACCATATACAGTGCATGGTTCCGTTCAAATGACATCCTCGGAAAGGTAAAACTGTAAGGACAGAAAACAGATCGATGGTTGCGGGGTTCTGGGGTATAGGTTGTGGGATCGCCAAGGGACGTGGGGAACTTTCGGGGGGAAGGACTGTGGTTAACACCCAACTATACATTGGAGAGGAGGGCTGCACATTATGCCTTAGTGATCCTGATTTTTTAAAAAAAAGCAACATTTTCTTCCTTATCCTAATGTCATAAACTTTTTAAAAATCCCTTTCCTTTTAAATTCAAGCGATAGCGACATTCTTACACATACATCATTTTTAAATAACAATAGGAAAACCCAACTTGAAATGTGGGTGCTAAACTCACCCCACTGGGCAAGTAAAGCACATTGACCCATATTCCACCACAGCGAGAACAGCTCCTGCTGCCCAAGGGGCTGGCGTGGGGGGCGGGGGAAAGCCTTTAATCCCGGGGTGCGTTTCTGCAGCTTTGTGTAAATCAGATTCCACGCGACCGCCCTGACCTTTGTTCTCCTTCTGGCGGAACCGCCCACGTTGGGGGGAAACCTGTTTAGCTTTAGTGAGTGTCGCAGGGTATGAGCTAAACTGTAGTCACCCCCGGATTCAGCCGCGCCTGAGAAAAACGGAGGGGAAGAAACAGAATTGATGCGGGATGGCGGGGCAGGGCCGAGAGCTCAGGGACTGGATGGCAAGTGTGCTGTCCCTGCTGAGCCCCACCCCCAAAGCTCAGCCCCCCTGCTCCGGGCCTGGTGCCATGGCCCCGGGCAATGGAGGCAGCACCACAAATAAATAGGAGAGCTGTTTCATTAAAATTTCCGTAGGACGTGGGGAGCTCTGGGCGCCGTCTTCTGTGACCTCTGGAACAGAGGAGGCCACGTGTTAAAGACAAGATTGCCCCTGAGGCCAGTCTCCAGAGTGGGATAGGGACAGGGCAGCCCGGGGTCAGCCAGGGCAGCCTCCAGCTGGAGGGCAATGTCAGGCCGCATCAGCCGGGCAGCATCAGCAGCTCGTCGGCCNGGGGGGGGGGGGGGGGCGGGGGAGGACCTGGGGAGGCAGGAGGCTGGTGCCCACCGTGAGACAGCAAGTCTGCCCCGGGCCCTGGGGCCCCATCACAAGCCGGGGGAGAACAGAGGCTGGCCGCGGTTCCTACAAAGAGGGTAGGTCCAGAATTGAGTGTTTTTTAAAAATGCTTTCTTGCTATGATGATTACTATTATATTTACTATTATAATTGCCCGTATCCCCCCTCATGTCCTCCAGCTGGTGCGGAGCTGGGGGTGGCACCGGCTGCGGACGCTATTAAGAAACTGGATTCTGTGCTTAGCATAGTGTGGTTGTGCAACCACATTCCTCCTCCTCGTCTCTTCTAAAATTCCCACCTGCGTTGTATAGACATCCCCCCTTAAAGGTTCTGCCTCTGCGTGCACATCCCGGGAGCTCTGGTGCATAGCAACTGAATTAGCATCCAGGCCTGCTTAATTAATAAAATGAGTCTGGGTACATCTGCCATCCTTCCCAGCAATTAGGGCTCTTCTCCCGTTCCTATGTGGAATTCAGCCTGTTAGCACACAAAACAAACAAACAAAACAAAACAAAGCAAAAAAAAAAAACAAAAAAACCCAAAAAACCACAGTGCACCAAATGATTATTTTGCCTTAAAAATTTTTTTTTTTCAAATATGACTTCCTTTGACGGAAGCCCTCTAGTAATTCCTTCTTCTCAGTTATACTTGCTTTGCTTGGTATCTGAGAAGCCCCAGGCTTAGCACAAGACAGAGGCCTCATATTTTTGTTGAATGGATTGTGACCTCAGGTCTGTTGCATAATCGCTCCCTGAGCATTCATTTTGGCATCTTTGAATGAAGATAATAATATGACTCCTGTAGCATCGAGGAGGGGATTGGAGATACTATGTGTGACCCAGGCGACTCATCACAGCCATAAAGCATACTTAGCATTTTATACATCACACAAAATGCTGGGAAGGAAGAGAGACCAGTCCTTTAATCCCAGATCTGCCACTGTCTTATTGGTTGACCTTTAGGAAACCCTTTAACTCTCTACCTTTCTGTAGAGATACTAATACAGACGCCCACAGGATTTTTCCAGCATTTAATGAGATGCTATAGATAAAAGTTGGTTTAAAAAGTAGAGTCATGATCCCAGAGTCCTGGAATTGAGTCCTGCATCCGGCTCCCTGCCTAGCAGGGAACCTGCTTCTCTCTCTGCCTGCCACTCTGCCAGCTTGTGCTCTCTCCCTCTCTCTGACAAATATATAAAATCTTTTAAAAAAGGAAAAAAACAAGTAGGAATTGTAATTCAAGTTTTGGAGCTTTGAGATGATTCTGCTTCCTTCAGAGTTAACCCAACTTTCCTTGCCCTGGGAACTAACCCCTCCTTGGCCACTGGATTGGTCCACGTTCCTGTAAGAGCCCACGTCGTCAAGTTCAGGCACAGCTCCTCTGTGCCTAGCTCACCCGTATTGTCATCTCCACCCGGCGTCGGGTCAGTGGGAACATTCCCAGCCCAGGTGGGGTCTCACAGCACTTCTGAGAGAAAGAATCATGCCCACGTGTCCATAAATAAACACCGTTGTCCTCTTTTCTTTTCCTAGGAACTGCTGCTCAAGTTCCCTTTTCTGCACCTCAAGTTATTGGGAACCGCGCTGCATTTATTTATTAATTTTGCTCATCTACTCTCATTGGAGGTGCTTTTCCCTCTCCTCATCTTTTGGAGCTGTCACCCTTTTTAGATCATTCTTATTAAGCATTAACTTGGTGAATGGATGAACGTCACTTGGGAACAGCTCTAGAATATTGCAAAACATAAAGCAGTCAGTGCAAACATCTGCAAAACTTGGCAATCTACGGTGGTTTCAATGAGCTCAGGGCCAAGTCCTTGACAGGCCTTGAGGTCCTCAGAGAATGCAGAGCAGGGAAGATTTATTTGGGGAAAGGGCGAGAAATGTCACTTTGTGCTTCAGGTATGAGGTAGAATCGGTCAGCATTTGCACGCATGAGTCACTGTCTCATCTTACCCTTCACAGATGTTGTCTAACTGCCCTCACCCTGATTCCAACAAGTCCTTGTGGGGCTTTGAAAGAAGCTTAGCAGCCAGAGCCATCCCTTGAGGGGCTTGGGGAAAAGGCCCCCCCTGGGCTAGCCCCTGCTCTCTGGATTGCACTGACTGCCCTGCCTTTCCCACCAGCTCAGGTACTGGTGGCCTGGCAGGGACTGCACTCCTCTCCGCGGTCACCTCTTCCTGAGACCAGCCAGGGCTCTGGACTCCAGCTCTGGGGCCCCTCCGAGTCTGACTCTCCAGCCAGTAGCCAGCAGGGCCTCCTGTGCCCACTGACAAGCAGCAGAATTGAAGCAGGCAGGATGGTGTGGCTTCCCTTTCTCAGTCACCAGCAGCATGCGTGGGTTACATACGTGTTTCCAGAACGTGGCTTTTGCTCTTGGCACTTGCATCCTCAGGGCCGGGCCCCGTTCTTAGCAATCGATTCTGAATAATTCCAGGGTCTGGGACACACAAGGATGCTATTTGGGGTCCAAGAAGGGGATGCTGGTGTTTGGATCTTTCTTTTTTTTTTTTTTCTTCTGGTCTTGCAAGGACAAAATTTCATGGTTTGAAGGTTGTTTTTCTCAACTTTCGACCTCGAGATATTAATCAATGATAAAACATTACCCCAAATTTCAGGGCCAAGGACAGTTTTTGGGTTCTTGGTACCTTATAAAATCCAGTACCTATAAAATCCAGCATGGATTGAGCGTCGGATTTGGCCCCCACAGTGGAGCCGTGACTTTCACGGGCCCTGGACACTTTTGCATTCGTGATCCCCTACCTCCATATAAGTCAGTCAGTAAGCAAGCCAGTAAGCGAGTAAACAAACAAGTAAACAAATAAGTAAATAAATAAATAGATAAATAAAAATTTTTAAATGCCTGTGTTGGTAGAAGATATCCAGGCTGAGTTCATTACTACTATCCATTGTTTTTCCAGTTTAAAAGAAAAGTAAAAACATTTCCAGGACCCCTAACCCTATCATGGGTCCCAGGCACTCGGCCCTCTGTGCCTAGTGGAGAAGTCCGTCCTGTATGGAGACTCCCCGAGGCTGCTCACCGGGGTCATAGTGTCTCTGCGACCTGGACGGGAGCCCCGAAGATTCCCAGGGCCTGCACTGTGGTACAGAGCTGGTTTGAGTTGCTTTTCTCTTCCTTGCTCTCCTCCTCGCACACAAATCAGAAATTCCCTGAGGCTAGGAATCATGGCCTACTTATCTTTGAATCCCACCCTCACACCTGCCTGCTTTAGATATTCAATGCAAGTGTGTGGCATGAAGTTCAATGTCTCAGGTAACATTTCACAGCCACCTCACAAAGGAGGAGACTTAAAAAGTCGGTCAATGACACTACCTGGAAGCTGGGTGTGCGTGGTGCTACGGGGAAAATCCGAGAGACAGATGATGGTGCCGCTTCCCTTAATTGCTCACAAGGAAATGGTGGAGACGCCTAAGGGAAACACTGGTCAAAAGGCGTGGCCCCCTGGCTAGGAGCCTTCAGCTTGACCTTGATTCCTATCATTCCCCGCTATCAGCTCCAAGGCCTTGGACAAGTTCTTAAGCCTTTGTAAGATTTTCTCACTTTTGATTTGGGATAATAATAATAATATAACAATAATAGCAACCTCATTAAAAGAGATAATGCATGTGAAGACATTAGAGTAGCATGTGGCCTGGGACATACAGTGTTCAGTATAGTAGCTCTTCTTAGCTGTAATGATCTTGTCCCCTGTCAGTGTTGAATTATCATCTATATCTTACTGGTTCCATTCTTAGTTCCAGAAATTTCTGCCAGTCAACTCAAACAGTGCATGTTCAAACCTGAACTCCTTTTCTTACATCAAAACACATATTCTGTGTCCTTTCCTCCTATAAGCTCTTTGAGGGCAGGCCTGTCGGTGGCTTTGATCTTTGTTTTTTCCAGAGCCTAGTCAACTCTTTTGTTCTGTGTTTTTCAAATTTTTATTTAAATTCTAGTTAGTTAACAGATGGTGCAATATTGGTTTCTGGATTAGAATTCAGTGATTCATCACTTACATACAACACCCAGTGCTCATCACAAGTGCCCTCCTAAATGTCCATCACCCATCTAGCCCATCACCCACCTACCTCCCTCTATCAACCCTCAGTTTGTTTTCAATCCTGAAGAGTCTCTTCTGGTTTGGGGCACCTGGGTGGCTCAGTCGTTAGGTGTCTGTCTTTGGCTCAGGTCCTGATCCCAGGGTCCTGGATCGAGCCCCGCATCGGGCTCCCTGCTCGGCCAGAGGCCTGCTTCTCCCTCTCCCACTCCCCCTGCTTGTGTTCCTTCTCTCCCTGTGTCTCTGTCAAATAAATAAATAAAATATTTAATTTAAAAAAGAAAAAGAGTCTCTTATGGTTTGCTACTAGTCAATTCTCTTTGTTTGGGAGGGGGGTGTATAGTGAGATAGATGCCTAGTGACGTCCCAAAGTGACTGTAGCCTAGAGATGTGTGGTGGTTGATTTACCCAGAGAAGTGTGGGGATCTGGTTAGCCCAAATTTCTATGGCATTGAGGTTTTCCCATCAAGCTATATTATACCTACCCCTCTGTTTGCCTCAGTGCTGGGAGACTTACCCTTAGAGATACAGGCACAGGGAGGAGCAGAAATAAATCTGGAGGCAAACTTTTTGGAGAGCACGTTGGAGCCACACAGAGCTGGTAGATGAAAGATTGTTCTTAAAATGAACTTGGAACTGGGTCTAGGCAGGGCTTAAAAACTAAGAATGCCTTGATGTGGTAGAATAACATCTTTGATACTTTAGCAGGGATATTAACTGATTTTTAAAATCTCTCTCCTGGTAATCCTCCTCCTTCCCTTGTGTCCCATCACTCTGCACTGCCTGAGGGCCAGGTGGATGGCACAGCCACAGGTGCGCCCTTTTGCAATACCCAGAGAGGAGTCCACACAGTGTTCTTCTGGGTAGAGGGACTCTTTCACGGTGTCCAGAGCCCTTCATGTCCTGCAGCTGAAAGGGGAGGATGTCCCACTTAGACAGCACCAACCTTGACTTCCAAATAGATCAGTACATCTACAAAAGGAAAAGTGATGGCCTCTATGTCATAAATATGAAGAGAACCTGGGAGAAGCTTCTCCGCACAGCTTGAGCCACTGTTGCCACTGAAAACCTGGCTGATGCCAGGTGTCACATCCTCCAGGAATACTGGCCAGGAGGCTGTGCTGAACTTTGCTGGTGCCACGGGATCTGCTCCCATTGCTGGCAGCTTCACTCCTGGAACCCTCGCTAACGAGATCCCGCCTTCAAGGAGCCAAGATTTCTGGCGGCTACCCATCCCAGGGCTGTCCTCCAGCCTGTCATCACAGGCCCTGTATGCTGACCTGTCTACCACCGCTCTGTATGAATCGTACTCTCCTCTGTGTGCTGCAGACATCGCCATCCCATGCAACATGAAGGGAGCTCGCACAGCGGGGCTGCTGTGCTGGGCGCTGGCACCAAGTTTAGTGCGTGCCCGGCACTGTCTCCTTTGAACACCCATGGGTGGTCATGCCTGAGAGATGGAGCAGGAAGAGCGGGCTGCTGCTGAGAAGGCCAGGACCAGGGAGGTGTTTCAGGGCTAATGGACTGTTCCATCTTTCCAGCTCCCGGGTTTACTGCTTCTCAAACCAAGGTCAGAGACCAGTCCGGCGACACAGGTGCTTTCTGAGCCTGCCTGCTGCTGTGCCTGGAGTGTTCAGCCAGCCACGAAGCCTGGTCTGCGGCTCCCACTGCTCCGGCCACTGGAAGGGTAGGAACCACTCCAGTCTATTCTGCCACAGACTCTTCAACAGAGAATGGAAATAAAGTTGAAATAAAGCATTTTCTTAAAAGAAAAAAAAAAAGTAGAAGGGAAACCTGCCTCCTACCTTGGTTTTTCAAAGCCTAACCCCATAAGGGTATTGCTCCATGCCTCCAAAGCAGACCCGAAGGTACAGGAAATCTCTCTGAGAGAAAAACCTCAAGAAAGAAAAAGGATTTTCCCTCTAGCTTCTAAAAAAAAAAAAAATGCTCCCCAGGAATGAGAATAGAGTCCCAGGGTGGCTGCCTCAGAGGAGGCCCTGATAGTTTTCCAGGACAGAGTCTTTAAAGTCAAGACCTCAGAGAGAGTTTGCAGGCGGGCCTGGGCCTGCCTGGGAGCAGCGGGAGGCACTTATTTCGATGTCTCTCCTGGGTGGAAGGAGCCTCGACTTGAGGGGCTATGTGGACAGGCTCAGCTGACACCTCAGACTGGACAGATGACTCAAGGACTAGATCCCCCCAACTCTCCTGCCTCAATATAACCAAGTCCATGGAACATCAACGCCACTCTGCGAGAAGTGGGGGAAACAAAATCCAGAATAAATGGAAAACCTGATTCTGACCGTCAGGGGAACAGGAACTTGAAACAGAAATAAAGTTATGGAAAACACTTAAAAATTTGTGTTTCTTCGACCACTGATTTGTGGATGAGACACATTTTGGCTACAGCAGAGACAATCCCCCGCCCCCTGCCTCCCAAGACAGCCAATGGCCTGGACCCGGAAAGGAAGAACAGGATGCTGTCTCTCAGGCCAGGACTGGGTGGATTCTACTTGACTCTCGGACTCAAGATTTTAGTGCCTAATGTGGGCACCAGTGGGTGAATAGCCTCCCGAAGTGATGAAGAGTGCCATCCAGCCTGGCTTATTTGGGGCTGGTTTTGTTGTCTGGCATGAAGGTACTCTGGTAAATGCTGAATGAATAAATGACAGTCTGAACTTCTCTAGAACCTTCCTGTCCCTTACTGCTACAGGGAATAGCCAGGTGCTCAGGCCCCAGAGCTAGCCCAGGGCTACTCAGATGCCACAGAGGACCAGCCAGGGGACTCATCCTCCAGGACTGAGTAGGACAGTGCCTGATTTGGGAAGCCCTTTACCCTCAGCTCTTGCCAGAACGCCCTGTTTTATAATGGCCTGTTGACTTGACTGTCTTCCCTCACTAGTCTGTAAATTACTGGAGCATGACAAGTATATCCCCAGCACAATGCCTAGCAAATGTTTGCGGGATTAAATGATAATGTGCTAAAATCACGCCAGATGAGCCTGACGAATCAAGGCCAGGCAATGGCTGCACAGATTGAGCTCAGCATCGTCAAGCGGCAGTAAATTGATAATCTCTGATCTGTGCTACTTTTCACAAGGTGCTTACATTGTTAATAACCTCTATGTCTAAAGTCTTTGAATTTCCAATAGGAAACATCAATGCCAAGCAAGCCAGCCTGGCTGCTGTTCCCAGATGCTAAGGCCAGAGCAGCAGGCTGAGCACCCAGGGGTCAGACGATCCCTCTGCCCTAGTGTCCACTCAGGGGCAGAGTGGGAGGGGAGGCAGAGGGGAAGAGAGGGACCTCTGCTTATTCTCAGTAGATGCCTGAAGCTAAGAGAAGATTCATGGAGCTCAGCAAACGAAATGCAGCAGAGCAGACGTTACAAACCCCCGGGAGCTGCCTCTTGAAGTTCACTGGGGGGCTGCAACTACAAGAGGGATCTTGCTGGTCCCTCCCTGGTCCATTCCCTGGGGAGTGGGATGATGCACAGGTGCCCCCTGGTGGTCTTCCTGTGAACTGCAAGGCTCAGAAAGCAGGGTGGTCTCCAGCACAGGGTGGTGTGTCCACCTAGAGGAGCTGCATCACCTGTTAGGCAAAGAAAAGAATCAATCTGGGGCAGGGGAACCAGAGTGCCTTAATTAAGTGCCTGACATTGTGGGATGTCTTCTTAGTGAGTCTCTGCCCAGTTAGTCTATGTGGATTGATTTTGTGATTACATCTTGAAGTCCAGCCGCCAGGAGCCTTGATAAAATCTTTACATCTACATTAATCAGGGAATCCAGGTAAGCACCATGGAGCATTTGCCAGATGTGTCCAGCAGATGAAGGCCTCCACTGAGGAGATCAGTGCACCCAGGGTCAACATGAATTGCCAAGTTTAGGAGCCAAAAAGGGCTAAGCAGTGAGAATGGGGGTAGGGAACTGGGTGGGGCTGGCGTGGACATGCCAGGAGAACTTGTTAAAGCTGTGGAAGCTAGGTGCTGGGGAAGGGCCACAGGCCTCCATTCCTGAGCTCTCGGCAACAGGAAGGCCTCCTGTGGCCGCAGCGGAGGGACAGGGTCCAGACCTGGGCTGTGGTCAGTTGGCTGAAAGAGCCTCAAGACTTTCCCAACGAAGCAGGAATTATTTCACAGATCAGGACTTACACTAAGGGGGAAACTCAAGGTTCTTTTCATCCCCATACATAGATGAATCCTCCTATTTATTAATAAATCTTTTTGCAGCAGGTGGGTATGTGTGCTCTTAATGCGATGTGTTTAACCAAAGGGGTTTTGGATCGCTAGGCATTGCACGGTTCATAGATGGACAAGACATGTGGGCAGATGATTTTTCTTACTATAATACAAAAGGATGAAAAATAATAATGACTTCATACATTGAACCCTGTTCAGGAATCCGGAGCCCCAACCATCATACAGTGAAAACTGTATCATCACAGAGTCACAGCTTTCATGCCCACAGTTCTTTCACTTAAGCCTCTAAAAGTTACCAGAACAGTGGTTTTCGTAGTGTGGCTCAATGTTTCTCCATGGAAAAGCACACACTAATTAGCCAAATTCAATGTTTAAAAGCATGAGATAACTGCGTGCTGCTTATTATAATAGTCGCATACCCACTGAATGGATGACTACACTGAGGCTTAAGGATCTTGCTGTATTTTTCATAATAACCGAGATGAGGAAAGAACAAAGAGAACCTGGCTTTCCTCCACCCGTTCACGTCGAGGATGCATGTTTCACCATGTGGGGGTCTTACTCAGTGCCCCCTTGAATTCATGACTACAGCAAACATACCTTCTTCTGGCTTCTTGGAAAAGCCAGGCTTCGAGAAGTGATTCCTGAGAAAAGCAATACCCCCCAATGAAAAACTGGTCATAAAACATAAAAGAGAAACTCCCCTGCTCTCACCAGCAGTAATGCGTTTTCTACTGTATCCTGCCTTCTAAAGGCTTCAAACAGTGAAAGAGCCGAATTTGAAACATTTGCCACATTAAGGCAAAATTGAGCTTAGCCAGGATCTTTATGGGTCTTATAAATATTTATACTTAATAACATCTGGGCTGAGCCTAGTTTCGAAGCTCATGCTTGCTGAACGAGTCTTTCTCTCTCTTTTTTTTTTTTAAATGAGAAATGAGGTTGGGGAGGACACCTTTAGTTTGGTATTTTACAGTTTTCGTATTCATTTCTCTTAGCATATCTCACAAGAGCCAAGACAGGGTCTGCGTGTGATTTATTCATTTTATTGCTAATCAAGAGGCACAAAGGGAAGCAGAACGGGAGAAAAGGGGCAAACTGAAGGTGCGAGCTCTCCTAGGACCAGCTCACACAGCTGAGGGTTGCACAATGATCTGCAAATGTCAGGGCCCCAAATCCACTTTTGCCTGAATTATATGACTGACTGTACCAAAGGTCCCAAATTTCCTCTAAATAATTGCATAATGTTCTTACTTTGTTTTAGCTGAGGAGACTTAGTCATGAGAGTAAAACAAATGTGGTTGATCTTTTCAGGTTTTCCAAACTCTTTTCAAGGGGTGATTTATTCGTTTTGGACAGGTCAAAATCAGCCATGTTTGCATAGCCGGAGAGCAATTCCATCTTTCAAACTCAAAGGACAAAAATGTGTGAATCCATATGAAGTCAACCTTTCATTTTCTGCACCGGGAGAAGGGAAGGCTATTCAAAATTCACTAGTATTTGGTTTGTTTTGTGCTTTTCATCAAATTCAGTGCTTTAAAATTTTGTGGATGTTCCCTTCCAACAAAGCAAGGACCCTTGCTTTGAAGACTGACTAAGAAAGTGCTGGAAATAGATTTCCTTTCCCATCTCTTCTCTTTGTTTATACCTCAATAAAACCTGGGTGGCAAACGGGGCTTTCTTGTAGGCTCTCTGAAAGGTTCTAGAAAAAGCTGTACTGCCCTTCCAAATGTCCCTGGAGCAAAAATGGCAGTGTAATTTATGTTGCAAGGGGCTTCCCAGCAGCCACGAGATAGAGGAAGCGAGAACTACAAGAGACCTACATGTCAGGAAAGTAAGCAATGAAAACGTTAGTGTTTCTTGCAGAATGAGGGAGCCGTCAACACAGAAAATAATTAAATGGTGAGGGCTGTCAATGAATTTGAAAGATTTGCCTCAGGTAAACCCAAATGCAGATAATCGATACATGCATCCGAGCCACAGCTGCACCCCAGACAGATACACGGAAGGTGGTTTCAACTTAGGGAAGTGAAGTGACTTGCTCAAGGTCACTCAGGGATTTGGTTCTCAGGGTCAGGAGTCTCCGTGACTGCTGTCCTCTAGGCACCCATATTTGCATTGCATTGGCCTGAATTCCTTCCACAAGCATTTCCCTTGTTTTTTTGCTCGCCAACGAGCCTGAGTGCAAAACTTCAACAATTCCACTCTGGGGCACTGGGCTTTTCTAACACTAAGCTCTCTCTGGGTTGTCACATCAGCTCTTTTGAAAGAAGAAATAAGCCTGAACTCTATTATTAGAAGCAAATGGTTCGAGAAAGCCCTTTTTCTCACCCTCAGCTTGTCATCCAAAATGTGATGGGAAGCGAGAGCAAAACAGAAGGTAAATGTCCCACTCCTTGGCTTGGAAGTTGGTTTTTGTCCAAAGGTAGAGGAAGCCTTTGGAATGAGATAGCAGGTAGAATTACATCTCATTTTCCTAACGATACAGGCACTATAATAACCTTGGAAAAGTAATCCTCAACATGATACCCATAGGAATATTTCTAATAAGTAATTTGAAATCATATAACATTCCAGCTGTGGTGCAGCGCAAGGGAACTGTGAGGAGATTAGATTTATTTTCTCGTGTTTTTCTAAATGAGGCCGTGAGGCAGGAAGAGGGGCATCGCCCACTTAATGCTAATACTCTGACATTGTGTGACTATGTTCTTAGGCCCGCGTCCAAAGGGTCCTCAGGCTGAGAGAAACCAAAGCTGAAAGCTGAGAAGAGCCAATCTCCGAGGCTGAGATTTCTCAGCCGCCTTTTGGAAAATTGAATATGCACACGATGACCAGTGCATCCTGTGATTTCTAAAGGCGGGGGGAGCTCTGAGAATGCGCTGATGAAAGGAAACCCCAGGGGGAATCGGCAAAAATCGAGCCTTTGAAAGAGAGACTCAAATTGTAGAAATAAAACAAATGATTTTGCTTAGTGGAGTTAAAAGAAAGCAAATGCTACTTTAATTTTCGAGTTCCGCAGAAACTCATTATGCAAGTTAGAGAAAGGGATAAAAAGGCTTCCAGTCGAGAATTTTAAATATAACAAAAAGTGACACTAGTGACATATGAGGTCATGGCATCTGGTTGAGGAACGAGTTGCAGTAATAGTTTTCACTAAATGGAACAGGAACCCTTTTAAGTCATGGCTCTCCTGCCGGACGCACTCTCGGAATGCTGGCTGCCATTTGTTGGGCACTTACTAGGTCTCGGGCACGAGATCAGGTATTTTACAAGCACTGTCTTGGTTAAGTCTCGTGACATAGGAGTTACACTTCCGGAGTTCCAAACGGGGACGTGGAGGTTCAGGGAGTTCTGGCCCCCAGATCATGCTGTCAGCGTGTGAAGCGACCAGCATCCCCCGCCAGGCAGGTGCCGAACTCAGTCCGGGGATGTTCTGGGTCTTCGGCCATGAATCCAAGGTGACCAGCCACCTGGGAGCCCCGTGCTCACAGTAGACTAACAAAGAGCCAGGCTCAGTAGGTTTATCAAAGCAAGTCTTTCTGGCGTGTCCTCGGGATTGGACAAGAAGAAATGACCAGGCATGTGATCGTTCTGCATCACGCCCAGAGCATGAACCAGAAAGGCCGGGGGAAAAGATGTTCACACCAGGCTGGACTCAGCCTGAGAAAGCAACAAAAAAAGAGGTCTATAATTAGGAGCAAGTCGTTCGTTCAGGGAAAGCAAAAGGGAGCATTTCTGACAAGCCTTGGTGCCAAGACCAATATTATCTTTTATTAAAAAAAATAATTGACGCTGCTACAAGGCTTTTACAGATCCAAATTTACCATGACCAGGAGAAGAACAGGGGGTGGGGTGAGCAGTTGAAGATAGCAACCAATTTCAGTAGCCTGGGGAAGGAAAGAAGCAGCAAATGAAATTCAATATTCCAGAAGTTAAAGCCCGGTGCTTGTAGAGAACAAAAGAAAACACGCCTAATGGAGTAGAATAATAAAGAGAACGCTCCGCATTCATAGAGTATTGGGTCCTTCAAAGATCTTTGCAAATAGTCAGGGGGGAATCCATTGCTATACACCTGTGAGGCATTATTATTTGCAGGGTGCTCTGGAGTGAACCTGGTCGCTGACAATGGTGAAAAAGCAAGGACACAATGACTGCATTCCCAGCCTTGAAGGGATTAGGCTCCAAAGCCACCTGGGAAGAGCACAGCTCAGCATCAGCAGCGACTGGGGCCCCGCAGCCTGGTTGCTCTTTTTGCCAGTGGGTGGGAATTTTCAGTGTGGTCTCAGGAAAGAGGCGGCCACTTGCCCCCTTCTCCCTCCATGCTCTCTCTGTGCAGAATACCTAAGGGCAGGATGTGTATGGTTAATAGGGAGTCGGATATTTTTCATAGATGACTAGTTTTCAGAGAATGAGAGGCTAGGGAGACTTTTTGATCATAAGCTTATGTTAAGTGCAAAGGTTGTAACTTCCGGCAGATCGTAAAATTTGACAATTCAAGTTATAACTGTTATGAACTCTTTTAAATCTATCCAGTTGGATGATTGAATACCCCCCCAACATCCATTTAAAACAAAAGTATAGATGCTTCTCTTTGACATTGAATTTCCATTCTAGTTCCCTTTAAGACCCATCAGACTGCATTAAATTTGTGTGCTTGTCTTTTACAAATACTCTTTCTTGGGTTTCTGTGATAAATACATATGTGTGTCTGTCTATTTTTAAGTTTATAGGCTTAAATTTTTTTTCTGGATTGAGATATTATTATAATTACAAATAACCAATTGATCATTACCAAATAAAGATTTCACAAATTTTAAAAAATAAGAATAAGCATAAAATTAAAAGTTTTTCCTGGTCATATATCTTAATGAGATGAGAGGGGTTTATAGCGTTTGACTCGTTCCTTTATTTGGTGCCCTGGAGGATTTTAAACCTGGGACAACATAGCAGAGGAGGATTTTGTTGTGGTTGCTTGTTTTTGGTGTTGCGTTTCTTATAAAAATGGAAGAAGGAATATTGGGCAGGTGAAACGGCAAAGGGAAAACACACAGGCTTGTTCTCAGTTAATTCTTAGGCACGAGAATTCATGGAAGTTGAGGAGTCGAGATACATTTCCTTGAAATTATCCACATGCAGGTACCAGATGGGAAGATTTGGTCGCACAGTCCAAGGGAGGCGCGATCTTCGGTTTGAGGACGACTGCCGTGCATTGTCCTGGGAGGGCCCACATTTCCTCTGTCTCTGGGAGTCAGACGCCCGGATCTTAAAGCTCAGGGTGAGAGTGGAGATGGCGGCCAAGCTCACTTCACTGCTTGCTAGCCGTGTGACTTCTGCAGGTAAGAAACCTAGGTCTCTGACCCTCAGCTGCCTCTTCTTTAAAGTGGGTCACTAGGGATACCTGAGTGACTCAATTGGTTAAGCATCTGCCTTCAGCTCAGGTCATGATCCCAGTGCCGTGGGATCGAGGCTTGCATTGGGCTCCCTGCATGGGGGGAACCTGTTTCTCCCTCTCCCACTCCCCCTGCTCGTGTTCTCTTTCTCTGTCAAATAAATAAATATCTTTTTAAAAAAATAAAATAGAGTGCTTTGCTACAGCTGCTTCCCCCACAGGGCTGCTGAAGGATTGAGGACTTGCGTGTAAGAGTGGACGCTCAGTGCCTACGAGTTACCTTTCCTACTATGGACATGTGGATGACTGGGACTTAGCTACATGGGGCATGTGTTGTCTTCTCTAGAACTCTTAGGGACAAAGCACCTCACAACAGTCCTCTGCTACTAAGACTGAGTCAGTACGACTCAGAAAGAGAATAGTCGCTTTGTGTGTCCACATCCCTTTGTCTTACTGCGTGGGACACCTTTGGGGGGCCAGCCCTGCCTCAGCTCCTTCTCTCTGTGGGGTTTTCCTTCTCCCACTTCCTTCTGTGTTCGTGGGAATAACACGACTCACGGCTGCAGAGGGCGGAGCAAGTCACATTTATTGAGGTTTGGTATTCTCGAGCTTGAAGTACTGTCTTGACAACCCAACCGTCAGCTGGAAAGGCCTCTGGGGCCCTCCTGCCGGGTCTCCCCTGGAAGGGTCAGAGGAGCTCCTTCCATAGCTGAGAGGAAGCTTCGGTTTGGCAACCTGGCCAGTGTAATTCAAGACCCTGGGCTGTGGAATTTAGCAGAGGCAGGTTCAGATCCCAGGTTGAGTTGCTGACTAGGTAACCTGAGTAGGTAACCTGACTACGTTGGTAACCTCAGTAGGTCATTTAACCCTTTGAAGGCCAAGTTCACTTATGCATAAAACACGGTCGATAGTGACACTTACTTCATAGGTTCGCTTGGAGAATTTAATGAAACGAAGCGTGTAAAACACTAGCGCAGCGCCTGGCCTAAGTTTGTATTCAGTGAGTATCGGAGGTTCTAGCTAGAAAAACGAGGCAAGAAAGGGAAACAAAAAACATCCCAGAAATAGAAAGCCCTTCTCAAAAGGAAGAAGTAAAACTATATTTGCAGATGACATAATTGCCTTACAATATTCCCATGATTTATACTGGTGACCTCACGTTTGAATTAATGTTTCTTTCAGATACATCCTAGAGTGCAATTGGCAAAAGAATGCTAAAACTTTACACCTACCTTTCCTTTTCTTAAAATTTTCACGTAACTAGTAAGCAAATCAAGTGGGCAAATCGCTCTGTCCTCGGTTTTTCCTGACTGAGCTAGCAGCAGGCCCTGCAGAGTTTTGAAGTGAGGCCACAAGTGGGACCTACTCTGCTCCCAGGCACCCATCCTGCCAGCAGGAAACAGGAAGGAAATCTGAATTTGTGACTGACGTCTTGCTTGGGTCCGGTCCTAGGGCTGTTACTGGAGAATGGTCCCTGGAATGAGGTGACAGTACCTACTGAGGGCTGCCGCCTGAAGGTTTGGGAGTGCAAGGCAGGAGGTGCTCAGAAAATGTCCCAAAGGCTCTGTCGGGTGCAGCACCCCTTCCACCCCCTGTAGGGAATTCTTCCCTGATCACTCCCCACTGTCCTGACCCAGGGGAAAGTGCTAGAATGTGAGGCCCCCGAGGGCAGGGATTTTGTTCATCGGTGTATTCCCAAGGCCTAGAACGGCACTGTCGAAGAGAAATATGATTTTGGTCATATGTGTAACTCAAAAAAAATATATTCTAGTAGCTACATTTAAAAAGTGAGAAGAAACCAGTGAAGTTCCTTTTAATGTATAATACATACGGTTATCATTTAACTCAATATATCTAAAATATTATTTCAACATGTAGTTAATATAAAGTTATTAGTAAGACGTTTTACTTTCCTTTGGGTACAGAGCCTTTGAAATCCAGTGTGTACTTTACACTTAGAGCATATGTCAGTCCACACTGGCCACGTTTCAAGTGCTCAGCTGCCTCATGTGGCAGTGGCTAGTAGCCAGCAGTAGTAGTGTGGCCATCGCAGACCTAGACCAATTGTTGGCACATGGCAAGCACCCTCTACGTATTTAAAGACTACAGTTAAATGAGGGTCTCTGGGTCTCCTAGGGCTGTTGTAACAAATTGCCAGGAACTTGGATCCAGGCTTAAAACAACATAATTGTATTCTCTCGGAGTTCTGGAGGTTGAAAGTCCAAGATTAAGGTGTCAGCAGGTTTGGTTTCTTTTGGAGACATACAGGAATAATCCCCCCTTCTTTTAAAGATTTTTATTTATTTATTTTAGGGAGAGAGAGAGAGCAGGAGGAGGGTGGAAGGGCTGAGCAGGGAGCCTGATTTGGGGCTCCATCCCAGGACCCCGGGATCACGACCTGAGCCGAAGGCAGACACCCAACCGACTAAGCCACTCAGGCAACCCTAGAATAACCCCTTCTATGTTTTCCTCCCAGATTCTGGGGGGGCAATTCTGGACATTTCTTGGCTTGTAGACACATCACTGCAATCTCTGCCTCCATCTTCATGTGGACTTATTTCCTATGTTTTTCTACGTCTTCTTCTCTCTTATAAGAACACTCTCGTTAGATTTGGGGTTTATCTTAATGTGGGATGATCTCTTCTTGATCCTTGCCCTAATTATATCTGCAAAGACCCTTTTCCAAATAAAGTCACATTCGGAATTTCCATGTGGACTTAAATTCTGGGGGGCAGAGGGGGACATTATTCCACTCACTACAGGAACCTAGGCACTTACATTTCTGACAGCTCCCAGCTGATTGCTCCATGCACTGTGGGCTAAGGGAACCATCACGGTACCTTACTGCATTTTCAGCAGCCTTGCAAGGGGGGATTATTATCTCCCTTTTATCAAAGAGGAATCTAAAGTTGGGGATTTAAGTGAGTTTCCCAAGTGCTCGCAGCTGTTAAGTAGCAGAGCTTGGCCTTGAACTCAGGTCTATGTGACTATAAAGTCCCTACTCTTACGACTTATACTCAACCCTCACTCTTCTTGCTCTGCAGTTTATTAACTGCCCTGCTTAAAAGTCCTTTGTAAAAATATCTCCTTAAGAGCCTGGGTGGCTCAGTCAGTTAGGCGTCTGCCTTCAGCTCAGGTCATGATCCCAGGGTCCTGGGACTGAGTCCCACATTGGCCTCCCTACTCAGTGAGGAGCCTGCTTCTCCCTCTGCCCCTCCTCCCTGCTTGTGATCTCTCTCTCACACAAGCTATTTCCCTCCAATAAATAAATAAAATTTTAAGAAAAGAAAAAGAAGTGTCTCCTCAAGTTTTAGTCTTCGAGTCAGTGGCTTTACAGCATTGTGCACTTTTCATATTTGGTCAGAATGATTAATTCCATATAAGAAGCATTTTCCCCATTGTGTAAAGATGTTACCATTGCCGTAAAGGGCTAAGAAAAGGACTTGTTTTCTTTCTAAAGTTGAGGAGACCATGGGGAAAGGAGAGACTGAATTCAGTCATGCGTTTGGCATTCCACTGTTCAAAAATCATCCTCAGATCTGGGAGTAACATTCTGAGTTTGTGTCCAGAGGTGGACAGAGCTCCCAGGACAGGGTTGTGAGGAAATGTTTGTGACATGGATCCAGTACTCTGAGGAAGTTGTTCAGGGTTACTCCACCAAAGGGAGCATCTGTTGATCCGTCCCTCCAAATGTGTGCTAAGTATTTAAGAGACAGAGACTCATAGGACAACGAGAAAGGCGATTCCAGATAGTTCTAGTGTGGGAGGGTGACCTGGCAGAAAACATTCAGCTGGGAGATGGGGTTACTCTGTTTCCTTTTGCATATACATGTGAGCATAAACACAGCTCTCCTCATTGTTTCCTGTTATTTATTACCAGATTTTTATTTGCCAAAATAAGTAGAACCACTCCAGCTTCCTGCAATGGCTCTGGAAACCCCCGCCACAATGGCGAGGGTTAGGTGGGCAGGGCCAAGGTCAGGGCAGGATTGTCTTTCCAAGAGCCAGAAGTCTGCTGCCAGCTCTTTGCCTAATGGCCAAGTGCAGCGGCATCCCAGTGTCCACTGTCTCTGTCCCCCACCCTGGGGCTGACCAGTGGGCCCCGGTCACCGACCTGGAGGAAGGGAAGTCCCCTTACTCATATCAGCAGCCGCACTCAGCAGGACAAGGAACATCTATCTCACTGTGACGTTTCCAAGCTGGCTTGGTATCTACACTTTGGCGTTGGGCTTCAAATTTGGTGGAAGGGGCCTTGAAGGGATATGGATTCTATGCCTCCACATTATGAGGACAAAAGGCCACATGTGCTGTGGTAAACACTAAAGCAAAAGCAAAGAAAATCAAACCAAAACCCAAGGGCAGACAAAAACCCATTGTGTTGAGCGACTGCACCCCCACCCCCACCCCCAGGGGTAAACTGAAACTGCACGACTGTGCTACACTGGGAAATATTCTTCCTGCGGTCTGAAATATGGGTTCTTGTTTGCTTTTTAAAAGAGCATCTATTCTAATGAGCTGCATGCCCTGTGTCATAGACTGAATGAACATTCATTTGTCCCCCCCAATTCCTATGTTGGAACCCAGTATGGCTGCACTTGGAGATGGGCCTCTAAGGAAATCATCAAGTGATATAAGGTCATAGAATGGGGCTCTGATTCCCATGGGATTAGTGTCCTCGTGAGAGGAGACACAGGCAGCTAGCCCTCTCTTCCCCTCTCCCCTCCTCCAGGAGCATGCGCAGAGGAAAGACCCCATGAGTTCACAACTGACACCCAAGAGGAGAGCTCTCACCACATATCAGCCTACTAGGAACTTGACTTTGGACTTTCCAGAAGTCGAAGAATAACATTTTCTGAAAAGTAGACATACTTATTTTTATTTTGAGAAAATAAATTTCAGTTGTTAGAAACCCAGTCTGTGGTGTTGCCGCAGCAGGCTGAGCAGGTGAACACACTAGAGAAACGGAGACAGGCAGGAGGGCTGGGAGCAGAGTGCCCTTAGACTCTTGCTCAGTCCTGCATCCTTGACTGGGCCTCGGTTCTTTCGTGGGTGACAGAGCATTTGCAGGGTTGCTGATTATAACCCCCAAGTGAGATGCTTGCAGGTGGGAAGGTTTCTGATGAGGCTTTCTTGCTGAGGGGCTGCACTCAGCCATCTGAATTCCTCTTCCTCTTCCTCTCCACTCCGTGGGGAGGGAGATGTGGGTTTTGATTTGCCAGGTGAGTTCTGCTTAACATGGGCAGATGGAGTGTGCTCTCCAGCTCACAAGACTTTATTTCTCACATGTAAATTAAGGGCATAAAATGTTCCCTCGGGTCCTTCCCAGATCTAAACCCACTTTTCCCCCCAGTAGTATTTCTTCTTACTCATCTTTGTAAGAGACATCATTTTTAAGGGAAGAAAAAAACCTCTGAACCAAAGAACAAAACCATGAGAGTAGAGTTTTCCTGAAATGTTGAGCATGTATAGAATACACAGGTGTGTGGGTTGAATTGACCTAACAGCATGAACACTGCTGTGCTGGATATTAGGAACACAAAGACAAATAAGATGGTCCCTACTTTCAGGGGTTTAGAATACACCAGAAAACATTCAAATGATTGGTGTTCCTTTTTATCTTAAGTTTAAAAAGCAAATGATTGAACTATAGCAATGTTTTGTTCTACCTTTCCCTCCCTCATTTATAAGGCATGTCTCAATTTTAAGCCTCTGAAAAATAATAGCAACGAATGAACAAATGCCAAGTGTGTTTTAGCAGAGCTGAGAACAGTGCCCGGCTCCCAGTCTAAGTGCAGGCATTGTTCACCTGTATTGAGGTAACACACATTTGGATATGAACATGTCTCATGCATAGAGCCAGGACTCATGAGAGCTGCGACTACACTCTGAGATAGTAGCAGCCGTTCCGGAGCTAGAGATGGGTGGTGGTACGACTTTGTAAATGTAGTAAATGCCAGCAAACTGGACATTTTAAGGTGGTTAATTTTATGTTCTGTGAATGTCACTTCAATTAAAAAAAAAAACAAAAACAGCAACGGCTAATTGCCACTCAGGTCCTGTGCTGGGCTAAGATGACTTAAACACCTGAGATTCAAGGTGGAATGTTGACACCAGAAAGGAAGAAGGAACTCACAAGGTCAGGGCCTGAAGGTCGCTCTGGATCAGCCCAGGAGGGCCTCATGTCCAGTGAGAGTGGAGGCGGGAGGAGCTCATGCCCACACCAGCGGGGTCTGTGAGGACCATCTGTAGACTGTCCTTAGCGGGTCTGGCCCACACCTGACCACCAAGCTCGCCAGGTGTCTGACGGGGCGGGTGGATTTTATTTTTGCTTCCTGCCTCCCTCAGAGTGACATTATTATTATTATTATTATTATTATTATTATTATTATTATTATTATTATTTGCCCCAGGGGTACAGGTCTGTGAATCATCAGGCTTACACCTTTCACAGCATTCACCATAGCACAAACCCTGCCCAATGTCCATAACCCAGGCACCCTATCCCTACCTTCCCACCCCCAGTAACCCTCAGTTTGTTTTCTGAGATTAGGAGTCTCTTATAGTTTGTCTCCTTCCCCATCCCATCTTGTTTCATTATTTTTCCCTCCCTACCGTCCACAAACCCCCGCCCTGACCCTCAAGTTCCTCATATCAGAGAGATCATATGATAATTGTCTTTCTCTGATTGACTTATTTCGCTCAGCATAATACCCTCTAGTTCCATCCATGTCGTTGCAAACGGCAAGATTTCGTTTCTTTTGATAGCTGCATAGTATTCCATTGTATATATATACCACCTCTTCTTTATCCATTCATCTGTTGATGTACATCTAGGTTCTTTCCATAGTTTGGCTATTGTGGACATTGCTGCTATAAACATTCGGGTGCATGTGCCCCTAAGGATCACTACATTTGTATCTTTGTGGTAAATACCCAGTAGTGCGATTGCTAGGTTGTAGGGTACCTCTATTTTCAACTTTTGAGGAACCTCCATACTGTTTTCCAGAGTGGCTGTACCAGCTTGTATTCCCACCAACAGTGTAGGAGGGTTCCCCTTTCTCCGCAACCTCGCCAACATCTGTCATTTCCTGACTTGTTGATTTTAGCCATTCTGACTGGTGTAAGGTGGTATCTCGCTGTGGTTTTAATTTGTATTTCTCTGATGCCGAGTGATGTTGAGCACTTTCTCATGTGTCTGTTGGCCATTTGGATATCTTTGGAGAAATGTCTGTTCAACATGTCTTCTGCCCATTTCTTGACTGGGTTATTTGTTTTATGGGTGTTGAGTTTGAGAAGCTCTTTATAGATTTTGGATACTAGCCCTTTATCTGATATGTCATTTGCAAATATCTTCTCCCATTCTGTCAGTTGTCTTTTGGTTTTGTTGACTGTTTCCTTTGCTGTGCAAAAGCTTTTAATCTTGATGAAGTCCCA
>LNAC01000387.1:552174-763736 GCA_002007465.1 Ailurus styani | reverse complement strand
GTCTCTCCGGGTCTGCCGCCCGTGGGGTCCCCGCTCACAGATCAGTGGCCCGGCTGCGCTTCAGATCACAGCCCAAGGTAACCCCGAGCTGAGAGACACCTCAGCTCAGCTCCATCTCTCCCGCCGGCTTCTCTCTGAGACCTGGGAGCTCGGTCGTGCTCAGACACCCCTGGTCTTTTTGTGTCCCTGTGGGTCCTGAGACCACACTATCCCTGCAGGGGCTTCACCCCCCAGTTGATCTCTGGGGCGACGTCCCTCAGTGGAGCCGACTTCTAACAGTTCCAAGTCTGTGCTCTGCTGCTCGCTCCCTTGCTGGCAGCCGGCCCCTCCCCCTGGGTCTATCTTCCCGTCGCCTCAGATTCACTTCTCTGCACGTCCTACCTTCCAGAAGGCAGTCAATTTTCTGTTCCTAGAATTGCTGCTCTTCTTCTCTTCGATCTCAGGTAGAATTTGTAGGTGTTCAGAATAGTTTGATAGCTTTCTGGGTGAATTCCTGGGACCTGATGATAATCGGTCTCCTACTCCTCCACCATCTTGCCGCAGTCTCGTGACATTTTTTTAAACTTTTTTTTTTAAGATTTTATTTATTTATTTGACAGAGAGAGAGAGATCACAAGTAGGCAGAGAGGCAGGCAGAGAGAGAGGAGGAAACAGGCTCCCTGCTGAGCAGAGAGCCTGATGCAGGCCTCCGTCCCAGGACCCTGAGATCATGACCTGAGCCGAAGGCAGAGGCTTTAACCCACTGAGCCACCCAGGCGCCCCCCTCAGAGTGACTCTTAACTTTTGCCACACAGTAGCATATTTCTCTCTTGTCTCAGCACTCCTTTTGCCCAATCTGTAACCTTTTCTAGGTGTGAAATCCATGGCAATGTGCGACGCAGTATCAGTCTTACCACGTTGTTGTTACTATTGGCCCTTTGGAGGCCTTCTGAAAATGCCTTTACTTTGAGGGTAATGCTTTATTTTCACACATACGGACCCAACTCCTTCTTCCTCTTGGATTCCTCCCAGCTGGGGGATTAGGCCTTGGCAATTTAATCACCCAGCCTCATTGACCTAGTGTCTGTGGCCTGAGTAACATCATCATTTCCTTTCACAATGTAACGTGTATTTTCTGGCCAACTGTTCTGTTTCTTCTCTTCTATACGATTGTGGGAAGACAATGGAACTAACATGGCTTTAAGCTTCTTTTCTTTGAGGGAATGTTTAGGCTTTCTTCTTAGCTCCCTGACCTGCTCCTTTCTTTCTGGTTCAACAACACTTACTTGTCTGTGCTCACAAAATGAGCCTTTTCTCCTGTCTCCATCTCCTTATTACTCACACGCTGCTGTTTCGTGTGTTGATGTGTCTGCAGCCCACCAGGGGGTTCTGTGACTCTCAGTGGATCCAAGTGCATTCAGGTTTGTGACTGCTCTGCAGTGATTCATATCCTGATGTTGTCACTTACTGGCCTTTTCATTCTGGGCTCATTTCTTAATAGCTATTTACCACAGTTTGTGAGAATTCGGTAAGGTTATGCCTGGGCAGGCACAGAACATACATCTGGGAGATAGATAGTAGGGGTTCCATAAATGTTTTTTAGGTTTAGAGTAAAGCTATTTTTAATCTCAGGAAATATTTTCTCTGATCTGAATCTCTGAAGTTAAAAATGCACATGAGTGCAAGAAAATAGTCAGTCATTGTGGTAGGAACACATATTGCTACTTTTCTACAGAGAAATTTTACCACATATACCAAACATATTAAAAATATGTAAACTCTCTGTACTAGCAATTCTAATTTGAGAAATTTATACTAAGAATATGGTTGACTTGCACAAAGATTTTGCTGTGAGGATATTCACTGAATCCTTACTTGTATTCATAAAATATTAGAAACACCTAAACTTTTATCAATAAGGGATAATTAAAAAGATCATGATATATCCAGACAAGGAATAGTATAATTATTTAAAAAGATGTAAAAGAATACTGAATGACAAAAATGACACGATAACATTTTAATTGAGAAAAGATGGTTAAAATGCACTTGGATATTTAATAGACAAAAATTAATCTTGACTAAGACGCCTAGGTAACCCATTCGGTTAAGCATGGTCCCAGGGTCCTGGGACCAAGCCCTGCATCGGGCTCCCTGCTCAGCAGGAAGCCTGCTTCTCCCTCTGCCTGCTGCTCCCCCTGCTTGCGAGCACCCGAGCGTGTTCTCTCTCTCTCTCTCTGACAAATAAATAAATAAATAAATAAAATCTTTTTAAAAACAATAATCTCGACCCTTTAAAACATATGAAGTCCTGTTGTCCATCCATTTGGCAAATATGCTTTACTTATAGCCACTACCATGGTGAATTGCAACTCTCTCCTTCCAATTGCTCGGGACAAAACTTTGGAGTCATCCTTAATCAACACAGCCCACATCCACTTCCTCAGGAAATCCTTCGACCCCTACGTTCAAGGTGTATCCAGAATCTGGACCTCACCAGAGTCACTGCTGTCATCTAGTACAAGCCACTGTCAGCTCTCAGCTGGATGGGTACAGCGGTCTTTCCTCTGGTCTTCTCACTGTTATACCTCAAGTTCTTCTCAACACAGTGGCATAGTGACCCTGGTAAGGCATTAGAACTTATCACGGAGCTCCTCTGCTCATAGCTTCCTGGCTCACTCAGAGTCCAACACATAAAATGGACTACAAAGCCCTCCACACCTCACTCTTCGCTTATTACCTCTCAGATTGCACCTCTTTCTGCTTTCCCCTTTGCTTGATCCACCACAACACACTTCTTGTCTCTTGAACACACCAGGCAAACTCTCACTTCAGGCCTTCTTTGCTCAGACCTTCTGGGTGACCTTGACTGCCTTACTTAAAAGTGCATTTGGCCTCCCCTTCTGCCAGCTCTCCCAATCACCTCTCCCAGTTCTGTATTTTTCCCATAGACTCATGACTTTCGAATTGCCATTTTTCATTGATTTATGATGCATTATGATTTCTATAGTTAAACATTTCTGATACTGAGATACAGCTGACAATCACTATGTCTTCCAAATAACTGACAGCTTTTCTCTTTTATTTTTTAATTTTCTTGAGTAATCTCTACACCCAATGTGGGGTTCGAACCCATGACCCTGAGATCAAGAGTCACATGCTCCACTGACTGAGCCAGCCAGGTGCCCCACTTTTCTCTTTTAGAGTCATGCATTGTATGATGGTGCATGTTACAGTTGACGTGTGATAGATTCTTTGCAGAAATAGTTTTGATTATTCCCTTCTTTGTATTGTTCCTCTATTTCCCTACTTATCTGGTGTGGTATCTTGCTTTGATAGATATACTGTGGCAGGAGTGAGGGGCCACTTCTGAGCCTGGTCCTCAAGAAGCCTTGGGTACATCTGATCTCTCTTGAAATTCTGCTTCTGCCATATGAACAATCCCAAGCTAGCCTGCGAGATGATGACAGACAAATGGCCCACTTGCTTCTACTGTCCCAGTTGACAGACAAAATGCTGAGAGCAGAGCTGGGGGCTCCTGGGAGCTGATGGTGGATTAGAGGGGTCATCTCAGAAGAGATCACAAGAACCACCCAGCTAAGCCCAGACAAAACGGACCCACAGAATAGTGACTTAAATAATGTTTTTTGCTTTGATGTCTTTTATTAGGCAATAATAACAGATACCAGTGGTGTCTGAAATTCAATGAGATACATGAATAATTTTCTTATTATATTTATAGTACATTTCCTTCCAAGTAAAATAGAAGCTTCAAGAGGGAGCTCTTGTTTTACTGATGTGTGCATGTCTTCCACCTAGAAGGCTCAATAAATATTAGTTAAATGTCTCAAATGTCTATAAATATGGGATAACCCTATTTTTTTAAAGATTGGAAGGATACATGCTGACATCTTATTAGTATTTATTTCCTAGTGGTAGAATTACAGATTATTTCCCCCTTGTTTTGTTTACCCTTAATGTTCAATTTTCAACAATGAACGTGCATTCCTTTTGTCAAAAAACATTTGGGTACTCGACCCTTGCAACAGCAAAGAGACTCATCTAGCCAGTACCCTTAGGGAGATATACCTCCTCACTGCCACACTGTGGGCTCAAGTATTTTTATATTTGTGGCATCTGGGAGTTCTAGAGTTAATGATACATGCATTTTAACCGCCAAGAGGAAAACACCAACTCTGAACAACATCCTATTTTAGGGCATGGGTCAATGGAAATTGTTGTTACCCCAAAATTTTTCTTGATTTGCTATTTCAGTCCCACGTATGCTAAAATTTAGTTAATACTTCTCGTAGTGTTAACTGATCACTCCAGTTCTTATTTGCAGCTATTAGCACATCAAAATGGTGTCTGTTGGTTGGAGAATCAAGATCTTGCCCGTATTTACTTTTTTTGTACTCGGGGTTAGCATGTATTTCTCGAACATCCTTTCTACACAGCTATTAAAAGCTAGATTCAGACCAACAAGGTAAATAACCCTTAGGTTCATGTGCCTACACACTGGTGAACATTCATCAGTAGTTAAGAAATAGACAGTGTTGATAAATGTTCAATAGTGTGTAGGCACATGAATTGTTATTTCTTTATGTATTTTAATGTAAAAGTTAGAGTTTGTTTTTTTCATTTGAAGTAGAGTTGACACCAATGTCGTATTCCTTTCTGGTGGACAACGTAGTGATTGGACAAGGCTATACATTCTGCTGTATTCACCCCAAGTGGAGCTCCCATCTGCAACCAGACAAGCTATTACAACACCAGGTTTTCTACACTGGGAGTTATTCATTCTGTAACTGGTAGCCTGTATCTACCACTTTCCTTCACCCATTTTATCTAACCTCTCACCCTACCCCAGGACCATCAGTTTGTTTTCTGTATTTATGGGTCTGTTTCTGTTTTCTTTTGTTTGATTATTTGTTCACTCATTTGTTTGGGTTTTTTTTTGTTTTTTTGTTTTGTTTTGTTTTGTTTTTAGATTTCACTATAAGTAAAATCATATGGTAATTATCTTTCTCTGACTTATTTCATCTAGGGGCTACAGGACTTTTTAACATCTGAAAATTTTCTCTCCTTCACTGACAACCCAAATGCTTATTAAAGCATTCTTCTTCCTCCATCCTTCCATCCTTTTGCCCCCAGACATTTGGAAAGCACCTCTTCTTTTTTAGGTGCAGTGCCTAGAGCTACAGAGAAAAATGTGGGTGAGAGAAGGCGGGAGAACTGGCCTTCCAATGAAGTGGGCCCGGCATCAGATGCATACTTGCCCTATAGCAGGGTGAGTTTTAATGGTAAATAGTGTGAAATAGTATAGTGGTGCTCCAAGCAGAAGTGACGCAGTTGACTTACTGGGGGTGAGGATGGGAGAGGTTGGCAAAGACTTCATCAAAGGGAGATGCACGAGTGGGTCTTACAGGATGACTAGAACTTGACCGGGTGGAAGAGGGAGTGTTGGGGGAAGGGAGGGGCATAGGCAGCAGACGAGGCAGGAGAGGAAGAGAACAGGGACACAGAAAGTCTTAATTTTGAAAAACAACAGCTTTTCTAGAATATAACGGTAAAAGCTGAGTGCAGTGGCATTTCTGTGTCCATTGTCACTGGGGCTGACCAGTGGGGCCCCAGTGTCACTGAGCTGGAGCAACAGTTACCAGTTGTGCAGAAATTCCCTCACGCAAATCAGCAGCTGCCCTAGGAAGATCTGTCTCACTTCACATATCATAGAAGTCACCCTGTTAAAGTGTGAAATTCAGGAGTTTTTAGTATATTCATAGAGTTGTGCAACTTTTACCACAGTATCATTTTAGAATGCCTTCATCATTTCCAAAAGAAACCCCATACCTGCTAGCAATCACTCCCTACTACCAGCTCCCCCTAATCCTCGGATTTGCCTATTCTGGGTATCTCATATAAATGGATTCCTACAACATGGAGCCTTCAGAGAGTAGCTTCTTTCACTCAATGTAACATTTTCAAGGCTCATCCGTGTTGTAGTGCAAATCAGTACCTCCTCTCCTACTGTGACAGAATACTATTGACTGTGTGGATCTACCATATTTTGTTTATCTGTTCATCAGTTAATCACATGTGAATTAAGTCCACTTTTTGGCTATTATGAATAACGCCACTGTGAACATTTGTGTATTGATTTTTCTGTGAACGTATGTTTTCAATTCTCTGGGGTGTACACGTAGGAGTAGCGTTGTTAGGTTATGTGGTAACTCTACCTTTCACATTTTGAGGAACTTCCAAGCTCTTTTTCAAAGCGGATGCACCATTTTCAAATCCCATAAGCCATGTATGAGGCGTTTAATTTCTTCATATCCTCTCCAACCCTTGTTAGTGTCTGCCTTTTTTATTTTAGCCATTCCACTGGGTATGAAGTGGCATCTCATTGATGTTTTGATTTGTAATGATGCTGAGACTCCCTGGCTTCTATAGTCATTTCCTTTCTCTCAATATATCTGTCTGCTTAGCTTTTTAATATATACATTCTTCTCTGGATTTTAAAAAAGATGACACAATTAACTCATTACCTTTAGCCACATCTTTTTTTTTTTTAATCTCTGGCTGCCTATTCTCAGCCAAAGCTCTCCAAAGAGTTAGCTATATTTGTCTGGCTTTATTTCCCTTCTCATACTCACCCTTCCACAGGCCACCATTTGCACAACTCCAGAATACAAGGAGATTGGTGCACCCTAGGGTGGGACAGGGGTGGCTGCCCTGCTCCTCACCCGCCCCCCCCCTCCTTGCAGTCTGGCTTCTCGGATCCATCACTTTTCAGAAACTGCATCCCCTGCAAGGCACAGCTTCTCAGGTGTAGCTGAAACCAAAGGGAGGAATTTAGGTTTTCTCAGGCGAAGGGGAATTTCACACTCTTGCCCTCCGAAGTTTTCGTCTGCTGCACAGAATGAGTCCCTGCTTATACTTACAAATGTGGCCCTTTCCCTCCCATGACCCCATCACCAGACAAGGGGCCTGGCGGGCTCCCTCTGCTCTCTGGAGACCCCACGAGAGTTCCCAGCAGGCATGCTAGTGTCAGCCAGACCAACAGGAAGAAAGAAAGTCAATATCGAGGGCAACTGGCAGATTGTTAAAGCTGGGCCTTGAGTGGAAGAAAGATAATGGTCTGGTGATTTCACATGTAAACATTTTTAAGATGCCAATAGCCAGCAGGCAGCCTTTCACATCAGATATCTGTGAAGAGCATCAGCACTGGGGAAGGCAGGGAGACAGGAAACTCTCACCCTGGACAGAGAATATAGTAACTTGTATTGAAGAGAGGAGCGACTCATTTTCCAAGTGCCAGACTGTGCCTTCCTGATTTGCGGCAAGACTTTTGAGGCTGACTACTCAAATCTAAAGTTACTGCAGCTGCCTCCCATGCTTGTGGCAAATGATGAAGTGGAAGACAGCGTAGGAGAGTAGATAGAGCTCTAGGGGGCCGGCTCCGGCCAGGAACTGGGTCCCCTGTTGCAGCAGATATTAGGACTGACACTGTGGGAGAGTGAGGATCATCTTTATGGGGGATAATAAGATGGCAAAGAATTAAATCCTTAAGCTGTCCCCAGCGGGAAGCTTGCTGCACTGTAGGATGTGGACTCACGTTTTTTAATTACCACGTCCCCCTACACGCACACAAACACAGCACACACACACTCCACACACATACACATGTCACACACGTGCACACGAATGGATACACACATACCACATGCACATGGTGTGTGCACACATAGAAACCACACACAGGCAGAGATACACACATTATACACACACATATATACCACACTCACCACACACATATACAAACACCACACAACCTGCACACATACATATACACCACACACATATGCAAACATATACATGTATATCAAATATACCACATGCATATACATACATATACGCCACACACATATACATAGCACATACATACACAAACACCACATACACATGCACACGTATATAAATATATACCACACACATGCACACCCATATACATATATATACCGCCTACGCCACACACACACACATGCACACACATACACACCCCCCATATGCACATATACCACATACACACACATATACACACACTCCGCACATAACACCCTATACACCTCCCCCCCACACATACACATACTTTGAGGAGAGCTAGTTCACAGCACCACTGAGGACTCTAGCAATGGGCCCCATGCCCCTGAGGCCAAGGAGCAGGGAAATGAGCTGGCTAACTCGCAGCAGCTCAGAAGCAGTGACTTCTAAAGCTCAATCCTGGTGCAAAAGACTTTAGAGTGGGAAATCCTCATCTCTTTGTCGCAGATTCCCTGGCTCACACGGGGTCCGTGAGGAGTGGCTATAGCTGGGACAGTTCTCAGGACATACTCATGGCCCACCAGGCGGGAAACAGCAAACAGCCCACCCACCAGCTGTTCCTTTGACTACCTCGACATGGTATCTGATTCTCTAATTGGGGCACACGGCCTCTCTCGTGAAAGCTAACCTTCTTGGAAATGATTCCCAAGTTTCCAGACTGTCAGAGGTGCATTGGAGGCCAAGGCCAGAGTTGCCCAGAGGCCAGTCTGAATTTCGGACTACATTAAGCAGAAGTGGAAACTGTGTGCGTTTCTGGTGGGGGAGCCACAAGGATTTCGGCAGCAGATGGACCCCTGGGGAGGAGAGCAGGTGGAAGCCATGTCAGATTGGAGCTTGTGTGGCCGTTTTGGCTAAAACACTGACTGGGGAAGCTGAGCAGTGGGAGGGGGCAGAGCCTGTGGTAGGAGGCCTCGCTTGGCCCCGTGAAGCCTGGCCTGCCTCGTATCCATGAAGGCAAGCCCTGCTGACAGGTTGGAGCTGAGTAGGATAGCCCTGAGTGTGACTCACAGGAGTGACCCCCTGGGCCCAAGGGCATCCCCTGCTCCTGCAAGCATCATCGCTGCCCCCAGAGCTCCAGTTCAGAGCGGGTCGCAGAGGCTCTGCTCAGCTGATGGTAAAGAGATCCAAGGCGCGGCAGCAAGCATCCTCCAGCCAGGCCATGGATCTTCGCTTTCCCATTTTTATGAATGCAACCTTGGGCGTTCTAGAGACTCAGGCTGCCTAGGTGGTATCTGCCTCCTTCCTGTTCTCCACCGTGGTGTATTTTCATCAGATATTTCAGTGCCAGCATGTTGAGAGAGGAAGGGTCTTTGGTGAGAAGCAGTGATATTAACGCACACGTAACCTGCCCACCTTTTTGCAGAAGAGCATGCCCAGGTATGGGCAAGTCAGAAGAACCCACAAACCCATGAGGAAGGAGAAGTTCCTTGAGCAAATCAGAGGGTACACGTGTGCAAATGAGGGTCCCCTCCTGACCTGAGCAGGAAATTTTCAGTTCTCCAATTTAAGAAACCAGTGTGAACCATTAACCCTCTTCTGTAAGGAAAGTAGAAACAATAGAAGCTATTGATGAAGCAAAAATGGTTTACTTGGCAGGAGAGCAGAGGATTTGGAAAATGTTATTAAAAAACAGAACATCCAGGGCGCCTGGGTGGCTCAGTGGGTTAAAGCCTCTGCTTTCGGCCCAGGTCATGATCTCAGGGTCCTGGGATCGAGGCCCGTGTCGGGCTCTCTGCTCCGCAGGGAGCCTGCTTCCCCCTCTCTCTCTCTGCCTGCCTCTCTGCCTCCTTGTGATCTCTCTCCCGCTGTGAAATAAATAAATAAAATCTTTAAAAACAAAAAAAAACAAAAAAAAAACCAGAACATCCACAATGGTGAGAACAATGGGAACCATGTCGAGAGGAAATTGAAAATGTCTGGGTTGTTTAGGGCCTTGATTTACCTGTTGAAAATGAAAGAGTGTCTCACATTCTGAACAACGTGCCAGCAGTGACAAGTTCACTACTTAATCAGAAAAATCCAGCAAATTAATAGGTAATTCTGATGGAATAACGAAACCTCTCTTGGGTGGAACGTTAATTATCACCCTGCTGTAGGGAGAGGTGACAATGTGGATTTGTCCAGGAAGAAGGAGAGAGAGTGCTATTTTCAGGGTCAGTGAATTTCTCTTTTCTTCCTTCCTTCCTTCCTTCCTTCCTTCCTTCCTTCCTTCCTTCCTTCCTTTTTTTCTTTTTTTTGAGAAGCGATTAACATAGGAGAGAAAAATTATTTTGCCCTGTGAGCAGTGAGCTGATAAGCCTTGTGAGATGGAGATCCTACTCCTTAAAGGAAAGGATTAATGCGTGACCAGCTCTTTTGCTGGCAAAGGGAGTAGCCCTCTGCTATTGCTGTTGAGGAGGTGATTAGGGTCCACGTTATTAAGAAAGTGTCTTTTATGTCCTCTCAAGGGCCGTCTGCCCTGTCCTACTTCCTCCTTAGCCAAGTCGGGAGCTGTTTCATTTTTCAGTTTACCTACCACACACCATGAGGGGATGTGCCAGTCCCTGTGCCTGTCCTCTGGCATGACAGCAGCAGGTCTGGAGACCGGGTCACTGGGCTGTACCCTGGTCTTGCTGGGCAGACTCTAGGCCTCTGTCTTACCCATTCTGAGCTCCTCTGTGTGCTCTGCGTCTGTTCTCATGGCTTGGAGTACCCTCCTCCTTCTCTTGGCTGACTCCTGCTTATGCTTCAGGCCCCCAATCCGGCGCATCCTCTCCAGGAAGCCTCTTCTGAATTCCCCCCATCAGAGGTGAACTGCAAAGTACTCCCAAAGTGTCCAGTGTTTTTTGTCTGTCACAGCCCTGATAATTCTGGATGGTACCTCTCTCTTTCCTTGTTTCCCTCCCAGACCCTCCAGCATGGCAGGGACAATAGTGACAGATTTTAGCTTGTGAACTAGGATCCAACAGAGGGATTAACCTGATAGGAACTTGCTAGAGATGGGAGATGATGACCTGCTGTCAATGGCAGATGGGGGAAGGGGTCCCTCAGGCTGCAATTTCGTCAGTAATGGAGGTTCAGGGAATGTTCTTGTCGGGGTGGGGGAGGAATGGGTCCTCCAAGGGGATCTAGAAAGTCAAGGAAAGAATGAACAGCGCAGGATGGGAATTAGAACATTCTTGGGAAATGGCCCATCTCCTGCTTCCTACAGAAATTCAGGGATGGTGCCATTGATGAGCTCTTACTATTCTTCACCCTGTCACAGGGGACCATTCACTTAGCCGAAGAATGTGGAAGAGACAAAAGCCAAGTTGTATCCACACCAAAGTATGTTCTGAGATTCCCACAGAGCATCTCCTGAGACTGGTTTTGAGGAGCACACTGGGAGCCATTAATATTTTGTTTTCCTTTTAAATTCTCCAGATAAGACACCAGGTTATAAAACTGAGGCACCTTTGATCTCAGCAGCCTTCAGGTCCTCCTTCCTTCCCTCCCTCATTCCCCCTCTTCTCCCCCCCCCACTTTTTTCCCTCCTTCTAGAGGTTTTCTAAGGGTGACATATGAATCGTTGTGATAGAGAGGGCCACGAACATATTTGCATGTGGCTGACGGTTGGCTTGCAGACAGCCCCAGTCTACACATGCTGAGAGGGCCAGTCGCAGGCTGGTAGGTACACTGCGCCCCTGACAAACTGGTATTCCACCATCTGTGAGTGATAAATCAGTCTCCCCAATCCAGGGACATCCAAAGTAGATTTCTCACTAGATCTGAGAGCCTTAAGAACAGGAATTGTGGCTTACTCATCTTAGCCCCCACAACATACCACTCGCAGTGGGTCCTTGACAAGGCTTGTTGCATAAACGGACACAGCTCAGTATTAGTCTAAGATGGGGTTTAAAATCGTATGCTTATTACAGATGGCAGAGAGGACTCTGGGAGGCCCTCTACCTCAGAGGCCAGGAGCAAAGCCAAGAGTACCACAGGGTGTGTGCCCAGCGAACGGGCAGATGGTAAACACACATCTTCACGTGAGAAAACCCAAGTTGCCATGAACACACAGTCTCACTGGACGTGGGTGGGTGTGTCTGTCTACATTATCCGACCTCTGGACCATGAGCCTCAGGATAAATGGCCACCCTTCCAGCTAGAGATATTTTCTTGCCTTTGTAGTCTTCTGATCCATAGTAAAAATAAAAACAGACCGCAGAGTTTCCCTTTTCTTTCCTAAGAACAAACGAAGTGCCTTCCATGTCGTTGGCACTTACTCAAGACACATTTGAATGATGATTTGGATGTGCAGGCAAGCTGGCAGGGACATCTGTCACAGCGCTGATGGCCAGCGTGGATTTGGCTGGTCCAGCTGGCTGGGCGGGGCTCCCCGTCTTCCCTCCGTGCTCCTCCCGGAGCTGGGGGAACTGGCTGCCTTCTAAGACACAGCAAAGCTTTTCTTCTGTGTAAAGCGATGTTAGAAGACGTGTCCCAGGGTGCTTCTTCCTCTGTTTCTTGTTACCCCTTTATCTCCATTGGCATCAACCTCCCAATCTGAACAGAAGCCCCGCCTCCCCATCTACCAATCCCTTGGGGGGCAATGGGAGGCCTTCCTCTCCCCGTTTCCTCCTGTGGCGGCTTTGTCATCTCTAGTCCCAGAGTTGCTGCTATGTGAGGCTTCCACATCGGCGGCCCATTTTTCTGATGGCAGGTTTTTGGCGGGGCTGCCAGCCTCATAAAACAAGGTAATGGTCCTGAGGAAGCAATCACTTTAGCTGTCATTTCACTGCAGTGTCCAAAGAGCCCAGAAAGGACCCCGAGGAGCAAAAGGGAAAAGTTAGCCCCCTCGGCAGCCTGTGGACGGCAGGGAAGGTGACTGCTAATGTTACAAGTGCTCAAGAGATGTCTTGGCGTCTTCAGAGGACACCAGGGAACCTGCAGGCGCTGTGGCCGGCCGACTCCTCCATCTCCCAGCATTGAAAACCTAACACAGGAAAGAGCTTGATTCCATTGTACAGTTTTGCAGTTTTCTTGAAGGTCAATATTGCACGTGGAATGCCTAATGGGGAATTGCTATCAAAATGGCAGCTAATTACAGGTTAGTGGATAAAACAACACTCTTCTCTGGAGAGCTTGTGCACATAGGCTGGAGGATAAAATAGGGCTGAATGGTATTTGATTTCTTTGTGTTTATCCAAGTCACTGGCCCAGGCAGGAAGGTAATATATGAAAAGGGACATTTTTGAAATAGTTGTTTTTGAATTATGCCCATGAAATATACACTCTGCTGTGGGGGACATGTGGGAAAGCTACACTCTGACCGCATGACTAATTTTTAAAGCCTTGCATAGAGAGAATGCCCCCCCAAGAACACAGCTGGGTTATTCCTTTGTGGACTCAATGTGTCAATTATGAATTGAACTAAAATGAAATTTTATTCCATTACGGCAAAGGGAACTGAGGAGTGGACACTGCAGCTAGGGGATTACATAGTAGTTCATACACCAAGTACTATTATTTTATTAACCTTAAGAACATGTTTTACATAAAAACAGGCAACATCAAAAAAGCTCAGTTGATAAATAAACATAATATATCACAGATGATTTCATTCCACATTAACCTACATTTATTAGCTTAAACTGAGAGATTAGGGGAAAAATTGGATCTCATTCCAGCTTTAATCGTGGATACAAATCGTTTGAAAGTTATTTCATTAAGATTCTGAAAATCAAAGATTAACCTATGCCATCTGATCCATGCAGCCATTGATAAATTCAGTATTTTCAAAGGAAACATTGAATTTTTTTTCTCACACCAAATTGAAACCTTTCAGAAACTTGTTTAAACACATCAAGTACCTAGCCCATCTTTTTAGTATGCATGAGCAAAATACTATTTAATTTCACACTCAACTAATCCTTTATTAATTTTCTTTCAGCCAGAATGAAAAAGGCTATTATTAATTTCCTAATAAAATTTAAAAAAATAGTTATCAAGGATATGACTCTAACCTTGGACCAGTTTCAATTTCTTTTTATTTTTTCTGAGCATACATCGGAGATTAATGTCAATGGCAAGTGAGAAATTGTCCCTAGAGAACTATTCAAGGTCTTTTTCTTACCACATTCAATTGGACTGGAATGAATTGACATTATAGCATCTTTATCATCACTTTTAAAATCCTACTTTCTCTTAATACCGACAGTGAAGGCTTTTAGAACTATTATTTACTTTAAATTAATAAAGTATATCACAGACAAAAATATACAATTTTACATTAAAGCAACATTAAGGGTCTCATTTCGGTTGACCAAAAGAGAACGTTGAGGCAATTTATAGGTATGGTTTAATTATAGAGATCGCGCTTCCTTTAGGGAAAAAGAAGGAAACTAGGTTTCTCACTTGTCTCCAAGGACAAGATACTGCAAACCTCATGATCAAAACACCTGCCAGTTAAAAGCTCAATCACTGAAAAATGATCACGGCAGTTCAGTGTTGACACCCATCAACAATAACAACAAAACCGAAGGAGGGGAAAGCCCACCCTAACCAGAGGCATTCTAAGCCTCTACACTGAATTTCCTGTTTCCCACCAGCTTATGACCCTTAATGTTACTGGATGGATGGTTGCATATTTGAGATGATTAAAAAATAAAAGACAGGCTTAAAAGCACCTCCTCCTCAGTATGTAATTACATACGAATTAAAGATTCCTTCTGACAGTCCTAGGAACCCCATTTGTTACTGTTTTATGTATAAGCACCATTGAGCCAATTTTAAAGCACATTTGCAGTAATCAAATGTTTAGTGTCTTCAAGTTTTGTTGATTTATTTGCCTTTAAACAAACAAAAAAAACCATGTAAAGTGTGTTAATTTATGCTCTTTTCACATCTGAATTGACAAAAATGGTAGTTTTGGAAGTGCTTTTAATCACTATTTTTCCCAACAGACAAGAATGGCTTCCTGAAACCTGATGATTAAATAAAGAAATCCATATCTCCAAAAGAAGCGTTTATCTGACCCTTATCACTACATGCAAAGTAAGGGTCGGTCTGAGAGGATTTTTCCCAAACTCCTAATGGAAATGGCGGACAACACACAGGAAAGGCTAACCTTTGAACTGACCAACTTCAAGTGTCTTACAGAACTTTGGAAAAAAAAAATCATGTAGCAGTTTTAAAAATTAACAATTTACAAATTATAGAAAAGATATGTTATCTACAGTATGTGCCAGGTGACTCATTCACATTTTTTAAAATCCACATCCAAATGAATCATTACATTGGAACTATCATCTTGGATCTTGGTGCTTTCCACAATTCCGCAATTACAGTGAAGAAGGGGACACACCAAATTTGTTGTGGTTGCTGCCCTTTTCTAGGGAGAATTGGACAGGAAAGAGAAGGAAGTGAACCTTCACACTCTTTGGTACAGGCCCTATAGAGCAAACTTCAGCCTGGGGCACCTTTTTATGGTCAAATTAAAAACCTTTGAAAACAGAAGTTTATCATGGAAATGCTGACAGATCCTTACCCTGAGAAGGGCTAGCAGGCAACACGATAATATGAGGGAAGCCGTCCCTCAAGCACAATTGCACTTCAGTGCGGGGAACAGAGTTGTCTAATGGGCGCCGTTGGCCAGCAAACAACCGTGATTTAATGTGTGCGAGCCTTGGTCATACAGTAGCTCCATGACCCTCTCAGCTAAACCAATTTTTCGTCTCTTTTCTTTTCTTTTTTTTTCCAATTGAAATATGCCTCAAAGGGTGAAGGATTGCAATTTTAGCCTTCATTCATGGATATATTGCTTTCTTTCAACAATATCTGACGGGCCTTTTAACCACCACCCATGGGGGTGCTGAGCATTGCAGGAAGGGCTCACTGAATACAAAACACCAAGTGTTTTCAGCAGTTTATTTGTATTTTGTTTTCTCTGCTTATTTTAATATGCACCACGTGTAAGTTAGATGAGGGCTACGGTAAAAACATTTTCAGTGACTGAAATCTTACTTTTCCTTCTAATGACGTGGAGCAAATCACATATTCATTGATTATGACGAAGAAAATGATTTCTGCTACAATGTTGAGAAAAAAATGTGTTCATCAATAGGAACAGTTCTCATCTACAGAGATGATTTACACGATGCAAGTCATGAAGGAGTTCTTCTTTAGTAAGTCTACGACCCAACTGAAAAGATGAATCTAAAAATTCCCTTGAAAATACCATCTGGTTGGTCATGTATCAGTAAAGGAAAGACAGTCCCCATCACCAGGCCACCACCATAAGAGCTATATTAAATACTTAGGGGAAAAAATATGGAAACACTGTGGCAATGATGAAATCGATAATTACAGAGATACACTGCCATAATGGTACATATTTATTCTATGATAAAGTGAAATAAAAAATAAGATCAATTTGGTTATAGAAATTCCTTAAAGAACACCACCACGTAATTATTTCAAACTTGAACTATCCCAAGAATGTTGTGAAAAAAATTAGAAAGCACTGGCTAAAAGCAAAGCAGTCTGGATACACCAATGTAATCAGCATGCCTTGTGCTTGTCTGTTAACCCTCTGAGTACATCTCTGACATTCAGAATCTCAATAGCTTGATGCTGAAATTGCATTCCATCTGATTACTCAGTATTTCTACTTGACAGGTCACATTCCACTGTTTATTCAGCACAGACCCCTCAAATTCTACGGCGATGCGCTGGGATCCCCATGCTGAATGCCCCTCTGTAGTGTGCCGGGAAACACTCCCCCGCTTTACAGCATCCACGGTCCCCCTAGACTTTGATGGAAAAAGGCCTGAGCCGTGCACTGGAAGTTCGGTACATAGATGCTGTAGCAATGTACATAATGCCCACAGGAAAGACAGTAATTCAGAGAAAAGAAACAAAAGTGACAAGCTACTGCAGGTAGGTCTCTGCCCAAAGGATTCTTCGTATTCACACATTTGAAGTCGAGGCCGAGCGATAGAGCTACTCCTTAGTCTTAGAATAGTGCTTTGCTTCGTAATTCTAGAGAAAGCAGTAATTTCTGACCAGTTCAAGGTATTTTACTAATATGGAATCTACCTACACACCAACACCCTTTCTGGTGTTCTGCCCTCCCCCTCCCCCCAAAAACCCCAACTGATTTGTGCTACTTCATGATGTTCTGTGCTATCATTTCAGAACTCTCTAAAACGGGGGTAAACCTCTCAATAAATGATCTACTGTTTACATGTCAGGACAACGCAGACCAAAGACATAAACCAAAATGTGGAAGAGCAAAAACAAAACAAAACAAAAAACAAACAAACAAAAAACTGGGGAAACTGTTGCAACAGCCATGAAACATTGGGATTTTTTAAATGTATATTAATAGAGACGATAGTTCATAAGCTGAAGAGTGAAAAGCAGCAATTAAAGACCAACGTGTATTCAAAAATAACTGACTATACAAATTTGAAGACTTCCATATACTGAAGTATATTCAACACGGAGACAGTAAGCCCTGTTTGGCCATCCAGTTGTGAATTTCATGAGACAGCACTCACTGGTTGTCCCCTGGGTCAGAGAACTGAGCAAACCTTTGCAGGACATCTGAGTCGGACCCTGCCTCCAAGACGCCAGGGTCAGCCTCTTCTCTAAGCCCTGCAGTGACCCACTGGAGGCCACAGGCCCCCGTTCTGAAATGGGACACATTCCAGAAGAAACTCACTGGGGATACAGGGCTGGGCAGAAAGGTTTGGTAACAGGAGTGAAAACACGGGTCGCTGACAGGACTTGGCCCAAAGGGAGAAAAATAACATGTCTCTCTGGACAGCTAAAGACAGTGGTATCCAAAGGTCATCTTAGGGAAAGGAAGTTTTATTCTCAGGGGTATCTTCTAGGTCTTCCATCCTGTTCTTCCTGGGAGATTGTACATAAGTAATCTAAAGGTGCACATGTAATTCTCTTACCACTGGTTTATTTTCTTAAAACCCATTTTTAGAACATTCTGGAGTGTGCCTTCCCTTGTGCTTTCTCCTGAGCCATCTTGCAAAGCACTTTCCTCTAGTCCCCTGTGCCCCAGCACTCCTCTGAACAGATTTCGTACTCTACGTGGATTTCACGCTGAAGACTGCAGTGTGCGAAAAGCAGGTGAGAAAAAGAACGGGATCTTGTTTCCTCTTTCTGTTTGAAATCCCAGCCCTATAGAGCACCTGGTAATTTATTGCTCTTTTTCCCCAGTTGTTGTTGTTGTTGTTGTTGTTGTTTTTCCTAAAGATGTCTCATACTGAGCAGACCCTCACTCACCATGCACGAGACAAAGTATGGTGACTTCCGAGGGTCTGCTCTGTCACTAGCAGCAACTGATGTGGAAGCAGCATTTCTGGGGCATCGTCAGCCCATCTTCACATGGAGGCGATGTGGGGGAGGGGGTGCCAGCTCTTTCCTGGGTCAGGCTGTCTGCCACGGACCCAGTAGCCTCCACTCGGGGTGCAGGACTCGCAGTCACACCTCTAGTGAAAAAAGTCCCTTTCAAAATGGGATTGTGAAGAAGAAAGAGAGGTCTTATGTCTAAGTTATAAGCCTGCTATATTCTAAACCCACAAAAAAGTGACAAGCAAGATATCTTTCTAGATGTCCTTCTTGTCTGGACATCTCAGCATCTAATAACATCTCCTGATCTGCAGCAAAATCAAGAAACGTGTGTGTATACATACAAAGGCCTGAAAAATTCCCCAGGGGTTCTCCATAAAATCCTATGCACTCAGAGGGTTAACGTGCTATATTACAATACTGCAGATCCTAGTTTGACTGATGAACACATTCATTGCTTCTATGTTTAAAAAAGTTGCAAATTAGCCTTAACCCTTTGAGGACCCTATTAGCAGCAAGTTGCCATCTTCGCAAACAACATGTGGTCATCTCATTCAGCAAAGAGAGATCGCTACAAAGATACCAGAAAACACACTTTCTGTTCTGCCATTCCAGCATTGAGTGCCAGATAGATCAGATGAAACTGTTTTACATAAATTTGGAAAACAACCTCAGAGTCTCAAAGGGTTAAGCGAGGACTTCGAGTAAAAGGGTCTTATTAAAAGGGCGAGTTTGGGGAGCGAACAGTCTCGGATGAGCTTGGGGAGTAGTCTTCCGATTCCGAGTTGAGTTCAGGTGGAGCTGGCTGGGGCTTGTACCGGCTCCTCACATCCTGGTTGCGTCTTCGTCGGAAAACCTGCCTCTCCTTATCAAGAGCGGTGGTCTAGCAGGGGCATAAAATGAGAAAGAGGACAATTAGGCTGAAGGAAATGGTGAAAGAAACACTTTCGGGAACTTTCTGAGGTCCGAAACATAAGGCTGGCCAACTGAACTGTCCATTCTGGCTCACTTGTGTTGACAACAGTCACCACAGTTGGAGAGCGGTCTGCTCCCTCCCAGCAGAGCTCTTAAGAGCACCTGGTCATGACATCAGGAGACACAGGCAGGATGGATGATGGGGTGGGTTCAACCTGTCCCCAGCCCTCCCCGGCCTTCCCCAAGCTCCACATCTAGTCCCCTCGGTCGCTCCCAGGCAAGCTCGAGAGCCCCTGGTAAACGGGAGCCCCAGGCCCGTGTGTCTGACACGTGAGAGAACGCCAGGCGCGCCTCATTCATCAACATTCAGCTCCAGGCGGCTGTATAATAAAGAGGAAAGGTGATGAAGTTGTCAGACATGGAAACAGAGCCACAAGCTCGTCCCGTTCTTTTAGCACCTCCTCATTCCAAATTATCTTATTATCTGTCGATGAGGGAGTGTGGCCGAATCTCTGGGAAGGACTGGAATACCTTTAATGAAACCAATGCCCTGAAATTGGAAACGGCTTTGACTGCAATTAAACCAAATGGAAAGCCTCCCCTGGATTTAACTTCACAAAATTCATTTTCATTGTAGTATGTGGTAATTTATGAAACAGAGATTCAATTATGTAGGGATTCCAACTCCGGGGTCTCTCTGCCTCGTTTTCCTGATGAAACCTCAGATGATCTCCAGGATGTGCTACCCAGCCGTGGCTCTGGAAGTTATTATGACATCAGAATTGGGAACGGCATGACTTCATTACAGATTTAATGGGTGTGGGGAGGAACAGGGTCATTACGGAGAAACCTTACACAGAGAGAAGAGTAGGTACAAAGCCTGAAGAAAAATATAGAACACATATAAAAGTTGAAGGCGTCCTTGTTTGAAAGTCTCTCTTTAAAAGGATGTAGCCTGGAGGTTATTCTGCTTTTAAGAGATTACTTTTCCTCTGTAGGGATATATACCACCATTTTTCCTCTTGAAAATTTACTGTTAGCTTCTTCAAAGAACAGAGATAAATTTATAGCCAGCCTGGTTCTGAGAACAAAGTGAAAACTAAGCCCCTCATACAATTGCAGTATAGCATTAGAGCAATCTTAGATCTAAAATAGGGCAATCAAAGCTCCAAAATGAAGTAATAAAGAGAAAAAGAGTGCCAGTGTGTAGGACCAGTACAGTAAATGGCTTTGTTAGGGTGAACTGCTCTGCTTTAAAAACTATCCACATACTGAAGAACAGTGTTACAAATCAATGAGGAAGATAAACTTTAATAATTCACTTCTCGTTTTACTAGATTGTTAATACAATGATTCAATAACTGGTTTGTGGAAATGTCTACCTTTGATTCTTCTACTAGCAGAATTTTTAAGGACACACACACACACACACACACACATATGTAGTTCTTGGTCTTCTACCCTCCGATTTTATGATATTTTCAGCATCATAAACCCAAATTCCTAACTTTATTTAAAACATTGTAAAGTTACGACACATGGTATTTTGCTTTCAAAGCAAACTGAAAATGTTCTGTTTGTGTAGAGTTGAATGTTTGTAAAAAAACAGACGTCTATTTAGTCTGACTTACATAAAAACCATTCTGTAGTTAATCCAAGAGTAATATAAACTCTCCTCTTGGTCATAAAAAATATTTCTATTTCTACCTTCTTGAGAAAGAAAAAGTCATTGGCATTGGAGGAAATACCGAGTAGTGGACTGAGGCTTTCCGGTGTGGGGAAGGAAAGCACACCCAGATTGTCGTCGGCAATTGCGACTCTGCTCTGTCCATCGCTGGCTGTGGGAACTATTTACTCAGTTCTCAGTTAAATAAGGAACAGGAATAATCCCTTCCCACTGTTAAGTTGCTGTAGGTAAACATGGATGTGCGAATGCTTTTTAAATGGCCGAGATGCTCAGAAATGGAAGGTGTTGGTGGTTGTTTGTTTTTTGTTTTCCCCCCTTCACAGTTGGATGTAAGAGGTGGCTTTAAAATTAAATACCTGCAGGTCAGAGGAAAACATGCAAAACAAAGCTCATGTCAGAACTTAGAGCACCCTCCCTCCCTCCTGCCTCTCGTTGGCACATCTCCATATTTAGTGTCTCCTATAATCTACTCAATCCCTGCAAGTCATCCTCTTGGCTGTAGCCACTGAAATGGGCCATTTCTCCAAAAATTCTGCAAGACAGCTCATGCAAGGGTTGGTGGAACTCAAGGCTGAGCCTAGGCTTAGAAGGTTCCAGTCCCCTGCTTTTCACTTCCATTTCTCCAGATCCTTATAAGGGCAACCACATTCTCTCCCTCACTTGTCCTTCTGCTTGGACAACACTTGCTCTGACCCCTTGGAATGGTCAGTTCTCACCACTCTTGCCACTTTCTCTAGTTAGCAGCTTTCTAAATGTTTGCTGTCTCAGTGGCTGAATGCTGGTGCTCCAATGCTCCCCTGCTTTCATTAACCAGTAATTTCAGAGCAGTTATTTTTGGAAATAGATCATGTCATGATCACATGTCATGGAATAAGGGTGTGAAGGTTGTTTCTGTTGGATTTATAGACTCGTAGAATTGTAAGAGAATTTATCAAGCATTCTTTGTCTTGCTTTGCTTGCAAAGCAGGGAAACTGAGGCCCAGGCACATGAAGAGACTTGCCTGAATCACAATGCTAACCAGGAAGAGAACTCAGTTCTCCTCCTGCAGAAGGCCTGAGAAATTTTTTCCCCATTTACTCTGAAGTCTATTGAAACAACAAGATGGAGCCACCACATACCAGTAGCTCACTGCTTTGTTCCCAACCAGAGTGAGCTGGAGAAAAGACACTGGCCACAGGCAGCATCGAACGCCCCAAGACCAGGGCTTTCCCATGCTGATGGCCTGAGAACCCCTCTCTTTCAGCAGCAAGCCAGGGTCCACTGCATGTACAATCCCATTCTGGGTCTGTTAACTCCAAGTGGGGCCTAAGTCTGATGACAGAGAGGCAGTTTCCTACTCATCCGTGTCCTCCTAATATTCACAAAGGCTACACAGCTAATGACTGGGGTCCCAACCAACTTGCTCTCAAAGATGCTCCAGAGGTGGTCCCTGTCTACAGGCCTCTCTTCCCTGGGTTCCTGCTCACTGTGCTTCCAGCTCCATGACTGTGTTTCATTTTAAGAATGTCTTCCTTCTCTGTGCTCTACGAAACCTAGTATTGCTATCCCTGTGCACCCTGCCTACACCACATTTGCCCCCAATTCACTGTCTTCTCTGCCACACTGTAGACTCTTTAAAGGGCAAGATCAAGTCTTGGGCTTTCTCTCTGTGTTCTCCATAGTTCACAGCACACGATAGATACTCTGCAAACATGGCAGCTTTTGAAATATGGAGAAGTACCACAGAGGTCACATTATTTCTCTCTTGAGCACCCAACCCCCAGTTCATCCTGCACACAGCTGACAGGTCAATTATCCCCAGGTCCAATTTATTTACAATTCCTTGTAAAGCCCAACTCCTTGTCCTAACACTCACAATGTGCTTACAGGAAAAACTTCCAGTGTCTCATTCCTGTAATTACTCAAAATAACCTGCAGACTTATTCTCCATTAGCGGACAGTTGATTTTCTTACAGAGTATGCATTTACTCTGTTTACAGTTAACCATACCTCAGTTTCCCTTTGGACATGCCCCATTCCTGTACTGTGTGGTTTCAGTGAAGATGACCATAGTCTCATCTTTGAGAGTGGGGCAAGGATGGGATGGGCTTATGACCCAGGAGCAAGCGTGAGCTTACTGCATTCCCCAATACCCACGAATGGTTCAGGATGGGCATCCGACCCAGGTAATAGGACACAAGGAGATTTCCACTGGGAACCTCACTTTTACGATGAATCCCCATTTTGGAAAGATGGTAGGCTTGGCGTTGCTTCCCACATCCTGGTACCATGTGAAGCTCCAGACTAAAGCCAACATTGGGAGGCAGAGTGGAGAGATGGAAAGAAACCAGGCCCTGACTGAGTGTAGAATCCATCCATCACTGAAGCCAGACCCAACCCTGGAACCTTCCAGATTAGATTAAATAGTAAGTTTCCTTTTTGCCTAAGCCAGTTTGATTTGAGTGTTTGTCACCTGCAATAAAAAAAGTCCTAACAGGTGTGTGTCTCTGAGTACACTTCAATCCTTCTTGCCCTACATCTTGGTTCAAGGTGCTCACCTATCTGAAAATACTTTTCCTCCTTCCCGTCCACTCCAAACTATCTATGTTCCAAGACTTGATCATATTTCACCTCCTGCATCACACTTTCTTTTTCTAAATTCCTCAGGCAAGTACTACTGTCTTGACCAAACTTTTGGCACTTTTGGCACAATTGCTTCCTACTTAACTTTCTGTGAATATGTCCCAAATGCCACGCAAGCTCCTTGATGGCAGAATCTGAAACTTCTCTGCATTTTCCAGAATGCCTAGCACACTGTGGCACACATATTAGAGACATATTAAACATTTCTTAAGTAAACTTTTTCAGACGTACTCTCTGAATAACAAAAAACAGAGGCCAAAGCAATTGTATAATACAAAAAAAGGTAAGAACTTAAAGGTATCACAAGTCAATTTTTAAGGATATGATGTATGTGACCAAACGGTTGCATCCTATAAAGTTAATATTCTCTTATACTCATATATTTATCTATTCAACAACCATTTCTTGTGAAATTCTCAGCACGGTAAGCACTGTCATATACCACATTTTTAGAATTTTAATTGTGGCTACAAAGTGAACTTGCCTCTAAAGTATGTACATTTCCGATTTTACACTTGAATTCTGTAATCCCCATTTGTAGTTCAGGACAGGTGAATTCAGCAAGGAAATAGAACAATGTGCTATTCCATAATTTTTAAAAAGGTATTGCTATAAAATATATGTGTGTGTGTGTGTATATATATACACACACACACACATATATATATATATTCCAACTGATCATTTATTTCCCCCTAAAACAGCATTCCAAACATCATCACTTCCCTTCCGAAGCGCTGCCTTACAAATTTAAATTCTGGGCCTTTTCAACCATTTCTGAAAGTCTGCTTTCCTCTTTACCAATTACCAAAATTCCCAGTATCAAGAAAATAGGGTATCTTCTTTCTACTGCCTATCTCTGTAAGGGAAGGTCGTCCTCACATAGAGCCTTGATGTTCCATTAAAACTTAAGACTTCCTAACAGATTTATTATTCTATTAGTTATTTCGCTCATAGTTTGTAGGTTTGTTAGAACCGACACGAATGGACTAGCAACAGAATTCCCAAGTGTTTCCTCAGTAAGTTATCACTTCGTTAAGAACTCGCAAGAGAATCGGAAGCCTGCATTATCACATTTTGGTGCTAATTACCACAGGTTAGAGGTGAGCCAGAAATCTCTTGAGATTCTGGAGTTGACCGGTAGTAACCGAATATGAAGTTCTCATCTAGTCACTTAAAACGTGTACCCAATAACAATGGCTATCCTGTGTACTGAGTTACGGCTAAATAATAGTGCACTGGGGGATCCTGGTAAACAGTACAAATAGTTGACCAAATAAAACGATAGGGAGGAACTAATATAAACCCCTCCTACACAGAAGAAACTGTATATCCCTATCTCAGACTGCAAGCCCTTGGTTCTCACAGTGTCCTTAGGAGCTGTAGATCAAGTGTGAAAACTGGGGAATGGTAAAATCATGCCGGCTACTTTGGCAACTCAGGTGGCTGCACACACAATAGCTGGAAATCTTAGAGAAAGTAATATCCACCAGGTTTTGGTGCCTGCCGTGATAGCAGGCACGCATGAATGAGACAGCGCTTGCCTACTACTGAGGAAATACATTCCAACAATAGAGACATCTAATGAATTCGGTCCGTGGCCTCTTGTATTACAGTGAAACGATACTATCCTCCACAGAGCACTCAGATATTTTAAATCTTTATCTCTGACATTACATTTGGAAATCAGCATAAATATGGAGGACATGTCCATCTAGCCTATCTATGCGATGTTGAAGGGAAAAATTGAGCATGCGGGAGGAAAGTCAGGAATGAATGAAGAATATGCACGAGAACATTAGCTTTGTTCCTGCCAGTCTGCATCACCTACATGTCTGCGATGTTTGTCTTGTCTGGTTGGCGTGAGCTTAATCCCCTTGGAAGCAGCAATAGGGAAAAGTCAGGAGAACTAGCTTTTTGTCCTAGCTCAGCTGATTACGTGTCCTTGGACATGCTTCTTAAGCACACTGAGCCCCAGTTCCCGGGTCCACAGACTAAAGGGGAGGTACAGTGCGTGATCCCTAGGGAAACTTTCACCTACAAAATACTATGAATATGCTTAATATCGCCATCAATCTACACTAATGGGTTACGTTCTTCTCTTAGCAAACAATAGGCCTTGCAGTCTATGGATCAAAAATAATTCTGCTCTGCAATATACGGGCAAGACTTGCAAGAGATGCACCTCATTTAAGTTGTGAGGCAATGTTTTCCATCACGGCCGTAATTATTGCCTTTAAGTAACTGCATTTTTTCTGAGGCAAACGTTGACTGCTTTTCCATTTTTGCTTTTCTTAATTTATTGCTGGCCATCACAAGTGGTCTTCATTTCATTAATAAAAGAACATTATTGTGCATTTTGCCTTTTAGCCCATCCATTATTCATACCACCAAGGAGACGGAACTGAGGATGCAGCTGTTTGGGCATTAATCTCAGGAACCTTCCCCTCGCTCGCCCTCACTCTGTAAGGACTGAGTTACGATTTGCTTGCCACTCTGGAAATGTTTTGCCTGCTAGTAAAATTAAACTGCCAAATTGATTGAGATATCCACCCTCCTCATTTTATTTGGTGTACTGTCATGCTTGTTACAATTCTGTTTTGTTTCACTTTAATATCCTTTTGGGGTCACGCCAGGAACTGCACCAAGTCTGGACATATGACATGGTACTTCCCTGCAGTGAAGACTGTTAAAATGGCAAAAGGACGTCTCATGGAATGAAACCTAGTTGCCTTCTAAGCTACATTCTAGGTGTGACTCTCTTAAATGTTATTCCTTACTTCCTAGGACGGAGAAGCCCCCATGGTTCTCCACCGTCTTCTTAAACATAGGCTCCTCCTGCTGCTCTGTTCTTAATAGAATCTCAAATTGTTCTTGCTCTCTACAATGGGTTTCTCATGGCCTCCCACCAGAGGGTTAAAATTACAGCCGTTTGCTGAGCTCAGTCTCCTAGACAACAAAATTCACGTGCTTCCTCTGCCCTACAGACCTTGATTTTCTCATAATGGAAGCTAAACTGAGCTGCCATCTTGGTTTTCCTTCATCATCCTAGTAAACTAAAGCATAACCACAGCCATAATTAATCTGATGAAATCTATGAAAATTTAGAATGTACTAAAGCAGATAAGTTATGGGTAATTCCTTTTTACAAAAACAACTTTTTAGCTTTACTGAAAGACTTACTCTTTTAGTAAAAAGAGTAAGTCTTTTTCTATGCTATCCTAGAGCATGGAAATGGAATGCTATCCTAGAGCATGTCATATGTAATTTGATTGTCCACACTTTAATTTACTCCAAATCCTTCAAAAACATGTTTATTAATTTAATTTCTCAAAATTAAGGTTCTTCTACATTCATGGTCCCTTGATTATACAGTTCAATCATTTATGCATTAATTTAACAAATATTTATTGAGGGCCTCCTATGTGCCAGGCATTCCAGTAAATGGTAGAGATACAGATTTCAACAAGCCCACCAGATGGTACCTTTTAATTTAGAAACATTTTCTCCCTAGAATAGGAGTCGAAATTTTTTTTTCTGGGAAGGCCAAATAGCTAATATTCTAGCCCTTGCAGGCCATACAATCCTTTGACCCAACTGTTCAACTCTGCCACTGTCTGGCAAAAACAGCCATAGGCAATTTCTAAATGAATGAGTGTGGCTGTATCCCAATAAAACTTTCTTCACAAAAACAGGCAGCGGGCTCGACTTGGCCCATTGACAGCAGTTTGCTAATCTCCACCCTAGAGGATAACATTTAAAACTTACACTTCCCTAGAATTTTTGGCAATAGACCAACTTAAGTAAAATTAATGCCACAAATGCTCATGAATTCTATAAGTTACTCAGCAGTTTCTCCCAATCAGAACATCAAAAAAGTTCATGTTCAAGTTTAATCACAAATGCTTCAACCTGCAGCAAGATCTGCCTTCTCAGGAAAATCTGTCTGCTGTGTGGAGTGGATGGTTTTCTCATGGAAGTGAGGGAGACCCTGTGAGGGAAGCCATCTTTTCTGAGCTCCTCCTTTGGGCTGGGGTCTATGAAGGCACATTGGCACAGGCAGCTGATTTAATCCTCACCGCAGATTTGGGAGGTCAGTAAGACTCTTCTCATGCATATGGGTGGGGAAAGGGAGAATCAGAGGAAACCATGTAACTTGCCTAAGGTCACACGGTGGGAAGAACCATGGGCTGGATCCCCAACCCCGGCTTCCTGACAGCAAAGTTGCCAACTCTCCTTGTGCGGTGCTACCATTCTTGGCCCTACTTCATTTCACTTCACTTTTCAAAACTTTCTGCTTTCTAAAAGCATCATGTGGCTGACATGGATTTGAGAATCGTCTGACTTCAGCAGATCAACATTTACACTTGTTCTGAATAAATAACAGTACTTATGATTAAGTTCTTCATGACTATCCTTTCCTACATGCATACACCTAATAAAATCTATAGCCTGTGAGTGAACATCACTGGGGAACGTTTGGAGTCAAAGTATGGCAGGAATAAATATACAGATGAGGGGAGATATTGTTTTCTTTAAATCAAAAGAGGAAAAGAGATTCCTAAGCAAGGTAAAAAATAAATAGGATGGGGCATCTGGGTGGCTCAGTCATTAAGTGTCTGCCTTTGGCTCAGGTCATGATTCTGGGTTCCTGGGATCAAGCCCCGAGTCAGGCTCCCTGCTCAGCGGGAAGCCTGCTTCTCCCTCTCCCACTCCCCCTGCTTGTGTTCCCTTTCTCGATGTCTCTCTCTCTCTGTCAAATAAAATCTTTAAAAAATAAATAAATAGGATACCACCAAATTCCCAATCAATACCAAATCATTGAGGATGTCAGGAGAAGTATAAAATCTCACTTCAGTTTAGAGCCAATCAGTAAGTTTTGGAATGCCACGGCCACTTCTCATTTCAATAACAAGAAAGTGATATTTTTAAAACACAGAGAGATGTGGTTGACATCCTCTCTTTTTTTTTTTTTAAGATTTTTTATTTATTTATTTGACACAGAGAGAGAGATCACAAGTAGGCTGAGAGGCAGGCAGAGAGACAGGGAGAAGAGGAAGCAGGCTCCCTGCTGAACAGAGAGCCCAATGCAGGCCTCGATCCCAGGACGCTGAGATCATGACCTGAGCCAAAAGCAGAGGCTTTAACCCACTGAGCCACCCAGGCGCCTGGCATCCTCTCTTAAGGGGCCTCTGAAAAGAAAGAGAAAATCTCCAACAGTGAGCAACCTGTTCGACTTGGGGAAACAACACTTTTCCCGCGCTTCTCTCAATACTATTTGTGGAAAGACAGTGCAAGGCGCTGCCCATCTTTTGAGCCTCTTGGCTTCACTTTTTAACATCAAGGCTGTAAACCCATCCATACCTCCTACTTGCCTGATCCTTGTAATCGGTGTGGGTGGGTTCTGAAGTTTAAATCTCTGCCTTCTCTATGTGTTACACTCTCTGTTACAGAGGGAGTCTCCGGGCTGGCGTGGAGTCAGGTGGTTAATCTCTTGCTGGAACAGGGCATCTGCTTGTCCTCTGACTGTGCTCTGATGCTCATCGGGAAGCGCTTTCTCAACTGCAGAGCAAGGCCAAGGCAACGTGCGGTGAAACAACCCGCAATGCGTGCAACTGGCCTTGGGCGTTTGGCTGCTGGCTGAGGCTGGTCTGGGAGGCCTCCTGACACCATGCTGGGGTTCCTCCCTGGCTTTCGTGGGAACTCTTCCTTCAAACCCGCACCAAGCAAGATGCATTTAACTGACCCCATTCCTTTTAACAGCCGAGCATGACAGCATTTAATAGCCTTGCAAAGACTGCGTGCGGCTGCTACCGCTCTGCCTCATTACTCACTGTTTCAGGAGGGTGCTTGAATCCAATATGCACATTTTAGTCACGTCATGCCTGGGAACTCAACCACCCTTTTGTCCTAGCTCACCTCCGCATTTTATCTCATTTAGCATTTTTAGCTTCTGCCTTGTTTTGAGATTTGTTTTATTTAATTGGGTTACCCTGTTCTGGCTGCTGTAGAAGATGCAGGATTCTTCTCCATGTGCTGTTGGCCACAGCACCTGCCATAGTGACAGCTTCACTCAAGAGAGGCACAAAATACATGTGATCACAGCCCCTTTGGAGCAGGATGCATCTTCAGGACGGGGTGCGGGGGGGGGGGAATGTAATGAGATGTAAATGTTTTCCAGGGGCTTGCAATAATGCCACGAGGGAGCGGAATGGCCCAGGCAGCTCACTCCTGGGGCAGGGCTCCCCCTGGACTCAAGGTGACAGGAGCAAGGTCTCCTGGAAAAATGGGCCAAGCAGGGTGCTGCTCCCTTGGCTACAGCTTGGAAGCAGCAGCTCTCTGTTAAGAGGCAAGAGAATGAAGGAGAAAGGGGAAAATGGACCCCCGCCACTTCTCCACCATCACCAAGAAGCCTATTAAGAGGGACATGACAATTCTGGGCACCCCGACGAGATGCTTTTTCCAGCCTATGCCCTGATGTGAGCTGCTTTACAAAAAGCAACCACGACTCCCAAGTGTTCTGCTCGGAGTAGTGAAAACAGCCATGAGCACTTGTAAACACAACAATTGGGAGCGGGGATGTTTGCCTGTAATGATTGTTTATGTTGGAAGTTGGCTGCCACCGCGGTTAGACAAATGTTCCCACTTCCGTGGAGATGAAAGGCAAGCATTTGCAATCAGTGAGGAGAGTGTGTTCGTTCTGAGGCTAAATGGCATTATAAAACTTCCTAATTAAGCATATATGCCGATGAGTTTTTAGCATCGTTTCTCCAATTTAACTTTACATACTGGGTGTGCTGTTTACTACAGCATTAACTATAAACATTGTTGTTACTGCCCCCAGCTGGAAAACAGAGCAGTTTATGTGTGGAAGAAAAAAAAGATTATCTCCCATCTGCTCCTGCCCATTATTCAGGGATGTGTCATTTTGCCTGCTGATGGGAACCATCACTAGGATTTTAGTCAAATGGCCTTTTTATACTTGGCTACATTTATTAATTATTGTAGTTACTTGGCATTTTGTCCTAACCTTACTCCCTCAAATTTAGCAACGTCATTTTCTAGAGTTTTCTTTTTGAAATTAGATATTTGTATGTGCCATTTTTGTTATACAAACATGCACAACTGTAATTAGACATATTTGATGCATATTTTTAGCTGTAGATCAACTTTAATCATATATATTTGGCTACTATGCCTGAGGTTAGGTGGCATACAATTTTTTAAGAAAGGGCGGAGCATGTGCGATTAGATTTATATAAAGTACAAAACCAGGCAAAGCTAATTAATGCGGGTAGAGTCCAGGTCAGTGTTTACCCTCGGGGCTATGTGACCCTCCCAGGAGGGCCCTGAGCTGGGAGCTGGGGGGGTATCTCTGAAGGTGATAGAAATGCTCTGTGCCCGATCTGGGTACCGTTTGTGAGAATTCACTGGAACGTGCATTTGCTATATCTGCACCTTTCTGAATGCAGGTTATCTTTCAGTAAAAAGTAAAAGACGGATGGGCCATTTTCTACATTAAAACATCAAAAAGAGTCTGCATAAAGGCAAATCATGATTAATCCCCCCCAGAAAGGTTAAAAATAAAACAAAGTTCTGGCTACACCTCTAAAGTTATTTTACTTAAGTAAATAAAAAGGTCGTGATAAGCATCAGTATAGAAGATACAAACAGGCTTCTGTGTAAAACTGATGGTGAAATATTTCATTTAAGTTTAGGCGTTTGCTTGCTTTAAACAGACTTGGAAATTATCACGATTTTAATATATTGGATAGTTTGTCAAAGTGTGCCCTTTACCAGTTCCTTAAGTCCTTTGTTTTGAGTGTAGAAATAAAAATTAGGAATAATTAACTGGGGGTTAAAAATTATATATTATATGTGTGTGTGTATACACACACACACATATAAACACACGCATATATATATATACACACATACATATATATGTGTGTATATATATACACACATATCTTTTTGTAAAATTTAGTAAGTCTAATCCATGAAAAAACATCAGGTAGCCACTACATGACTGCAGATAGGCTCCATCATTTGAGGGAAACAAATACAAAAACCATGGGAGTTTTTCTTAGCAAACACAAAGATGTGGAGCTTTACCAGGAGATCATTTCAGAAACATTAAGATGGAGGAGAACAGTTCCCTGGCTTCTCAGAGTAAATTTTTCAAATCATCAAAAACCATCCTGCCTGTGGAGAACTTAAAGAGACACAAACAATGCCCCTTGAAGGAAATGCCAGGGCAGTTGACTAGAATAGAAAATGATTGGGATAGAATTCTTAACCCAATTTAAAAAAAAAAAATCGATACCTCCCATACACAGTCCCTTTTGCTTCTGCAGATAAGCCAGCTAAGTGATCTGACAGTTACAAAATATTGAAAAATAAATTCATGCAATAGCTAGTACATAAAGGGATTTCCAGGGGGAGAGAGGTAACAATAAAACGAAAACAAAACAAAACAAAAAGGTGGAGAATTTGAAAACACAAGCTTACCAACACACACAATGCATTCTATAGCTCATTGTACTTGGAGGAGCTTCTACTGCTAACGTGTAAATGCATTGTTTCATCCATCTAGTAAGGTCAAGGTTGGGCTTGATGACTTTAAAATGACAGTATATACTTCTATAGAACGTACACTAAGGCGCTATTGTTCTTCCATTTGTTACGGGACAGAAGAGCACCAGAAATCATTGTTTTAGTTAGCAACATCAGGAAAAGGCTTTGGCATTAATGCTAAATATACTGTCCTTTTAACTGTAAGGAAAACTGATACTGAGCATGTGCAATGGAAAGAAAGCTGGCAAATGTCAGTGTGAATAATGGGTGAAAAAAAGGAATGAGGGGGTGTGGCATCTCAATCAAGATTAAAATGAAACTGATAAAGCAGCATATGGACTGGATAACAAATCAAAAGCATGTTTATCCACTGAAGGAACTGGTTAATGGAGACTGCCAGCACGTTGCCATGGAAACACTGACTGTTGAGCTGCACCATCTCATACCTTATCCAATACATTCCTGGTTGTTGGTAGTAGTCCAAAGACCCTGATCTCTTGATGGTAAACCCGTGGTCCAGCTGAGCAGAGAGAAATGGGGGCAACTCAGTGGATCGACATTGTGCTAGAGAATTACGACTCCAGACCAAGCTGTTCTTCATCGACTATATATTGAGATATAGTCACCATGCCTCTTTTGCAGGGTGACTAGCTAATATCCTAAATCTGCACATTGAAAATAAAAAGGCAAGAAAAGACACTACCCCCTCACGAATATCTTGGAGTCCAATTTGTTAGAATAGATCTAATTTGTCAGATGAGGTTTTGAACGCACATTTAATAATGTCCTCTCAATTTCAAAAGATATAAACACCTCTTCATATGCCATAGAATGGAAAATGCGTTACAATTAAATAAAGTACTGAAATCCGTTTTAGCCACCTAAGAGAAAGCAGATTGGACTCCCTCCTCCCCAGCTTACCCCATCAGGCTTAAATTTGAGGGCTTCATGCATATGAAATAAAAGATGAAAAGAACCCTCACAAGTCACAACAGTTTGGATTTCTTTAAGAGTTAAGCTTCAAAAGCAGAGCTACTCTTAAAGGTGAATCTTAATTACATTCCTGAACTAAAAAGATATAATATAAAACAGTCAGTAAGTTTTCTCTTTGAAAATATAGAAAAGAAAAGGAAAAAGAGTTTTCACTGTATATTAAAAATGCATATGTACAGTTAAGTGCTTACGATCAACAAAAGGTACAATAAATAGAACACAGGGTAAGTTCTCAAAGTTGTTCATCCTGGAATAAGATGTCAGCCTTTGGCTACCTAGGAATGAAAGATTCAGTTCCCCAATTGGAAAACAGTAATCATGCTGTAGGCCCACTCCCCAATTCCGCCCAGGACAGGATACACCTTGAACACTTTTCTTTCGAGAGACGCTCATGAATGCTTTCAAGCGTGGTAACGGTGCCATGCTCATAGTTTCTACATCTGAATTCACAAAGGCATTGCAAAACCATGCTGGGGCACCAGGCATTCGAATTAAAAACTGCTTGAAGGGTTTGGTGTTCTGATTATAATAAACTAGGCTATCCCAGTGTTCACGGAACAGCAATGTGAGATTTTAATCCTTAAAAAAAAGTGCATTTCGTTTCATTTAAGGGAAAAAAAAAATCCAAGTCCCCTTTCGGTTAAGGAGTCATATAGGAAATCCCGCGCTTCTGTTTCAGTTCACGGAGTTGGCCACTTATTAACTAGTCCTCTGTTGCCATCTACAGGCAAAGTGTCCCCTAACAAGGACACCGGGGAATGCGCTAGTGCGACTGGCTCTCCGTGTACAACTCAGCTTCCCAGAATCACCATTATTTGCACACTGATTAGTATGGATTTGTTCAATTAGACGGAAATGCTCCATTTGCATGAGCAAAATGCAAAAGAAGAACTTTAAAGCATTAGGAAAATTATCGGTTAAAATAATAAACAGAATTAAATGAGGAAAAATAAATTGGAACTGACATCTTAGTCATCGGTTCTTCATCAAGCTGAGCAAATCTAATAATGCCTCCCTCCCTCCCTCAGCTCCCAAGAAGTCCACCGTTAAAATGTCATCTCTAATTCCATTTTATGTCTATAAATTGCATTTTAATAACCTTTTGTTTCCCTTTCTGTTCTGGTGTGTGTGTGTGTGTGTGTGTGTGTGTGTGTGTGTGTGTGTGTTTTAATCCCCCAGCTACTGGGGAAGGTAGTAAAGGGACAAAGGAGTCTTTCTGAGGGAGAGGCAGTGTTGCAGTTACAAGGACGGCAATGGGTTTCCACCTAATCACGGTTGCCTGACCTCAATGTCAGAACACCCTTTCTCCTTTTAGGAGGGCTGGGTGATCCCGGCCAGCCTCCAGCTGGTAATTACTCTCCTGATCAACTTGAGGACCTCTTGCAGCCTTAATATAAAGTTATCATTTGTCCTTTCTTTGGTCTTAATGATGGAGGGCGTGGAAAGCAGAGAAGGAAAAAATGACAACAGGGACAGAAAACACTGAGGTTCAGAACCATGAGCACATGCTAAACTATGCTCATGTCATAAATTACATCTGTGACTAGATCCTGTGTGTTATGACAGTATCCTCTTTTTCCTTTGTCGCTCTAGGAAAGAAAAAGTGCCCTGAATTCCTTTATAAGCGTTACCGATCTCCAGTGGGTAGTTAGAGTTCTAACTGAGGAAGGAGAAGGGCCAGTTAAAGACTAATGATTTAAATGGTGGTTTCTTGAAAAATACAAGCTGATGGACACTACATTCTAAAATAGTAGAATTTTTCACTGTAAAGGGTGTATGTAATTTCCAAACAATCAGTCCCAAAGAGGCAGTTTAAAATAAAACACATTATTTTATAGCCTCTGGTGAGAGCATACATGCCCGGGAGAAAATTTTGTCTGAATGAAATTTATGCTGCAATCAGTTTTTTTCTATATCTATCAATAGAAGCCATTACAAAATTATATTAATTATAGGATTTTTCACATAGGTGAATTAATAATTATATTGCATTATTAAATTGCCAAATGGTGCTGACAGAATGCACCATTTATGAAGAATATTCCTCCCACCTACTGCTTATATTCTGCCTCACAGCGGAATATCATTCTTTTGCAGATAAACCTTAAGTTTGAATTGGAATACAGTTGACTCTTGAACGATGAGAGGGTTAGGGATGCTGAACCCCAGCACGGTCGGAAATCCATGTATAAGTTTTGACCCTCTAAAACTAAACTACTAAGAACCTACTGCTAACCAGAGGAAGCCTTACCGATAACATAAACAGTCAATTAACGCGTATTTTGGATATGTATTACAAACTGTATAAATAAAGTAAGCTGGAGAAAAGAACATGTCATTAAGAAAATCATAAGAGAAAATACACTTACAGTTCTGTATTTATTTATTTTAAAAAGTCCACGTCTAAGTGGACCCGTGCTGTTCAAACCCATGCTATTCAAGGGTCAACTGTATTATTTAATGCCAGGGCTCCTTTCTCTTGTGATGGTCCCCTGAGACTTAGTCTTTGCCCTGTAAGAATGGGAAAACCACTGTGGAGTATCAGTTGACTCACCCAGTGCTATTCTGGAAATAAATCACGAAGGCAGCCAAACTGACCAACTTCTGATCCCCAGCCCCTCCCTGCCACTGGTGACTTCTCCCAGGTTCTAACGGAGGGTGTGGACATGTACGAGAGAAAAGCATTCTGAGAGGGTGCATGACAGGCCAGATCCTCCTGAAACAACCCCTGAAATTTACAGTTGTGCTCTCTTTCATGCTTGAAATACTGGTGATACTAATTAACATGTGAATCGTGCTTTAGAGTGGACAAGGCATTTTTCCAGATATTTCTCCAAATAGGGAATTATTTTGAGGCTGAGTTAAGTTGATATTTTTTTTACGTTTGTAGTAAATAAAGAAAATTCAATATGCACATAACTAATGCGTAACTCAGGCCTACACCGTCCATTTTGCAATTTATAAGTATATTGCTAGTTTGTACAGTTTCCATGGAAACATGTCAGTGATGAACCAAGGAACTGATGTGGAATTGTATTCAAAATGGTCCAATCATGATAGTTAGGGGGGAAAATCCATAGACCTTGATCTTCAAATACTAGTTGGCGTTTTTCTGAGATCTACTTAGATAAAGTTTTAATAAACCAGATGAATTAGGTTTCGGAATTTATCCCAGTTTGATTAAAGTAGAATTTCTCCTCAAATCTGTGTTGTCTATCCACTGGAAAAGTGCCCTGAAGTTCCTGCTCTTAGTCATTAGAAGACTCCCAGAATACTGTGAACAAACCATTATTGAGCAACCAAGGCAAACTTAACCAAAGACTAATTAAAATAAAAGACCAAGAAAAACAAAAACAAAAACAAAATGAAAAAGGTGGAAAAGCACCCTTTCTCGCAGCCATAAGCCCTCAGCGGGAGCAGGAAAGCAGTCCTTTTCATGGACAAGCGTGCTGGCAGTCCATTCCAAAAGCAAATTGTGGAATCGAATGTTTTGGAATAGACATATCTTGAATGAATGATGAAAACAGAGTCTAGAAGGTCTGGTTTCATTGAGAATCGCTATGAGATTGTTACTTCCCCAAATTACTGACTGGATATTAGCTGAGAACAAAGAACACTGACATCTATAAAGACATGAAGGACAATGTACTTCTACACTGAATTTCCTTAGAACAAACTAGGGAGAGAGGGCAAGAAGAACAACTTGCAATTTTAAACCCTCAGCAGTACTGAGGGGCATCCGAAAGTCTACGCTTGACTTAGCACCGTGAGTGGGCTCAGGAGCCAGATACTCACTCGTAACTCCCTGTGGAGAGGTTCAGTCAAAAAACACGGAATGCAAACAGTACAAGAAAGTGTATGCATCCATTTGTGCCACCTGCAAATTCTGGAAGCTCCTATCAAATAGTTAGTAACCCAGCTCTGGGATGGATTGATCGAATATGTCACCTATTTATCCTTAGTTTTTCTGGAGCCCTAGTACAACCGAAAAAGAAAAGGAGAAAGGGAATAAAACACCCGAAGAAGTGGTAAAACATTCAGTATTGCTCCTGAGCATAAGATACTGTTTTGTAGTGTATATACTTTTTAAAATTCGACACTGCAGTGTCTAAGTTCTTTGTCGAGAAAATAAAAACAGCTCAAGTGATTTCACATGGAATATGCTGTTCAAATTTACATACTCTGAAAAAAGAGGAAATTATTAAAAACTCAAGTAATCTGGGACTTGAATATATTTACTCTAGAACATGACACCAGGAAGTATGAGGTTTCATTATTTCTCTGCCCAATTTAATCTTTGCCTAGAGCTGCTATCAAATTGCATATAGTGTATGTCTGCATGTATAGAACAGGAAAAAAAAAATCCTTGTGCAGCCACATCAATAAAATGGTAAATGGTAAAAGACTTTCAACTTTAAAAACAGAGATTTTTAAGGAGCAAGACACCATTTTTTTCTTTGGGTGTTCGCAGCAACTCAGTTTCACTGAAAATCTTACTGAGCGAGCCTTCTGCTAATGTTTTGGCTTTCTTTTGGGTCTTTGTGTGAACAAAGATCTATAGTGTTCCAATCTCTCTCTGCAGTGTTGTCTCTCTCGGCTTCCCTCTCCCTCCAGGTCCTGGCAAAAGGACACAAGGAACTCTCTTTCTCCAAGCCCCAAAGTTTGCATTGGCACAGAGTCCACTGTGGGGGAGGTTTTCTGCTTTAAAAAATAAATCATGAAATTAATATACACTGCAAGACACCCTGGAGGTGTTGGATAATGAGGTGACTCCTAGGGAAATGTTCAGCAAAAATAGATCATATATATATATGCCCCAAACCTCCCCCAGCGCGTTGAATGGTCGAGCTATCTAAAGAAATGACCCATTCTGCTGTCTCTGGGTGGAATCTCCTGAGTAACGCCTGTCTCTTAGGTGGATGGCTTTTAAAAAGTTATAGGTGGATATTTCAGATGCTTACTGCTATGACAGAAACTCCAGCTGCTGTGCTATTCGGCTTGGGGCCTGTGTTGAAATGCTTCTTTATCTTTCCAGCTACTGACAGCTGATGTTCATTTTCTGGGAGGCCGTCATCCTGGAAAAAAGACAGAAAGAAAGAAATGAAAAAAGGAGAAAAAGGAAAAAAAAATGAGATAAATGGAAAATGAGGCCGAGAACTTCTAGTACCAAGCATGGATCTTAGAATTCCTAAGATTTCAGAAATAAAGTAACCAGTGTCTTCTCATTAAACATCATTGTTGGAAGTAGTGCTCTGAGGTCTAGGGCATTTCCACACCTGCCCTAAGATTAATTTGCTGCGTCATCTGACCCCCCGAGTTCTGTCCCTAAATAAAAGTTGTTATTTCTGTGTTTGGGTTCTAATAAAATTGATTTCAGCTCTCTAGGGACATATGCCAAAGGGCAAGTTAAATCTGAAAAACCAAAAGGAAAAAAAAAATCAATGTAAACATCTTTTTTTTCTGAACCAAGAGTTTTATCCTCTTAGCCCATCATTCAGACCCCGACACGAGGAAACTGACAGTTCTGGGCTCATGCAAGCTCCGTAAATAAACTCAGTGTGGTTCCATAGCTCCTCAATCGACCATTCTATAATCCCAGACAACCTTCCAGGCAAAAAGTTCTTCCCTAAGTTTTCAATCCTCCTTACTGCCTTCAAATCATCTGTTATTTTGACATACTTCACATTGAGGCTCATTTTAACGAAGGCTTCTGCTCTCCGCCAGAATAGCCTATGATGGAGGCTGGACAGATCGCTCCCCTTTGCTAAATACTGTGAGGATAACAATAACCAGAGCCATAAGTATGTGCTGCCACTGACGAGCTCATGTTGAAAAGGCTGCCCAATCCTCGGAGACAGAGACCATGTTCTGTTCACTACAGAGCCCTGGGGTCTTCGAACAGCGCTTTGGGACGCAGTAGATGCTTAAGACATATTTGCGGAATAAATGAATGAAGGGATAATAAAGTGTTTGTTACTATCTGTTAAAATCAAAATTCCTGGCATGACTTCAATGCCATTCATCATTTTCCTTCTCTCTTTCCTTTCCATCATTTTGCATGTTATTTCTTGGCTCCACCCAGGAAAATAAATGGCTGCTTCCCCAGCATAACATGCTCGCTCTGCTATGTAACCTAGACTTGCCTTCTCTCAGTATTTGGCTATTCGTGCCTTCGGGCACTATAAACTGCTTTTCTACAGTGGACCAGGTGCTGCAGGAAGTGGCGGGGAAGACGGTAAGCAAAAAGAGACGTGGGCTTTGCTCTTACGGACCCTGCGGCCTCTCTTTTTCTTCAAAACATGGGTCCAAAGCACCTGTTCCAAAACATTTTCCCCAACGAAGCATAATTGATTAGAATGGCTCTTCTGTAAACTCCTAATGGTTTTTCATTATATGTTTGTGCACTCATTACAGTCTTTTCGGTGTTAGGTGATTTCGTACATATATAGCATATATGTAAATGTACAGAGAGAGTTTAGGGTTATATATATATACATATGATTTATCATCAACTCTGAACTCTTGTGCTTTTGTATCGCATCTTCCACATTTTCTGTAATCTTTAATATAAGCCCTTGGTTCAGCGCCCTGCTCATAGTGGATTCTCAACTTGTGATATTCTTGGATGATTTATAAATGGCTAGAAGAAGGAACCATTGTTATGCTTATTAAGTCACATCTGAAATCAAATCTGGAAGAAGGATGCTTTCCAGTGATTGCAGAGTGATCTCGAAACTTTTTAAAAATCTGTATTGTGAAAAGAGTCAGAAATAAAGTGAAGGTCAATTAGGATAACAGTGGGATAATACTTGAGGAGGAAACAAACAGGGACATAAGAAGTACTCCATCCCGGGCTCTGCTGGGGATGGCAGTGGGTGGTAGAAAAATGGTCTCTGCCCACCAGAACCTTGTGGGCTAATTGAGAGACAAAGTATGCATAAACAAGGTCAAATAATAAAGCAGATCAACAAGATAAGAAGAGCTATCATAAGGCATGGAGCCTCCTCGTTGAGCTAGAAACACGAAGGACTTCAGAGGAGAGAGGACACATTTTCAGTTGTGAATAGAGCGGACTTCACAAGGACTATGGGATTCAGCCTGGTTCTTAATGAGGAGGAGCAACTGAGGCTTAGAGATGAGGGAACTGCTGTTTTGGTACACAGATGCGAGCGAGTGGGAAACCTCAAGGCCTGTTTGCCAAACAATGAGTTAACCAGTTATCTTTATTTAAGAGAGTATGTGGGAGGATAATGATGGAGAAAGCTGAAAAACAGGAAAAGACTGGCCACAAAGGACTATGAGAAAGATCTGGAGATAGAAGCCTTAGTCTCCATTAGGAATAAAAACAATGCTTTTTAATAAGAGGGGTGTAAGGGTAGGAAGTGTGGAGGCCTAATTATCCTTCACTCACGAAGAATTAGAATTATGCGATCCAAAGCTTTTAACACTAGGGTGAAATGTTTTTTTAATGGTGGACGAAACAAGAGGCCTCTGGAATCTCAGTTAGAATTTTGGGAACATTTAAAGATTTGACGAGGGATGAAATGATGGGCCCTTACTGAAAGTCTGCCAAGTATTAGTGTGATGCATCTGGCACAGGTTGGGGCTCAGTCTGAGGGCAAGGGAGCAGCCTGAGACAGGGGTTCCCCATTGGGCCTCACCCCCAAGATTACACTTGTATGTGTAATCATCTCTTAATAGACTTCCAGGCTAGCTCAGGCAGTGATTTGTATGAGATTTAGATTATCAACAAATGTGAAAAACATCATCGGGAAGTAGGCCGAACGAAGGTTTTTTTCTTTAGGACAACACCACTTTGAGCATATTTGCTGTCTTGGAATCAGAAGTTGCTGGAAAGGAAGAGCTGGAAGACAAGAGAAGGGCTCATCCAAGTGAGGGGCAGGGAGGGGAGGGAAATGAAGTTGTTTGGGCTGGGGATGTGCAGGTTTACCTGAGGCATGATGAAATAAGGAGCGAAAGGGTGAGGCCCGAGTCTGAAGGTGGAGGGGAGCAAAGATAAAAGAGAAAGGCCAGGAGAGGAAGGTGACACGGGTGTTAACTGTGGTCCTGGGCAAGTGATTTACACGTAGCCCCAGAAGCCCCAGAAGCCCCTTAGGTCTCAGATGATCCTCTAAGTTGATATGCATTATTAGGACCATTTCGAAGACGAGCAAACTGAGGTTCAGCAAAGTAAAGTGATTTGCTCAAGGTCACGCAGCTAGAAAGTGGTTGAGTCAGGACTAAAGTCAGGACTGAAGAAAGTCTGAAAGTATTCTTTCCACAACCCCACACGGCATCCATTCAGAACATTCATTCAGAGCATCTGTTACAAAAGGGCTCCCTAAGAGTTAAACGGTAGGATTTGAGGCATCCTCTTTCCTATGATGAAAGTGGCACAATGGTAAGGAGAAAGAAGGATTGAACTAGAGACTGAAGAAAAGCAGAGAATATCCAGACAGGCCTCAGTGGAGCCTGGGAAGCATTTCCATGGAGGTCAGTGAATGGGAGGCTGAGCGCTTCAGGCAGCCCAGTGGAATGCAGTTGACTCTTATGTCAAGGAGAGACTGAATGTCCATGAATCTGGGATGTGGCAACGTGACCTACACTGGCTGGGCTCTTGAATCCTCTGTGGAGCAGGCAGCACCAGAAGGCCTGGCTGACCCTGGATGACGTGAAGGTGCACTGGGCCACAGCGTGGTCCTATGAGCCGCACAGGCTATGTTGAACAGGCTTGGTGCAAACAGAGAGAACAAATAGTAGGGATTCCATAGGAGCAGCCCTGTCTTGGCTTATTGAGGGCAATTCCTCCTCTGCTGCACCAGCCCACCAGCTCCTCACTTCCCCACCAGTGGTGCCATCCTAGCCAGAACTTTCCTTTACCCGGCTCTTCTTCCCCCTGCCAGCTCCAGAGCTAAGAGTCTGCTTCCGCACCGCCCTCAGAATGGACTTTGTTATTATTTCCCAGCTCTGTCCTGGTCCTGATCTCCTGTCAAGACTCTTAGCAACTCTTTTAGATATTGGGTCCTGAGGGTTCAGACCTTCAGCTTTAAATTCTAGTGAAGGTTTCAGCTTCCCTTGGGTTATTAGTTCATGTTGAAGCAATGAAAGTCCTGAAACAACCCTCACGAGTTGTCAGAGATGCTTCTGACTTCATAAATCTTAAAACATTTCAGGTTTTCTTTTTCCAATGAAATAAGGTGTCTCAGAGAAGGTAGAGAGGGTGTGCATGCATGTGTGCGTGTACGTGCACACAGACACACAGACACACACACACCCCTCGTAGAAACTAAAAGTCTGCAGAGTTTCTATATCAATTTTGAAGGCTTTGAGCATAATTGGATTAAAAGACATAAACAACTGGCTTTGCAGGGACCTAATCTGTACCTGAGGCATACAGATTGATGGTGGAGATTTAGCTAACTTACTGTCTTGCATCAATAAAATAAATAGGGCCATTAAAAACATACATTTTTATATATACATCTTTATCACCATTATTCTGAATAGATTGTGTGCCAAAAATGTGCTATGAATTTTCTAAACGTGACAAACCTGGCAGTATGTTACAAATAGAGTATTATTACCATACGTTCTGGTATGTAGTTTCTGGGAGTAGTTTCTGAAGTTTGACATGGGCTGGTTGTGGTTTGAGGTTAGTGGTTTTTGATTTAGAAATTCCCATCTACCACTTGGCAGAGCATTGCAACTGACAAGAACAAAATTAGTTTGCAAAATGGAAAATGAACTCTCACAGCTGTCTGTAGGAGACCTAGCCTCCTGGTCTCCATTTCTGCAGCGGATGTTGGGGAGCAGCTGTGGGGAGGGGTGCGGGGGCTTGGATGTGAAGTCACTCAGTGGAGTGAATTCCCCTCTTTCCTCAGGGAAACCATTCCAGGGGTCATGCTTTAGAAAACCCTCCTTCCCTTGTGGATTTTTGTTTTCGACTCATGGATCCGATTTGCAGTCAATTCATTACCAGACTCCATTATTAATAATATCTGTGAATTTATGAGAAGTTTGGCAGTCTTGAGACGTTTACTACCAGAATATCCTGATTTAGTTTTAAATAATCTCTCAAGGACATTAGAGTACTCTTCAATAGCAGCTCCATCTCGCAGCCTGGGGTCTGGCCTCTTGACTCTCGCTAACCACCTCCAGCTGTGTGGCACCCAGGACCTTTGACTCGGTTCAGTTGGGGCCGAGGCGTCCTCTATGTCCACACCTCACACCGCACTGGAGGGGAAAATGTGAAGCAAATCGAGATCTAGCTTGGAGAAGGGAGAGGGTAAGATGCCCGAATGGAAAGTGGATTTCCATGTCATCATTTCTAATTGATGAATATAAATAGATGGTTTTATTTATTATTACAGTATCACTGGGGATTCTCTTAATTTCTAACAAATTCTGCCAGCACAAGATGAATGCATATAAATTTTTGTGTGGGGAGAGCTGCTTTTAGTTAGCATGGAGTATCTTGGTAGATTATCCAGGCTCCTTTTTTTTCCCCCTTCCTCCTCTCTTTCTTTATTCTTTTTGAACATCTTGGCTTAGTAGTTTATTTATTTATTCATTTATTTATAGTATTATCTTTTTTAAAAGAGTAGGTAGGTGAGATAAATGAAGAAAAATAAAATTTAAAGGCCAGGAAGGTGATAGGAAGTCTCGAATTGGCTAAATACCTACATTTGACTTATTTAAACCCATTTTTTCCACTAGGACAGAGGTGCTCAATCTGGGTTTCACAGTATAATCGCCTGGGAGCTCTTAAAATTCCTGCCACCTGCTCAGACACTGGGGCAGAATTAAATCAGAATCTCTAGAGGCAAATCCAGGCATCAGACCTTGTGCTAGAAACTCCACTGAGCTTTATGCCAGAGACTTCTCCAAGGCTGTTTCCTCATCAATAAAATGAGGAAAATAATTGGAGGTAAAACAAAAACTCTTAGAACTGTAGCATTGAGAGGGACCTTTACCCAAGTATCGGGAGAATAACATGGGATAAAGGTCAACACTTTGAAAATAAAAATGCAATAGTAGTAATATATCTGGATTATTACAATGGTGATAATTTAATCCTATTTACAAATGAGAATTTGGGGGGGCATGTCAACTATGTTTATGAACTTTTCACTAACCTATGCTTTTATCAACAAATTGGCATTTCGGGGAAAGTGACCCAAACTTTTCCCCAATTCCTGGAATGATCAAGATGTATTAATGCTTATTTCAGTCTCCTATGTGCCTAAATCCTGTGGTTCTCCACTAGATGAGTACTAAGGTAAATCAACTTAAGCCAGGACAATCCCTGTTGGTACTCTGTAGTCACAGTAAAGGAAAGAGCTGTGATACTAAAGAAGACAACAGAGCAGACAAAGCACACATTATCTACATGAAGCTGGGGGTACACTAAAGGAATTTTTGGGGCAGGGATGAGAAGGTTCTTCTTCTTAGTCAAACTTCTCTTACGCCAACATCTGTGACAATTTGCATTTCATCAGCACATAGCAACAGATGACAGAGTTGCTGCCTCTCTCAGACCCAAATTCCCCAAATATTTATCAAGTACCTACACAGTACTAGCACTTAAAGACTGTTCTCTCAGGCCCTTTAAATATATATTCCTCTCTCCATCCTCATAACCACCCAAAAGGCTGATTCTATTACCTTCAGTTCATAGACACAAAAATAGGTTCAAAGGAGTGAAATGGCTGTCCCAAGGTTACAATGGGAGGGTGAGCTGCTGCTCCTTCCGGAAGCCCACATTCCACTCCTAGACACCTGGCTGCACACTCATGCTGCCTTTGTCCATCTGGTGTGTTACAACAATCCACCGAGACGCTTCTCTCTGGACTCTTTCGATAACGGAGCAGAAGCCCAGAACACCAAGGAGCACAATGGGATTCCCGCTCAGAGTGAATGAAAAAATGAGCCTAGAGTAAGGTTAAAACAAGTGACTTTGGCTGACTAGATTTTCTGATTCTATTGCCCTCTACTCTCTGTTTCATAAGAGATTGCCTTTTCAATTCCAAGTGAAAAGGTCACTGTATAAGCAACAGAGAAAATTAGGACAAATGAGAGTACAGGAAATGCTTTCTGATGACTTCCTCAGGGCTCAGATAATTATTATTACCCCCTTCTCCCTGAGGTAAAGTCCTCTGCGGTGATCAGATATAATTTGATAGCCAAATGCAAAATGTCTTGTTAAATGGACTTCCGTTTAAATGCCTAATTTATTTATTTTGATTGCTTAGTTGTTCATTTTTTGCACTTGGAGATCTCGACAAATACTGAATGCTGGATGTGTAAGCTTATATACAGTTTTTCATTTATGTTTTTTGAGACAATAGTTGTTTTTCTGATTTAGTTACTACAAATACAATTTCAAAAGTTAAGCGATCATTTCATACACTTTGGGTTTTTTTTAGTTTAGTATAGTTTAGTTTTTAAGTTTCTGCTAACATCAGTATTTTTAACCCTCAGATTCTAAGGTCTGTTAGAATAACACAAAGGTATTTTTTAGCTTTAAATCTCCTCAATAATTCCTTAAATGTTATCCTCGATTTTAAGAAATGTCTTTAGGGAATCTGAGACAGAAAACTAAAATGACAGCAGAAGTCCCCGTTTTAGAGGGAGTGGTGGAGCCTAATTACCAGCAAAGTGGGACCATGTGTAAAGATGTGTACAAAGCAGGCTGAGAAGGCAGAAAGTTATCCTGACATATTGTACATGCTGCTTTAGGAAAAGGAGCAACCTAGATTTTCAAAGGTAATAGCCAAAAGTCTTCCTGGTTTTGTTTCCTTATCCCACGGAGTTGGGATATATATGGATATAGGCTCATTTGGTTTGGAATCAGGGTAAGGCTGTTTCCAGTTGCATTCTAGGCCCCTCGAATATATAGACGAATTTGCTCACGCCCGCAAAGTTATCTCGAAACAAATATGCATATCCCGCTGGAGCTCCGCTGCTGGACATCTCCCTCCTGGCCTCCTTCAGGACAGGGCTGTGGCATCTTCTCTTATAGGAAATCCTTTATAGCACATCTCTCCCCACTGAGAGGCTGGCTGGGGTAGCCCCCGCCCCCCACCATCCTGTGACTGGTTGTATCAGAGCTTCTAGGAGGCAGGCCTGCCAGGCAGTGTTCCTCTGATGAAAATGTACTTAAAAATCTAAAATGGCTATTTAAAGTCTATGAAATCTCTTTCCTCGATGGCTCTTTGTGAGCCTTCGAAGGCCATATTTCAAATTCAGATTTTCTGGCTTATTCTGCATGATCATAGTCCCACTGTTGCTAGTGCTATCATGCAATTTGACAATCTGTAGATCATTTTAATTTTAATTTAATTTTTTTAAATTTTATTTATTTATTTGACAGAGAGAGAGATCACAAGTAGGCTGAGAGGCAGGCAGAGAGAGAGAGGAGGAGGCAGGCTCCCTGCTGAGCATGGAGCCCAATGCAGGGCTCGATCCCAGGACCCTGAGATCATGACCTGAGCTGAAGGCAGAGGCTTTAACCCACTGAGCCACCCAGGCGCCCAGATCATGGGCTTTTAATTAGCACATAGATCAACCAGAACCAACTGCTTCCACCAAGAAAGGCTGCAGCTGGTCTGCACCTCTTCCTCCCTGCAAATCTAAGGGAAAGGTGCCACGACCTAGGTAAGCTCCTTTGAAGATGCTGCTAACTTGTATGAATAATCCTAATCACGATATGATGTATACATGCATTCTTCTGCAATACTGTGGTACACAGGACTTGAAAGCAAATGGGCGGGGCACCTGGGTGGCTCAGTGGGTTAAAGCCTCTCTCTGCCTTCGGCTCAGGTCATGATCTCAGGGTCCTGTGATCGAGGCCCGCATCGGGCTCCCTGCTCGGCGGGGAGCCTGCTTCCTCCTCTCTCTCTGCCTGCCTCTCTGCCTCCTTGTGATCTGATCTCTCTCTGTGTCAAATAAATAAATAAAATCTTTAAAAAAAAAAAAAAAAGAAAAAGAAAGCAAATGGGCTTAGAGTGAGGAGACCTGGCTACAAATTTAGGCTCTATCATAAATTTTGCTACTTCGGGCAAGTCACTTACCATAGGCTCGGTCTTCACATCTGTAAAATGGGTACAATAATACCCACTCTATCTATCCAGCAGGTTTATTATTAGGCTTACCTGAGATGCTTCCTAACTTTTCCCACTTCATAGAAAAGGATAACTTTTGTTTAGCACACTGGGTTAAATGCAAAGGTTCTGAGGCTGGAGGTGATCACTTCTAGACTCTAGCTGCCCTGCCTGACTATCCCAAGGGATGAGGGGATTGATAGCTTTATACCTTTGTATACCAATTGGGAAGCTCTGCTCTATGAAAATATTTAAAACAAACCTTAGCCATGTACCTATACACACATTCAACATTCATAAATATTCTCCTGTTTTACATCTCTACACATGAAGTGCTGGAATAGAGCTACCCTACGGCCTAGCAATTGCACTACTGGGTATTTACCCCAAAGACACAAATGTAGTGATCTGGAAGGGCACCTGCAACCCACTGTTTATAGCAGCAATGTCCACAACAGCCAAACTACGGAAAGAGCCCAAATGTACACCGACAAATGAATGGATAAAGAATATGTGGGGTGTGTGTGTATATATATATATATACATATATATATATACACACAATGGAATATTGCACAGCCATCAAAAATTGAAATCTTGCCATTTTCAATGACGTGGATGAAATTAGAGGGTATCATGCTGAGCAAAATAAGTCAATCAGAGAAAGACAATTATCATATGATCTGTTTTATGGAATTTAAGAAATAAGGCAGAGGATCATAGGGGAAGAGAAGAAAAAATGAAACAAGATGAAACCCAAGAGAGAGACTCTTAATCTCAGGAAACAAACTGAGGGTTGCGGGGGAGTGGGGAGGGATAGGGTGGCTGGGTTATGGACATTGGGGAAGGTATGTGTTGTGGTGAGTGCTGTGTATTGTGTAAGACCCATGATTCACAGACCTGTACCCCTGAAGCAAATAACACATTATATGTTAATAATAATTAAAACAACAACAACAAAAATAAAATAAAGTTCTAGAACCTTAGCCCATGGCCACCACGTGGACAAACATGAACAAGATCCCAAGCTCTTGTCACCTCGGATGTAGTCTGTCTCAACATTGTGCTTTCAATCATACCTTATCCTTAAAATTAGTGCTTTGGGAAAAAAACCAAACACTTGCCTAATCACTATGGTGATAATTTAAAGAAGTGAAATATTTTGTTGCCTTCAACTCATAGCCAGATCACTTGAAGCCATAGGAAGGCTGGCAAAATTTCTATCAATGAGCTAACCATGTTATACTTGTTCCTGTCTGTGCTCATGTCCATCCCTGTACGCACATCTCTGTCCTCTACTCTGGAGGTAAGAACTGTTAAACCTAGGTATGGAGCTTCCACGTGTCCACGAGGGTTACAGTAGTACCTAGATTACCCAGTTGTTGGGAAGAACACGATGTTAATGTATGTGACGTGCTTAAAAGAGTCCCAGGCAGACTTTATAAGTGAAGCACTCTATGCATATTTATGATGATTCAAAACAACCCTTATCAATCTGTTCTAAAGAGATATAGGGACAAAATACAATGACTGTGCTCTGGAGAATTCTTTCATAAAGACGTATCGTTAGACTCTACTACTCAAATAGCAGCAGCAGCATCTGGGAGCTTTTAGAAATTCAGGGCCTCACATCTATGACATTAGAATCTGCATTTTAACAAGATCCCCAGGTGACTCATGAGTGCATTCAAGATTGAGAAGTGCTGCACTGGAGTACTTCAAGCCTTTTGGGAGACCCCTGGGTCAATTGTATTTTTGGTAGACATCATGCAAAAGCAGGACTGACTCGGAAAATCTGCTGTTATTGATGTATTCAGAATGTAGGTTGGGGGGAGAGGGGGACGTGTCCACGTGCATACACCTCCCCCGTCAGAAAGCAGCTCCATCTGAATGGAATGAAAGGCTCTGTGCAAGGGACCATGAGAGCACCCGTTAGCACGGAATCAGAGGAACGAATCTGAGATCCCGTTCCTGTTTCAGCATGTTTGAGGGGGAGGAACAAATACGAACACCACACTTTACAAAGGGCATGGAAATCTGCAGTTTTAGAAACGAACGTTAGAAGTAGGTATAGGGAAAGGAGGAAGTCACTTACATTAACCCAGGGGTGCTCCAAGACCTGCACCGCTGAAAATCGCTGATCGACATCGACCAACAGCATCATGGTGATGAGCTCCTGTGGAAGGGAACATTTGAGTCCATTTGTCTCATTTCTATGGCAAAACTCTGAGCATTTTCAAATGCCGAAGATCTCTTTTAGTTCGGAAAAGTGCTAAGTTTGAAATATATCAACTCAACTTACCCATAGTCATCTAACACCTTTACTAAAGGTCAATACTTAGAATTATAAATATATGGTGAGAAAAAAATGAAATGAAGATTAGAATAAATTTCATTGAAGTGCATTTAGTAGAGAAGAAATAAATTATACAAGTTAAAGAATTAATATTCCTTTCTTTGTCTAGAATTTTGCACTTTAATAGCAGATTTCTAGGTTAGTTTAATATAGAAATCTGTTAACATTGCTTCAAATATTTCCACATCAATCAATACCAATAAAATGGAACTATTAAGAGGCAAGTGATTTAATGGTTTGGAAATTAATGAGACTTCCTCATGAGTTCAAAATGATTTGGACCAGGAGAGCACAGCTTGGGTTTTAATGATGAGTCTGTCATATATTAGCCCACTTTGGATTAGAAGTTCCCATGTAACAAAATGGTTAGATACGTGTTACCCAGTTCCTTACATTCACCGGGTCTGACTACCATTCTGAGATGGGGATGATTTATTTCCACTGATGTAGAGATTCTGCCATAAAGTTCTCATTATGTTCTTTTCCTGCTTCAGGCTCCTCTGTGCAAGAAGGCGTTCATTCACTTTCCAACATGGGCCAGGACTTATTACAGCAACAACTTGATGTGATGCCCTTTGCCAGGTGGCATGGGGGTGTGGGAAATGGTCCTATCTGTCAATGACTTTGAGCCCTCATTTACGGAATGACAGTACTGAGAGGTAGAGAGGTTCCTGAAAAGATTGCTCACAGGCAAAAATACCTCTACCCCCACAGAAAAAGTCAGGTTTTAAATTGAACTCACACTCAGGACACAGAGAAAGGAAAGGCTTATACACTGAATAATCAAAAGTCAATTATTCATCAACATCAATTTTTAAAAAAATTTAAGTCAGTGCTTGGAGACATTAGTTTAAGGAATCAATTAAAAAGTTTTCTTTTTTTATCTCAAGTTCTACCCACGTCTCCATGTAAGATTTTTGCAGTTTTCTTAGAGGTTGATCTCTTATTCATTCAGTTTAATACATGTTAAGCACTAGTTGTATACTGGTCACTACACAGGCATTGATGATACAGCAATAAACAAAAAACATAAAAATCCTTGTCTTGATGAAATCTGTGTTCTAGTGGGGGAAAATTAGAAAACAAATGACATAAGTAGGAGGTATCCACCTATCTATACCTACCTATCTATATCTAGAAAAGTAGACAGATAGAGAAAGGTAGTTAGATGGTATACCAGAAGGATACATGGGTGTAAGTGCTGTAGAGAAAAATAAAGCAGATGAGGGAGATAAGGTGAACCAGTTAGATTAAAGAGCTGCATCCGAAAACAGGGTGGTCTGGGAAAGCTTCCCTGAAAAGATGAAATTGAGTCGAGACCCAAAAAAGGTAAAGCCATAAGCTATGCCAAAATCTAAGGTGGCCTGGTGTGGGTGGGGTGTAGCAAGAGGCAACGTAATTGGAGTGACAACAAGGAGCGATGAAGCCAGGGAAAGAGAGACACTTGATAAATTGGGATGGCTACGAACAGATGACTTGATGACCGTGAACTCTTGGAAAACCTGGTAATTATAACCAAAATGGACAGAAATCTTATTTACAACATCATTAGGTCTCTGCACAAAATGAGTCAAAATCAATAATTGCATTAAGACACACAGGCTCTCAGGAAAAGGAAAGGCACTGGAAACCTACCTTCGCCGAATCAGAAACGTTATCCCAGTATGGAGAGGGGAAGTCCACTTGCCCCATCAAAATCTGATCGAAAAGCACCTCCTGGTCATCACCGCTTCTGTTTACATGAACCACAACAAGGAAAAACACAGCACTAAAATGTCAACCCAGGGTATGTCTCTCCACTCTTCTGCATTCAAGCCCTTCCTTTCCCCGTAAATGTGTAAAATGTGTGTTTTTAAGCTATTCAAAATGTCAATATGGAACTGTTTTTAGACAATTAGGAAAGAATGAGTTTTTAAATTCTAGGAGGAAGATTTACGGAAGGCATGTAAATGAGTGTGTACAACATAGAAAGAATAACAGGCATAGAAGTCAAGTTCTTCTGTCCCTTTCCTGCTTCAGGCTCCTTTGTGCAAGAAGGCAGAATGGATCACTCAGAGAATACAGAAATGCTTTGTTGGTGCTGAATAAAAGATGACTGCCCATACCCACGGAACGGAGGGAAACCACACAGCAGGATGTAAGTGATTACACCAGCTGCCCAGATGTCCACCTTGAGGCCATATCTGCAAAAGTAAGTGACGTTAGAGTTAGCACAAGTCAGGCTGGGACAAATTATGGGGCATTGGCAAAATGGATGACTCTACTATTCTAAACCAAAAACCAAACTCAACAAAATTAAAAACCCAACAACAAACACTAGATGAAAACCCCCGGCTAAATAGAATTCAAGGAAAGAATAATTTAAAAAAGAGAGAGAGAGAGAGAGAGACTGTCTGAGACATAGGAATAAAAATCGAAGTAAAGCATGCCTAGGATCATATCTAAGTATCAGTAAGTGAGAGGTTGCATCAAAAAGGTTTATTATAGTCATATCAATTTTAAGATAGGGATGGACCCTTGAAATTATCTAAGTCCCCAATGTTAGAAAACATAATTACATATAGGACATTTTCCAACTTGTAAAGCACTGACATACATTATCTTATGCTGTTTTTCCATCACTCTACATTACACAGGATAAGTATTATTGACTATTTTATAGAGGAGAAAACCCAAAATCAGAGGGGTAAGTAGTTTTGCTCAAGATCACAGTTAGTGACAGAGCTGGGTTCCAAGCAGGGTTTCCAAGAGCCCGACTCAATCCTCTTTCTCCCCTGGGCTCCTCCCTCCCAACAGGCTGTCAGAGTACTCAGGGTAGAAAACTAGAAAATGTAGCTATACCCAAGGCAGCATTCTCTGAGGGAGGTCAAGCAAGGTTACAGCTGTGGGCTCCCAACTCAGTCAAATTTGACGAATAAAAAAGTCCTCATTACCCCACATCCCATCTTAGGGATTTCCCAGTTGGCATTCCCTTCTCATCTATTCTGTTCCTTTGCGTTTCTGGTCAATGGTCAAGCAGTAAAACTATCTCCAACTGGGTCACAGGGGAGGATACAAACTAGACCCTTAGGTGTGGGTTGGTGCCACTCATTGAGGGGAAAAAGTAAGGCCATCTCCCTTTGCTGCACCATCCTTCCCCAATCCTGTGTGAGGCGAGTGCTTCAGAACTTGGCCTATGATCCTTGGCAAGAAATAGGGCTCTCTATGGAAAGAGCCCTTTATTCACACAGCCCTGAGTTCAAAGGCTGACTCAACCACTATCTAGTCATGAGCTTCCATGATACCCAACCATGGCAGCCAGATCGATCATTCATGTGCAAAATGTGATTCACACCATCTACAGGAAGAGTTAAGAATCAAGTAAAGGAGCTTAAGGCCTGGCAGAAAGTAGGCCCTTAGTAAGTGTTGGGCCACCCACTGTCTCCCCCCATTCTAAAGATTTTCATTCATCTGATACTGCTGCACACAGAAACCAGAAAATTCCCAGTGGCCCTCTGATGCCTAAGGGTGTTCATACTGCACAGATAATCAATGGACTGCCAAGAGAGCCAAAATGTGACTGGGACAGGAGAATAAGGATAGCTGAGAGAAATAACCACAGGAGATTGTAATCACCACACACAGCAGTGTCTGTTTCTTTTATCCAAAAGCAAGTTAATTACCATCGCTGTACGTTTCTCTGTTAGGCCGAACATTTTTTACTCTGGGGTTAATAACTGCTGTTCTACCTTTAACAAAGGCCACATGGAAGCCTTGAACAAGATTGCGGTAATTGGCAACTTGATTGGGGAAACAGAGAAAATGGCTCTCACTTTAAAGTTAAAAAAAAAAAAAGGAGTTGAAAGAAATCTGATAGCTAATTCTGTCTGGATGGGACAGGGCTGTTTTCTCCTATTCTCGAAGCAGACTAGTTCTTTGGCAAGCACAGCAGTCCAATAAGCCACGGGAAGCATTTACCCAGTTTCTGCGATGATTTCTGGAGCCACATAGGTTGGGGTGCCACAGACCGTGTACAGGGGGCCATCTACAATGGTGGCCAGGCCAAAGTCACCCAGCTTCAGCGATTTGCTGCCATCTTGGTGTTCGTACACCTAAAGTAAAAGTAAAGAGTGAAATCGTCTTATAACCAAGAGCTCAAAAGCTCTTTCTTAAAGGAACGAGGGGTACTGTGATTTAAATTTAAGGTATTTATCATAAAGTGGAAAAAAAAGGCAATTATGCAATGATATACATACAAGAATATCTTTTTTTTAGATTACTGCAGAACTGGAAACATGGTGAACAGCCAGCAAATGGAAATTCAATAATAGATGATGGTACGTTGATTCAGTAGGACGCTACATGGCCATTAACGTGGTGATGTGCGTTTATGTCTATTGAAATAAATTATTTGGGGGAAGTGAGGGAAGATTTCAGACTGGTTTGCATAAAATGGGTACTAAAGAAAAAGATATGTGCAAAGAAAAATGTCTGAAAGAACACAGTGTTAGTGTGTCTGTCTCTAGGTGGTAGGATTATGGGAGACTTTCTTTTCTTCGCTTATCTGTATTTAATGTTTTCTACAATTAAAACTGATTTGTGTAATACCATGAAATATAGAAAGCTTCTAGTGCCATACCTCCAATTTATGAAAATAATTACCTCTCCATTTTAATATGTAAGAAGCTTTAAAAATACAGTTCTTTAGTAACTGAACAAAAAAAACCCCTACATGTATATTAAAATACTTCATTTTCAGTGGCCCACATTTCCAACAAAATCTATTTACATTTTTTTTATTAATAATTGAAAGGGATATTAACATTTCACTTCACCTGTGGCAATTTGGAAAGATTTATCAGGTGCAGAGTCAGCATTCCATCCAGGTTTCCTTATTAAGGCAGTAAAAGCCTCTAGTCTTTCACCCAACAAATCAAGAAAAGGATGCATGTGACCACAGGCAAGTATTTATACCACTTTAATTCCAGCCCATGATCAAACCAAATGGGTCTGCTCCAAAGAATATCCCCAACCACTTCTACCATTTCAAAGGAAAGATCAAAGGGCATTCAGAATTCTAATTCAGGGCCCTCCATTGGAATCAATAAGATAAAGAAAACCACAGTCAAAAGCTAGTATTCCCAGCAAAGGCACAGGAGATGCCTGGAGGACATGGTGAAGTTTTCCGTGTACATCAAAATAATTCATCCAGCAAGGAGAAGCCTGCATGCTCTTTTGTTGCCTCCTTGTGATCATGTGTATGTGATACAGCCGTCGGAACCTCTTGCACAGTAAGACGCATCTCCACACATCGGGAGCCCCATTACCACTTACACACCACGTCTCCCTTTCTTTGGCGAAAGGAGATTAACTTTTCATTTCCCTGCAGCTTAAAGTGCAGATGTTTGGCCGGCTAAGCGGCAGCATCAGCATCGATCATTTGGATCTAACTGTTTTGGCAAAGGCAGGGAGTCCGAGCTTCCCTTCTGGAAGACTGTGTCTTTTCTGGGCAGAAAGTATCCTTTTACATTTTCTCCACACTCAGAACATGTAGTCTTCTCCTTAAGGGCTTGACCACCATCTAGTCTGAGCCCTCGGGCAGGTGTCCAGAGGCTGGCGGGGTCACTTGCAAGTAGGCTATTAGGGCAAAGACAGCTGTATGTCCCTAGTAGGTGTGGCTTTGCCCACCTGTCATCTGGGATGGACAGTGTCCTCCCTCCTTTAAGAAAGCAGCTCTCCAGCCCATCAGCAGGAACAACTCTGAGGCATTACAGCTGCAAAGCACAATGTATGTCATCCCCAGCCTACATGTTCTCAGGCAAAAGAAATCCCTAAATCTTAGTCTCAGCACCTCTGCCGTTCCAGTCATCCAAGTGACAAGCAAATGTTTTTCATGAACAGAAACCTGAGATGAAAACATCTAGGAGATCATCTAGTTTACTTCCCAGACAAAGCAGAATTGTTTACTTCTTTAATTCCATTTTGTTAGCAATAGCCTTCCTAAAATGTAAAATCATCTCTGGCTTTGATGTTCTGTCAGATCCAAACATCCATGGTGCGTGTTTTGGTAGGTGGCACAGATTTCAATTTACACAACTCTATTTACACAGGAATTTTGTGGTTTTCCTCTAAACATTGTATCTTTGATCACCTAACTTAATTCAAAAGTTAGACGAAAGGTGATGTTGGCAGATCTAGTCATAAGTCACATCTTGGTTCAGAATATGACCACGCAATTCTACTACACTTAGTAGCAAAGGTTCTATTTTTGAGCGTCTACATTTGAATAGGAATTCCACCTCACGGACAGCCATATGCCAGTTATATTTAATATACTGAGCAATAAAGTTCAAAGTTTTGATTCCTAATGGGGAAAAAAAGCACCCAAAAAACACTTACCTAAAATAAAGAAAATTAGGATTACATAAAAGTAATAATTCTTTCAAATAAACCAACATTTAAATACACACATAATCTATCATTTTAATGTTTTTTTTATCTCTATCACTTCCACCATGTCCCCTTCCTCTGGTTTGAAAAAGCACACAGAATTTTCATGAACATAAAGAGGTTAACGTGATGCTTATGACAGACAATAAGAACGAGAGACAAAGGCCTGATCCATGTAACTGAAAACATTTCTAGACACCACTACGTTAGCAATGCTTCAGCAAAATGTTTTTGCAGGTGAATGAATGTCCAGGCCTCTCCTTTGGAATTCTGTTTTACTTACTTACTGTCAGGCAGGGCAGGATACAAGGTTGCTTTGGGTTTTTCTCTGTCGACACTTTGGGAGAAGGATACAGAAGAATATACTCCGGTGTTTCCTCTCCTCCAGTGGGAACATACCTTTCCTAAGCGGTATAATGAGCCCGCCTCACAACTGGGGTCCCCATTAGCCCTTGAGGCAACCTGAGCTGGGCTCACCCTTATCTCTTACCAAGTCACTTACAGAGGGGCACAAGGGAGGCCACTGAAAAATGTAATTAGAATTCTGGTAAAATCACAGATCGCTACATACATCTGTTTCAAACACACATGCATGCGCGTGCGCGCGTGTGCACGTGCGTGCGTGCGCACACACACACACACACACACACACAAACACTCACAAAACCATCTCCAGAAAGTATTTTCCCAAATGGCAGCTATAAATTTACTTTGAACTAAGTTTTTAATTAAAAGTTAGGAAATGGAAAAGCTTCTAACAAGTTCACATTTAAAATCTGAAGTCCTTGGCTTATACTGCCCCCCGAATCGATTCTGACTTTGTTCCTCTGGCTGTCTCCCTGTCCTGACCATCTTCCAGGAGGGACATTACCAGGCTGCAAGCACAGGCTTGGGCAGCCTGATCCAGCAAGTGGGGTTCTGGTGTAAAAAAAAAAAGTGCTATCTGCTATAACTGTATTTTAAAGCCTCCATAAAACATGACCCACGAGTGAGGTGGGAGTCCATTGATTGTCAATCAATGAGTATTCACAACATGAGATGTAATTTAATGTTCATCCCAAGCCCTTTAAATACTATAGATGTTCCCCCACATTTTAAACACTGAGGGGCTATTAAAGAGACGGGGATTAGTGCAAATTACCAGTATGTAGTGCTTTCACTGTTTTAACTAAGCAATAAAACTGTGTAATTGTACAACACTAATTGAATGCAGCTACACATAATTGTGGGCTGCCATATGTATCCTATTACCATAAAGATTGTCAGTATTTTGTAAGCTTCTCTTGTGATCATTGCAGATGGCTACAGTCAGAGAAGTTGTTCTCTAGGGTTTATTATATGGCTATAAAGACATCCCGTGATTTGACAGACTAAATGTGTTAAATGGCAACAATTATGAAAAAGGTTCCAATTAAAAGCTGAAGGCATGTCCCACCAAGAATAGATATAGGGAAAGGTCAGGTATTAGGTTTTTGGCACACTGGCATTTTACACAGCGTTTTTCCTTTTTGAAGAAGAGTTTTCTTTTTGTTTCTTTATCGTTTATTTGGGGTTTTGCAGTAGCTGTAACTTGCTGAACAGTAGATGTCTGGGCATAGGCCTGATTTCCTCTGGATTAGAAACTGAGACCATTTGGAAAAGTTATTTGAAAAAATAAAAGATTTAATATATAGTCATAAAATGCAGCTGGTGGCCATAAAATAATATGAAAATTCACAGATAACCTGAACCCAAGCAAATGGTTTCTGAGATTCCCATAATAGAGAACTAAAAGCTGACTAATATAACAGATGTGTTGGAACAAACATAATTCTCAATGTTGCTGTGAATTCAGGGATAACCCTGTTGAAATGCTGGCTAATGAATCATTAATATCCACGGAAATATTTTTCACAGAGGAGCTCAATAGGTACTAAAAAATAATTTCACCCAATAGAACTGAACAAAAGTGGCGTGAAATTGACAAAGCCATGAAAAAAAGTCAATTTACTTTTTCACAACTATGGTATCCATTTAAAAAGACATTGATTTTCCTCCGGCCATGGTATATGGCCTTTATAGTCCTTTCTAAGAAAATGAATTAAATTTAAATCTTTAATCTTTAAGAAGTGAAGTAAAACAAAATTAATGCAGGAAATTATTTTACAAAATGCACTTTAGGGTCCATATTTTTAAAAATTATTTTATTTATATAATATATATTTAATGTATTTTATATATTATATAATAAAAATTATATAATTTTTAATATTTTTAATTAATTTATTAATAAAAATCATAGCCCAAGTCAGAAGAGGAGCAACATTATCAAACAGAGAAATAAAATAGCTTTCAAAGTATTACTCTAGAGAGATCTGAGAAGATGGAGGATGAGTGGGAACTCCAGGAAACCCGATTCTCATCCTCCCTTCAAAATACTCACGAAACTATCTAAAGAGGAGTTCTACACAGCTGCAGTGAGACACATGCAACAGGCATGTTCCGGATTCTGGGAGCCATTGCACATGTTAGCCTTTGGCGAAGACTGTGGGAACTCAGTGTCATTGCCATTTTTAAAACACGTATTATATTTTTGTCAAACAAGTAATATGCAACTTGTTACTGCAGGAAAATTAGAAAAGACAGATAAGGGGTGCTTGGGTGGCTCAGTCATTAAGCGTCTGCCTTAGGCTCGGGTCATGACTCCAGTGTCCTGGGATCCAGCCCCGCATCGGACTCCCAGCTCGGCGGGAAGCCTGCTTCTCCCTCTCCCACTCCCCCAGCTTGTGTTCCCTCTCTCTCTGTCTCCCTGTCAAATAAATAAATAATATCTTAAAAAAAAAAAGAAAGAAAAGAAAAGGCAAGTAATTATAGAGGGAAAGGAATTAAGCTCACCCATAATCTTGACACCTAGAAATAACCATCGTTAACATTTTGGGGTATGAACTTCCAGCCCTTTCTTTACCTCTCTCTCCTGCTTTTCTTTTTCCATGGGACAATACATCCTGAGTGAAAAAGAATGTATTTGCATCACAATTTTCAGTGGCTACTGGATACTGCATTGTATGGATGTACCACCATAATAATCCCAACGATGACAACGGCTGCTATTTACTAAGCACACGGGATATGTCAGGTATCGCGTTGAGGAGTTCATGCTCATTATCCTACTGAATCTTCATAACAACCTATTAAGTCATCTTACTGATATTTTGTAGATGAGAAAATTGAGTCCCAGAGATGTTGACTGTTGTCCAACATTGCACAGCTACTAAGTGGCAGAGCCAGAACTTGAGCTTAAATACGTCCAAGTCCAAGATTTTGACCAGTATGTCCTCCTCCCTTCTCACTGTGCCATTATTTAACTAATTAGTATGCTGACATAAGTTGTTTTCATATATATGTATATATATTTTTTCATACTAAAAACTACTGAGATGAACATCCCTATATATGTATATAGATCTGATTTTTTCCCTGTAGGTTACATTTCCAGAAGTAGAATTACTTGGTCATAGGATACTCATAGTACTTAAGATTTCATTATTCATTACCAAAGTAATGAATACTTCAGAAAGCTTCTATGAAGTTACTTTTGCACCAACACATAGGAGATGATTGGTATCCTAATAACTTTTCCAACACTATATGCTATTATTTATTAATCTTTGCTAGTCCAATAAGGCCATGTCATTCTAAATGAGAAGAGTGATATTTTTTCAGTCCTTAATGACAGAAGGGATGAGTAGTAGAGCAGACAGACTCAGGCCAACCAAGGCAACACACTACACACTTTCCTGATTCTTCCACGTGTAATCACAGGTCCTTGGAAGAAGGCCCTCAGCAAAAGGTGCTAGTAAAGTATCTGGTATATTATTGTACTAAATAATGTCTTGGGAAAATGTTGTTTTCCTTCTATTTTTCCCTTAACTTTTATCCAAATTCAGAGAGAAGTTTTTTTTCTAAACACCTATAAAAAATGATCATTCAGTTTCTGCTTAGACATTTTCAATGACCACAAGCTATGTATAATAAAGGCCATTTAATTTGCAAACAGGTGTAACTGTTAGAAAGTTTTTTCTTACATCAACCTTGAATCTCTCATTCAGGAACGTCTTCTCTTTAGTTGGAGTTCAATACAGCACAGAAAGGGTTTCCGATCTTCCATCTGACAGTGTTTCATATACTTGACCAGAGCCACCATAGCTCCACTTTCTCCTTCCCTTCTGCAGGCTCAACTCCAGGCCCCTGACATGATGTGCTCACGTTCCTCCCCATAGGGGTAACTGGCATGAGCAAGGCAGAGGACTCTCTTGACAGCAGCACTCTTTCAGGAAAAGGAATCAAGGGGCACTTTTTTAGCAGTCATATCCCACTAAGGCTCACCCTGAACTTATGGTCAACTAATAGTCTTTGACGTGGTCTGGCCACGTCTTCCATTACTGCTTTTCTGCAATGATCATTAAAACAACTACACCAAAACCACTTAGTCCATTGGGATTTACGTGTCTCTCTTGTTAAATTTCATCTTACTGATTTTGGACCATCACAGAGCCAGAGATACTTTTGGTTCTCAGATCTGTCATTTGCAATAATATGTCCTCATTTCAAATCACTAATAATGCTGATTGGGGCAGGGCCAGTGACAGAATCCTTAGAGGTCCTGGCTCCCTTCTTCTGGGGCCCCCAACCATTAATCAGCACTCTGCTGGCTCAGGATCATAAGACAGTGGACTGACTACAGATCTACTCAACTGTGCTTTTGCCTATGACTTCTAGATGCAGTCTATCTGTGGCACTTGCCTTGTGTACCAGTGTAGTTAGCTATCTTATCACAGAATGGATTTATTTGGAGATTAAGGGCCATGGGCCGAAGGAAATCTGCCATCTCCTGGGCTTGGGGCAGGCTTGAACCGGAAACCAAGAGGAGCTGGAGCACATCATCACTAGGTCACACATGGTCATCACTTCGAGAGAACACAGTATGTTACTGCTACGTACAATCCATTTAGTGAAAATGAGGGTTCTGTGCTAAGTGTGCCATTTTGATGGGCAGTCAGCAGCAGGTACAAACACCTGGACAGAAAGTTTCTAAAAGAAAACTGACCAAGACAGGCAGATTCTCTCAGAAACTGCTTTCTCCCAGAGAGTACTGGGAAGTTTAGAAAGAAAAGGTTTTTTGAACATAAACTTTTATATACATAAAAGAAAATTACCATTTATTTCTAGAATCTAATGAAAACTAGTGATGCAAGTTATATTTTGGCCAGTAAATAATTTTCCCAAGGAGGCGGCACCTGCATATACATTTTTTTTTTTANACTAGTGATGCAAGTTATATTTTGGCCAGTAAATAATTTTCCCAAGGAGGCGGCACCTGCATATACATTTTAAAAGACCCTCTCAGCTCCTTAGGAGAAAACTCAGGCTGTNTTTCACAGCGGGAGAGAGATCACAAGGAGGCAGAGAGGCAGGCAGAGAGAGAGGGGGAAGCAGGCTCCCCGCCAAGCAGAGAGCCCGATGCGGGCCTCGATCCCAGGACCCTGAGATCATGACCTGGGCCGAAAGCAGAGGCTCTAACCCACTGAGCCACCCAGGCGCCCTGCATATACATTTTAAAAGACCCTCTCAGCTCCTTAGGAGAAAACTCAGGCTGTTGCTGAGAATTTTTCCTGCCAAGGGTGCAAGCTTGCCATCTAGTGGTGACTGCTGCAAACTGAAGACGGTTGATCTCAGGACAGTTTTGGTGGCTTTGTTTGTTTTTTTAAAAACAAAAAGTCTCTTTTAGTTATATACTGTCACCACACATGCGCGCGCACACACACAGGTCCTGTGTGTAAGTACAGCTGGGGAAACTGCACTTCCCCCACTCAGTGGCATTTAGACTGAGGCCCATGTGAGCCCTCAGTGTAATGAATGAGTTGAAGAATGGCTTCCACCCATCATGAGGGGTCTGTCCTCTAGTCTGGGAGAAGTGTCACTCATTCACTCACTCCTCATCTCATCTACCTTCTCATCCCACTGGCCACTCATCCATATGATCATTAAGCTCCAGGCCTTACAGAGCAGAAAGGACCATATACGGTCATTGGCATAACTTGTGACAACAAAAACAAAAGAAAACAAACCAGACAAAAACTCAGAAGTGATACAATAATAAAATTATAGGGGGTGTTTATATTGGGTCAATTCCCCGTTTTCACACCAAATGTGGCTGGACACATCACTATAAATCAAATCATGTTTTGTCATTAAAAGACCTTAACCTGACAAATACTTAGACTTGAATCGATCCATATAGATCCTTAAGGTGAAGCTGTAACATTTTTATATAGTTCTATAAGAATTAAAAATAAAAAATTCTGCAATTCTACACATATACTATATAAAATGAAATTTATAGCTGAATCAGACACTTAAAAATAATACTTTGCTAGCTATAACAAAATTAAAAACTTAAGTGGCAAAAATCTTGTTAGCAACCAAAAAATTTAGGCTTTTTTGAGGTGTCTTAATAAAAGAGTAATGCAAAGTGTGTAGTGAGGCCTTTTTATTTATTTGGTAAGTTTGTTTATCTGGTAGTAAGAAAATGGACTCGGGGTGCCTGGGTGACTCATTGGGTTAAAGCCTCTGCTCAAGTCATGATCTCAGAGTCCTTGGGATTGAGCCCCCACCCCCACCCCCCAGAATTGAGCTCTCTGCTCAGTGGGGAGCCTGCTTCCTCCTCTCTCTCTGCCTGCCTCTCTGCCTACTTGTGATCTCTCTCTCTGTATCAAATAAATAAAATAAAATAAAATAAAAAAAAGAAAATGGACTCAAAATCTTTACATGAAGTTTGTCCTATCTTTTTTCAAAAATAGTCTCCAGCTCTACATTTTGTGAGGAGACGGCAAATCCATGCACGGGTAAACAGTAAAAATTTAAAAGCAGTGTCAAAAAAGATGCAAGATGATTTTTACAACATATAATTTGTTGTGAAACAGTTTTATTTTAGGAATAACTTAATTTTTATTACAAATAAAAGGGGAATAAAAAGGAAGGAAGCTAATAGTTCCATGTTCTCTCTTTATCTTCATAAAATGCCCCTAAAGGAGGCTCAAAGGAGTTAAGAAACTTGTTCAAGGTCATAAGACCAGCCACTGGAAGAGTGAAGCACTTGGTTTTGAACTTTGGTCCACCTGACTATAAATCCTTGGAATGTGACTGTGCCTCCCATGACAACTCTCTCTTATTCCCACAAAAAGTTCAACAAAATGTGAAATTAACAGAAGTCTCAAATTCAATTAGTGATGTCGTCCTAATTCTGTCCAACTTCTTCTATTCTTCTACCTATATTATACTAGAACAGATTTATCCCTGCAAAGCTCACCAACTCTTATTACTTCCTAAGAGTAAGAAATTACTATACTGGAGAAGCAGAATTACTTTAGTTCATATATATTTTTTAAAACCTATATTGTAAATGCCTTCAATGGTGTGTGTGTATTTCACATTCTCAAGTTAGAAGAGAAAGGAAAAAAGGGTGAACTTTTTTCTTTTTGGGTAACCTAAAAAGTAAAACATGTCAGAACGAGCAAAATATTTTCAAATTATCCTGTAATTTTAGAAAAACTACCCTGCTAAGTAATCACGTATGGCAGAAACAGATAATGCTCTGCTGATAATCAAGTGGACGATGTCATGTAAAACCAAACTACAAAGCGGGGGAGGGAAAAGAAACTTTAATTTTCAATCACTGAATTTTCAGGGTTTAGAGAAGTTTTGAAACAAAGGCCAATTGTGAGTCTGTTCCCATGAGACGATCCTACATAATTCAGGACACAGGAATAATGAATGAATGCAGACAAGAGAAAACTGCTGCAGGTTACGGAGGCAACTATGCAGAAGAGAATGTTTGGGCTACTGCAGAGATGTGGGATTTGAGGGGCAATTAAGCCAGAACTCTGTCGCTTGACCTCAGCTGCATTCATTAGCCAGTAGCTGGAAGTTTATGAACATAATTATGGTGAACTAACTGCTTGAGTATTTATTTCTTGAATGCCTATTTTTCCTACTTGAATGCCAACTCCATGAAGGCATCTCTCTCTCTCTCTGTTCCCTGGCACAATCTGGCACAGAGCCAGCATGCAATAAATCTCCCTAATGCACAGCTTCATGTCATCTAGTGGTTAAAATCTTGGGCTCTGGAGTAGGACAGAGCTAGAATGAAATCTCAGTTCTTCCACATATGAGTTATAATGGCTTTGCATGGGTCTTTGAATTTCTAGGCACTCAGTTACCTTACCTGTAAAATGGGACAGTAATAGAACCTACCCCATACAGCTTTTGTGAGGATTAAATGAAATCATGAGCGTAAAAGCTTGAGGAAAGCACATGGGTGGGTCGCCATCTTAGCAGACCTCATCAGCCCTTCTTGTGTTGTGGGAGTTGGCTTGCTCATCTGCTTCTAGACCTGAACACTCATTTGGGTCATGTGGGGGAGCTTGTTTCAAGGAAGATCTGTACCCTGTCATCAGTCACCAGATTCTGATTTGCTAGGGCTGCAGGGAGGCTCAGAAATTTGCATTTTTAACAGGCATCTGGGAGTAGTTGAGATGCAGGGAGTCTTTGGACCACCCTTGGAGAAACACTGTTTCTGAAAGAGAATCCTCAATTCCTGGATTTCTGAAGAGATGGACAAACTAACAATAATATATAATACATGACTGTGGGCCTGGGTAATGAAAGTAAAAGAAGAACTAACATCTTGGGGTTGGGGGAGAAAATGAACAGATTTCATTAAAATTCCAGCCTGGATAGTTAGTTACTACCATATTGTTACTCTCGTATCCACCAGTGACAGCTCCCCAAGGCCCAGTCTCTGTCTCCTCAATTCTTTCCAATACTGTCCCCTTAACAACTGGACTAGGAAAGGATCCTCATCTGTTTGCGTAAAGAACTCTTGGTGTTTCCCCCAGAGACACGGAGTTCATGAAAAGCAAAACAAATAGTCATAAAGGGGGATAGAGATATCTCTGATTTTTAAAATCCATCTTCAACATGATTATTTTTATGCTGAAAGGCGAGTGTCTTTAAAACTCATGACTTATTGTCGTAGCTTTTAGATCATATTATCAAAAAGTACATTTGGGAGACTAAGAGCTTCCTTTTTTTCCCCAAGTAAAAACTTTTAACATCAAAGTGCTGTAGATGAATAAACCTACATGTAAATGCTCCTCCGGACTATCTTGGTCTAGTTCAGGGTGTTAACCACAGCCCTAGATTTCCCAAGCTCTATTCCCTCAACCCTGTCTCAGGTTTTTATTTGCTAATAATTAGTCAAGTCCTCCTAACGGCACATTAACCCTTATAGATAACTTAAAAGTTTCATTTCCAGCTACTCCAGTCCAGCTGGAAAGTAGCCGTTCAAGTATATTTCTTTTCACAAAAGAAAGAAAAGAAAATAGGAAAGAAAAAAAAAAAAAAGAAAGAAATATCTGTATTCACTCATGAGTGCTTGGAACTCAAGACATGTGAGGTTCGAATTCCTCTTACCAGGAGGTTCTCTGGCTTGATGTCCCGGTGGACGATGTTCAGGCTATGCAGGTATTTAATGGCGCTGGCCAGGTTGTACAGCATCCCACTGGCGTCTCGCTCCGTGTATTTGTTGGTTGAAGTAATGGCATCAAAGAGGTCTCCTCCCTGAGAAGAGAACGGCAGGTGGAGCAGCGATTAGCAGATGGTCCAGTGGGGCCGCCTGGAGAGACAACTGACACATTCTCAAGGAGATGAAGAAGCACGCAGGATCTCTGGGCTCCTAGGACTTTCCCCGCCACTTCCCTCTCAAAGGCCCAGAGCCTTCATCTGGTGATTGTCTCCCTGCTGTGATGCCATCCCACATGCAGTCATCTCCTCAGCCCCAGGAGACGCAGAGCCAGGTCTCCAGGGCAGAGGCCTGGTGACGTTGGGGTGCCCTGCTGGCCCGTGTGATATGCCTCATACCAACAGTCAGCAAAGTTCATAACCCCAAACCTCCCAAAATGAGAAACAGGTAATCCAGCAAACCACACCCTTAACAAAACATGTGGCTGCTTTATGAAGTACACACACACACACACACACACACACACACACACACACACTCTCTCTCTCTCTCTCTCTCTCTCAGTTCCTTTCATTCTCTAGATTGCGCTCTCTTGGAGTGGGTGTAGTGTTTTCTTTTCCAATAATGTGCTTCTTTGTGAGGAGCAGAGAAAAGGACCAGAAACTGTCATTCCAGAGATGAGAGAGAATAGAGAGGAGGAGGGAGGAGGGTGGAGAAATTTCAAAGAAAGTTCTCTAGGACCATTATTCATCTGAACTTTTGTTTCCCTTGTTCCTTGCTAACTTATTGTTATTTGGAGAAACAATGATTTTAGGCTCCAATTTTAGTTCTCTTTATTGAAAACCCTTTCAGAAACTTGGGGCTGATTTACCAACAACGTTTGCATCATTCTTCACACAATGCACCAAATAGCCAGGCACGGGAGCCAATTGGTTCATCTGTCGCCTAACGGGGTGAGGGATTTCATTTTTGTTTTTTAAATAGCAAAAGCAAAGTCTAGGCCTCGCGGGCTGACCGTTTGGGCATCTCCCTAGCTGGCCTGTCCTCCGTTGCCCTGAGCCCGCTGGGCTCTGGCGGCTTCTCGCCGTCCGTTCAGCCCCCGCAGTCCCCGCCCTGCACACACGCGCGTGCGTCCACATGGCCGCTCCCTGCGCTTCCTGTTCCTCAGAGCCGGGCTGCCACAGGCGGGTTTCCAGGTCGTCTGCGGGCCTCTCCAGGAGGCGACGTTTTCACCGTGGCCTCCATGAACAGCACCCCAGTGGGCCGTGTACGGCGACCCCGCGACGACACCGCAGTTGTGTCCTAGCGGTCTAGGCAGGCTCCGCGCGTCCTGGCGCCGCTCGTCTTCCGCGTCCCCCTCGAGGCCGGCAACCAGTCCCGCTGTCCGGCCGCCACGGGCTCAGCCAGCCCGCTCCATCTGCGGCCTGAGAGCTTTGGTGGCGCCGGCCCTGGGTGGTTCTCAGGTGGCCTTACAACCTACGCTGCTTCCGGCCTCTTTAGTGACGGCTTCCAGCGAACGCGCTGCTACCTCCGCGTGCGGGACGGCGGCCTCTTCCCCCGCCCTTCCGGAAGTCGGCCTTCCTTGCCCGTTGCGGCTCCCCCTGTCGGTTCCGGGCCGTCTCACTGCGTCTCCTGCCGCGAGCTAGCCCCCGTGAGTGGCTTTATGCGCCAGGCAGGAGATTCTTCCCCGACCACCGAAACAGGCCCGAATCTCCCTGCGATCCAACCCCGTCCTCCCGAGAGCCCCCTTCCCGGAAGGCCCCTTCAGTCGTGCTGGTTGGCTGGGGCCCGGCCGCAGGGCCGCCTCCTCCACAGGCCCGCCTGCCCCTGAACACACACGCGGTGTGTACGTGCTCCCAGCCGCGGGCGGCAACACAAAGACCTGCTCTTAGTAGTTATGGACTTCCACTCGTAATTATTGTTACTTCACTGTCTTCCAGAAGACAGGCCTTGTTTATCCCTCAGCTGTAGGCATTCGCTGGACACCCCCGGACTCTCGAGAAGCGTGCCCCCTCCCCCCGCCCCGCTACACTTCTCGGGGGGAAACGTTGTGGGAGCCTTTCAAGTCAAGCCTGGAGTTGGCCTTAACTTCTTGGGATGCTTCCAGACCTGGCCTCACAGCCGTTCTGGGTCAGCCTAAATTTGAGGGTAGGATCTGGTAGTGCAATGGAGGAGTCCTGATGCTGGACCATGCAGACGCTCTCTGGCCTTGTTGGGCTCTCTTGGTCACCCAGAGGGAATTTGCAAAAGGCTGTTGAGTGAGGTGAGGACTCTCAGGGGTAACTTAGCTCTTGTCACCCGACTAAGCCTATGAGTGACAGACCAGGCTTCCCCCCCCCAATGTGTTCTGAACTAATCTTAAGCCTTTGCCTCTTTCATTTCTCAGTTTCAAATCTAAGTTAGTCTTAACTCTTCAAAGATCGGCCAGTAAAAGGGGGCTAATCAATTTTTAACAGCACACAGAAGGGCAACAGGAATGGTGTGAATTTGTTGCTCTCAAAATTAAAGTCATTATAAAACTGTTATCCTGGGTGCTAGAGAAAGTATGTTTTACAATATTGGTAATTTCCAGACTTTATTTGGCCATAAAGCACCAATATGAAAATCTTCTGAATAACTGAAATCAATCTTTCTTTGTCGAAGTTAACAGTGTACCATTTTAATCTCCCTTGGTCTCAAACGTGACAATACCCTTGTGTTACTACAAACGAACAAGTCCACCCCTCCAAAAGAAACAAATCCTAACACAAAGTAGGAAAAAGTAGGCAGCGTCTGTAAATATAAATAACCACTAAAAAAAAAAAAAAAAAGCCAACAGATCTAAAGTAAAACAACTCTGAATAATAGAAGCTTAAAGGATCCTCAAGTGAACATTTTTCTGTATAGTAACAGATCAGTTTATTACACGCGGATTTTGTCTTAAGTCTTTACAGAAGGAAATGCCACATTCGCCAGTGCTGATTCCTGCCACCAGCTGGGGCATGTGACTCCAAACACGGTTCCTGGAGCCCTAGGCTCTCACTGACGGGTGCACACAGTTGATGGCAGAGGGTGGTGTGACTAATTTACGACATTTTACAGCTAAAGTAAAAATTAGTTACACCTTCAGTTAGATTAACATAATAGCAAAAGCCTTGAGAAAAATAGCCATTTCATGAATACTAAATATTAAATTTGTAAAAACTTTTAGTTACTGCAAATTTTAAATATGAAAGTAGAGGGAATAGGTAAGTCACCTTTCACGTCAATACAGCCATTATCAACATATGTATTCTATGATCTAATAAAATACGGATGTAATTTTATGTGACAGGACAAGGCTGTAACATCTACTGAAAGCCACCAGAATATTTTTTAGTGCTATTTTTCTATTACACTGGTGACTAAAAGTTTAAAGCTTTTTTTTTTTAAATAAGAATGGTTGATACTTTAGGATGTAGTTCACGAAAAAGGGCACAATTTCTATGGCAATGATAACAATACTGATCATATTGGTACCTAATACCTTCTGTTGTATTAGAAAGTACATTCGTGGGGGTGCCTGGGTGGCTCAGTCAATTAAAGCATCCAACTCTTGATTTTGGCTCAGGTCATGATCTCAGGTCTGTGAGATCGAGTCCCGCATCGGGTACTGTACTCAGCAGCGAGTCTGCTTCTCTTTCTCTCCCTCTATCACTCCCCCCTCCTTAAAAAAAAAAGTACCTGGTGGAAGTCCTCCCTTTTATCTTCACCATAACACTCCTGCAAGGTACTATTATTCTTCTCGTTTTACATTTGAGGAAACTGAGGTACAGAGAGGTATACCCAAGGTCAGAAAGCTATATAGGTCAAGGCTGGGACTTGAATGTTTGCAGTATAATTCTACTGTTAATACTCTTAGCCATTATACCAATACATAGAAATGAGAGAATAAACATTGGTGGAAGGAAATAAAGGAGACAGCTCCCTCTATGAGATAAGAAAGTGTGATGTCTTATGTGGGTTTATTCTTTCCCCAAGATACACACCTTTACTAACTCCATGACAAGATACAGTTCCGTTGGCACATCCATCTCTTCAATTAGAAGAACAATATTGGGATGTTTCACTCTTCTTAAAATAGACACCTCATTCTGGATCATGTGCTCCTGTTTAAGGGAAAAGTTACCTTAATTAATACACACATCAAAACACATGAGGAGCTAACTCCAATGAGTGAAGCTATACTATTTAAGGATCAAAGGAGCTATGTTTGGGTAAAATATAATGAGTGTATCTGAGATTCTGATACTCAGCCTAGAATTGCCAAAAGTTGTTGAAGGTCTCAGATGATGCTTGCAACCTATCAGTATAACTATAACTGCATATAGAAGGATGGAATGAAACTTAGATCACAAAAGTAAATTAATAAAGTAAACAAGCAAACCAATAATGAACAGAAATAACATACAATCATTCCAATTAACTTTTATTCCAAGAATATTTATAAAGTTATATTCCAATAAACATATAATATTGTATTCTACCAAAATACCAGTCCTGGGGTAAATTTATGTTTATTTGGGAACTGAGCTCTGTGTTTCTACCCTCCCCCACAACACTATATTTTCATAACAATAAGCCTTATACATACTTTGCCTCGACATTTGCTTTTCTTGATAATTTTCAGAGCATATTCCCTAGCGGTTGACCTGCAAAGAGAAAGTTATTTGTAAAAAACAAACCTAATTTCAAATCTGTTGAGTCATTTTGTTAAGGACTAATTTCTTACCCCCAGACCTTGCATCAAACTGGTGTATTTGTATTTTGTAAAAGACTCTTTTTCCTGGGTGCCTGGGTGGCCCAGTCGTTAAGCATCTGCCTTTGGCTCAAGTCATGATCCCAGGGTCCTGGGATTGAGCCCCACATGGCGCTCCCTGCTAAGCAGGGTGCCTGCATCTCCCTCTCCCACTCCCCCTGCTTGTGTTCCCTCTCTTGCTGTGTCTCTCTCTGTCAAATAAATAAATAAAATCTTAAAAAAAAAAAAGACTCTTTTTTTCAAAGAAATATATAAACCTTAAGGGGTTGACAAAATGTAAGGACAACAACTATGCTAGCATAGAAACATCCGAGCTGTTTTTTTGTTTTTTTAAAGATTTTACTTATTTATTTATTTGAGAGAGAGAGCAAGGATGAGCAGGGAAAGGGGCAGAGGGAGAAGCAGATTCCCTGATGAGCTGGAAGTCCGATGCGGGACTTGATCCCAGGACCCCAGGATCATGACCTGAGCTAAAGACAGACACTTAACCGGCTGAGGCACCCAGGTGTCCCATCCTGAGCTATTTAATGTTACCATACTTGTAATAAACCCACCACTACTGGGGCGCCTGGGTGGCTCAGTCAGTTGAGCATCCGACTCTTCATTTTGGTTCAGGTCATGATCTCAGGGTCCTCGTATGGAGCCTCATGTCAGGCTCCATGCTCAGCGTGGAGTCTGCTTCGGGATTCTCTCTCTTTCCCTCTCCCTCTGCTCCTCCCTGCTGCATGCTCTCTCTCTCTCAATAAATAAGTCTTACCAAAAAAAAAAATAATAATAATAACCAAACAAAACACTTAAGAGTTCTTAAGGACTCTGTTTCATATACAGCCCAGCCAACAGTGCCCTTTCCTCCCTGATGGGTGTGGGAGGGAGTGTTTAGTCATATAGCTACCTTTAAATAGCTTCCTAACTTGCCTTAACAATTCTAAGATACTGTGGTGCCAAAAAGGACAGCTCTATTGTCAAAGGATGTATACTAAACAATCATAAGAAACCACTATTTTACAAGCACTTCCACTTCATTTCTGGTGGGAAACCAAAACAGCTTACGCTTTTTACCCACTGATAAAAGCCAACTTCGGGAATCCAAATGAATACAGTATGAGTGGGGTTGATTAAAAACAAAAATTTAAAATAGGGTTTTAAAATCTTTAGTATGGAGAATCAAAGGGGAGACTTCCTAGTTATGCGTTTAGAGCAAGAGTGATTTGCCTATATATTAAGAGGGCAGATATTAGCAGTGTGTCTTGAAGGCATTTTAGACACCGTTCAGATCATTTGCTAAAACTGCTTCTCGCTCTAGACTTCCAGGCCCCTGTGTGGATAAATGGGAGAGTGAAGTTAGGCATATGCAAGGGCATTCTTCCCATCAGGGAAGGAATACAGGGTCCTTTTAAGTGTCTCTCCTTAAGAGGCTTCTGAAGAGTTTGTTTGCAAGTTCGAAAACCCTTAATCAAGAGGAAAACTAAAACACTGAAGAATTTCTGGATTCTGCTTTTCATGAATCGCTAAAGAAAACTAAAACAAAACAAGTCTGAGATTTGAATCTGTGACCCCCTTTCCTATCTGGTTTAAAACATTTCACGTGATCAAAGCCAGCTATCCCGGGCAGGACCAAGGAGCTGAGATGGGGTGACACTTCCATTCCGGGTCTTCACAAAGGGGACGGATGATGGGACGGTGTTGATCAGAAGAGAGGGGGATTTCTTAGTTTTGTCATTCCCCATGTTGCCCTTTGATCGTCTAGTTTCCCTGGAATAAGTAACATTATAGGACTCAAAGCAAAGGGCTGGCGTGGGATGGGGAAGCCTGAGTCTCCCTGAGAGCCAGACGGGCAAGGAGCAGAATCTCCAAGGAGAAAGTGGGTGCGCTGGCTCCCAGGACACCAGGCAAACTAGGTTATGTCCTGAGCCACGGGCTGAAGGGAAAATGTGACCAAACCCGGGCTGCGGTGGCCTCAGGGCTTACGAGAAAAGGGACTTTATGGGTTCTGAACCCAAAACCTTATATAATAGGATCCAACACTCAGTTAGATTGACCCATATTTTGTATCAGACAGTGAGCCCTGCAGAGGATCACCAAAATTAATACTGCAAGTTTTCTTTCTTGATTCCTTGAGGACAGAACTATAAAATCATAATAAAATCCTTAATTATTGGAAGTATACGTTTATAGGAAAGCAGTTGAGTCTGGAAAATAAACCTGAAAACAGGTGTTAGTACTAAATGTATTCCATTAAGAATAAAAATTTAATGTCTTGCTTTAAGTTGGTAAATGAAAACACTTGGCAAGAAATAAAACCTTAAAGTATTTGCCTTCCTGCGTACCCTAACTCCGAGGACTGCTGTGCCCATGTAATTATTCAGCAAGCGGTTATGAGCATGGTTCTTTGGTGGCTACAGAGATGAGCAAAACCTGGGCATTTTAGACACAGGTAAGCAAAATCTGGTCCTTGTCCCCACTGAGTCTACAGCTTGTTGTGGTGAGAATACTAGACACTGGGACTGCTGGTGAAACTACGGGCCATTTACTTGTCTGTTCCTGAAATGACCCTGTACGGAATCACGGAGCCTTGAATGCTGCATCAAAGGCAGCAGCAGCAGCGGGACAACCTTTGTTTGCTTCTTTTCCTCCTACATGGAAATTCAATTTGTAAGGCCCCCTTTCCTATTACGTTTGACCCAAGGTTAGAGCCTGAACTATTAAGAAAGAAATTTCCAAATTTTACAAACTTGAACTAAATCCAATTTTTAATGTTTGTGCTAAAAAAACCAATGGTTTGGAGAAAGCTGTCCTGTTTAAACTTCCTGATTCTCAGCCCAGGGCCAATATGCTCACCACTCTTCTTCCTCACCCTGGGAAGGGGGACAGCAGAACGCTTATTGATTGGGATTCCCGGGACAAAAAAGCAGCTTTTTGCTGTTGCTGTTATGAGGGTCTGCTAGGTTTTCAAGGTACTAAAAAATTATGTGGAAAAGGAAAAACAGCTTCCCAGGCATTCCCATCATAGCATTTGATGAATTTCACGGCAATGCTTCCATTTTGGGTTAGGTTCTCGAGCAGAGGGACTGGGGTCTTGGCCCTCTCCGTAGCCCCTTATGAGTCCAGGGTAAGCCTGAACTAACAGGGGCTCCAAGCACTAGAGATGTGGCGATGCCAGGGGATGGTGGCAATTAGGACCCCCCAACAAAGAGGAGTTAGTAAACACCACCCTTTGTTTGCTACATAGTCAGAATAAAGCCCATCTCGGGCTCCTCCTAAGGAGGTCAATGTGGAGAGCAGAGAATTGAGGCAACCCAGAGTGTCTCCCCTCGGACATCTCTGGAGTAGAGACTGATTTTGAATTTGAGTGCAAGCCCGGCACCAGGGCACCCTCAGGAAGAAAAGAAGGAAGAACACCACCAGCTAGCTGAGACCCAGCTCAGCTCCATCCTGACTCAGCCTCCAAATCATACTTTGGAATGAAATGACTTCGAACTACAGGTACAAGGTTTTGGAGGTTCTTGAGAATTCTGAAGACTTTCTATGTAGATGCAACCTGGTTTTGAGGCCCTGAAGTCTCAGCCCATTCGGATGTTTGGACACTCACTGCTCAAGCCAATGGTTCCTTGAGCAGATCCTCAGTTTTATAGGGGAGGGAGGGAAAAAGATAATCAAGAGCAGCAAGAATTTTAATACAATTCTGCTGCATACATTGCTAAAAAACGCGATAAGGAAGAGCAGTGCAGGTGGAGAGAAGGAGGGCTAAGAGCCACAGAGACACTGTCACTGCTTCTAACTGTGCTGCTGGTAACCTTGGCTTGTACGCTAATTAGTCCAGAAAGAGCCAGGAAAGCCAAAGACAAAAGGCCCTCATAGTGAGCCCTCTACTCATGCTCTGACCTCTTGCTAGTGCTTTTCAGCTCTCTGAGTTTTCTTTGGGGGCTCAAGTAGTCTAGAAAACAGCTTCAGAATAGAGCAAGTCTCAATTCACCCACTTCCTTTGGTATGTCCTAGGGGCTCCTGAGGCCACTGGAGAAATAGCTACTGGGGAAGAGGCAGAAATCGAAATGAAGCCAGCAGCCACTACCTAAGGATATGCTGGGATAGGACCGTGGAACAAAAAGCCTACGCAACCCTATCATTGTGTCCATTGCCATAGGAACACCTTCCCTGGCACGGCATCTTCTTAACAGAGGAGGGACATACTTGCTCTTGTTAAGACATACGCATCCTTCAAAATATGGCAGAATGTACCCGCGAGCAACGTGTGCTATTCACAATATGCTCAGCTCGCTTTTATTTTCTTGGACCTCTGGAAAATATTAAAAGAATGTCTCGTGATGCCTCCAGGGAGAGAGGTCACATGCCATATGTCCTCATTCAGCAGGAGTGGAATACTAAAACTTGGTGAACAATCTGGTGTGTAGACTCTGGAGGTTCATACCATGAAACCCAAGATGCAAACTCATGTAAAATAAACACAATCCAAACTGGAAAGAAAGACATTAATTCTGGATGGAGACATGAGACATTTCCATTGTTGGAAGAGCAATGACTGTTGGGCTAAGCTGCCCTCGTGATCCCTGTGCGAGCTAAGAGAGACAGCACATGGCTGCCATGCCAGTCTCAACAGAAGACGCCTGTTGGCAGACCACCAGACACCACGTAGGAAGGCCATGGCAATCTGCTAAAAATGGGCTTTTCTGCTACCATGGAAAAAAAGTTAAAAGAGTTGAATTTACTATCTGTAAAAGTATAAATGAAATATAAAATTATATAAACATGCACGTGTGCGCGCGCACACACACACACACACACACACACACACACACCCATTGCCTTAACAGTGGCTTTCCTGATTTAATTTCTATCTTTTTTGTATGGGGACAAATGCAGTGTGCGTGACTCTAGATCAGCTAAGCTCATTCTCCTGAGAGACTCTTTGTTAGTGGTCAAAGAGTGGGTTTTGGACCCAGGTCTTCCTAAGTACTTACTAGCTGAGCAACTTTGGGCATTTAACTTCTTAAGGCATTCTCTGTCTGCTTTAAAACGGAGACAATATTGATATTATGGGATCATTATGACAATTACGTGAAATGTGATAAGGGCTTTGTATATAGTTGATGCTCCGTAAACAGCAGTTGTTCCTGTTTTTGGAAGTGTAAGGCCTCAGAAAGTAATGGAGAACTTTCTGTATTTGGCAGGGATGCAACAGATGGTCAAACTCTGGTGCTAGTGGGGTGACTGAGGGCCAGAGAGGAGAAAAGGTGGCCTCACGGTAACTCCTAAGGGGTTTTTCACACTACTCTTCTCATGCCCGTCCCTCCAAGACCAGCTGCTACAGTGGCTTGCTGGCCCTGGTGGGATATCTCAGCCCGGCTGCCACGCTGCGGGGAGCAAAGGTTGAGATTTAGGACCCAAGGGTATCTTCACGAGGGGTCTGCGACCTCAGTCACGCAGGAATCTTCCTAAGAGTGGCAAAGGGGGCAGGGGAGCAAATGAGTGGACACTGGCCAAACTCAGGACCCTGGTGATGCCTGAGGCCCTGTGTAGACTTCCAGCTCTAACATGGAATGAATCTGTGCTTCTAAATCAAAGCTCTTGGAGAAAAACAATTTCTGGATGTTATGCAGCTAAAACTTCTAGTCCAAGGCATGCTCTGAGTGGTAGAGCTGAGCGAAGGAGCATTATTCTCATACAGTGCTGACTAGGAGGCTTCCTGGGGGCAGAGAAAAGTGACAGGGAAACCAGCCTCCAGAAGGCAGCAGTGCAGTCTTCCTCAAGGAACGAAGTGGGTTCCCCCTGACTTTTCAATGCTCTGCTCACCAGCTCTGAGCAGGAGCTGCAGGCTGACCAGGTCCCTGCAGAGCAATAACCTGCTCAGGAAATGAGTTCCAAATTCAACACTGGGCTGAGGGTTTGAGGCCACCTTAATCCGGGATGTGACTTTATTAGGTGTCACTTCATCTAGTAGCCACCGGCCACTGTCCTTGATTAGGTATGAAGATCTCAGGGATAAACCTTTTACTCCAAACCTCTTGCCTTTGGCCCCCAAGAGTACCAAGCTCATTCATCTGAAAACATTTTAATGTATTAAACACCATTTTTGTTGGGATCAGTACCTATGCACTTTAAAGCTTTTCAAGGTTATTATATTTAATTTGATGATAGTACATTAAAATCCGCTATACACAAGAATGTTCTGACCTCTACAAAATGTCTCAGAAAAGCGTAGGAAAAAAAAAACGTTCAATATGGTTTTTTTTTTTTAACACAATAAAAGGGCTCACCTGAAAGATCTGGCAAAGTTTTGCTGAGTACATTAAAAAGGAAAAATCAAAGTCCTTAATTTATAGGTTGTCCCACGAATCACTACATTTTTCAAATCTGTTGTGAGATGGGCTTTTCTTTCTTTAAATTTTTTTTTTTTTTTTTTACATCTGGAGTTGAGACCTTAACCTATTCCATATGTGCCACAGACGGCAAATAAAGACACAATCTTGGAAAACATAATGCCAAATGTTTCCTTTAAAGCGCGATGCAAATGATATCCTTCTCACCTTTCTACACATTCCTTGACAACAGCAAAATTTCCATCCCCTATTGTCCTTCCGACTTTATATCGTTCTGTTATTGTGGCTGGAATCTGGAAGCCTTCCTCCGACACTTCTGAAAGAATCATTAGTACATTTTTATTGGTAGAAAAGGGAATGCAGATGTTGCACCAGAGAGACATTTAGAAGGATCATCGAATAGACTGGAACTGATTCAGAATCAATATGTCACTTTCCATACGGTGAGGCAAGCCCCCCCCCCCCGCTCCCCCCGCCCCAGCTGACATTGTATACTCAACAGTTTTTACCAAGACGAATGATAAACTGAAAGGAAACCTAAGACCTGTGGAGTCCACTTAAACCAATGGGAGGGCGACCAACACTTTCTGTGGCCGTGGGGGCTCCAAAGAGGAAGTTTCGCTCTTTGTGTTTCATGCCAATTTGATCCATAGTGTTTAGGGAATACCCACTGTCTATAGAGAAATGACATTTCTAGGTATGGCTCAGGAGGAAAAATGGAGCTTATAGGGGACTCTGGGCTGCCTGACATAGTACAAGCGTGAAGCATGCCTGCTGTTTGGACACTTAGCTTTACTGCATCCTGAAATGGAGATCTCCGTAAAATTCCTTATGAACTAAGCCGTGATTGTGTCCACCCCCCACCCCCCTACACCAGACCCAGTATCAATGAGCAGATTTTAGACAAATGTTCTCACCAGCAACCTGCATAGCAGATGTTGAGTTAAAATTGCAATATTTATTATGTCTGTGAACAGAACAGTTTTGTAGTTTCAATTATGTTAGTGCCACTAACACAACACATTTTCCCCCTTAAAATGCATTTTGAAATATTTTACAAATGCCTAATAATGCTTTAAATATCTAAGGCCATAAAACTAAATAAGCCACACTTAGGTCACATAAATATACTGGATAACCTTTAACATCTTCGGGGTGTAAAAAGGCTTTTATAGCTGGGCTCTAAAATTTACATGCTTTAAAGTTATAAATCCTAGCTCTCCCTCAGGCAACCTGAATACAAAATGTGATGGAAACCTAGTGTGCTTTCTAAATGTGCTCCTATTCTGACCTTTAATCATAAACTGAGACTAAACATTTCTTCTCAAAATAAAATTAAAACCTTAGGTGGTGCCTAGGTTTCTTGGTGATTTCTGTCTTCTCCATTAGCTTGCAACACTGGGAACAACACATGGAAACTCACAATTATCACACATCTGCTTTATGCTGGTTCTGTGATCTGCCCCACTCTGGATTCTAGGGTGGACAGAATTTCTGGAAAGGATTGAACAAACGTGGGACATTTGCTGCTGCTACTTTTGCCCTTGGTATCTGCGCAGCCTCCTTATCTCTGTATAGGTGACATTTTAGTCTTCACCCACTAGAAGCTATCACAGTGGCCTAGGGAATACAGTGAGAGCTGCAGCCAATTAACACCCCTTCCCTAATCCCCACCACCTCGCACCCGAAGAAGCCAATAATTTTGCCTCTGTTTAAAAGACAGCCTGGGGATTTTTGTCTACTCCATGGGAATTAGAAGAGATCGTTGGAGAACTTTCAAATCCACTGCAAAGCGCCCATATTTATAAAACATCTCTCAGAAGACACGGTCTTAAGGCTCTTTACTACATGGATAATAAAAATAACCATCCTTGGCTGTCAGAAGCAAGGCTGACTCCAGACGGGAAAAGGAAGGAGGTTCTTCATCCTTCCTTCCACTGGGAGCATTACTGCTGGGAGCCTGTGGCTTGGGATTTTTTTTTTTTTTCCTATTGATAAAATGTATCCTTTAGGCTTTTGGCTGAGAAGGCTGTGCCAAAGTCTTAGCCAAGGACCATTTCGTTTCGTTAGGTAAATATAACACAACAAAACAAAAGAGACTTCTAGATGGTTGAATTTCATACTTCCAGAAATACACACACACACACAAAAAAATCTGATACTGCACGGTAGTCTGGAAATGATTCATGTGCAAATCACTTATCCCACTTGACATAATAAAAGGTACTTTTTTGGAAAATTAAATCATATCACTTCAAACAAATAAGGGATGCTGATTCTTTAACAGTAGCTTGATCATGTAAGTCTTATTCTTTTCTAAATACTTTCTCATAATTGATTTGAGTCTGAAAATGATCCCCAGAGAGGAAACAGGCATATATCACAATCTTATACAATTTTGTAGAAGAGGAACTAAGATGCAGAATGCTGAAGAGGCTTATCCAAACAGTCCAGTGAGGTGTGCCTGGGTGGCTCAGTCAGTTAAGCATCCAACTCTTGATTTCAGCTCAGGTCATGATCTCAGGGTACTGAGATCAAACCCTGTGTCAGGCTCCGTGCTTGGGGCGGAGCCTGCTTACGATTCTCTCTCCCCCTCTTCCCCTCAAATCTCCCCCTCCCCCTGTTCTCTCTCCCTCTCAAAATAAATAAATAATAAAAAAATAAAACTAAAACCAAAACAATCTAGTGAGTTAGTGAAAAAGTCCATTCCGGAATCCAGGTCATTTGATCACATCACAGAGAAACTGTAAAATGAACTAGCTTAAGGTACAAAGACTATTTTTGCAATTGCCATCAAGTAATTCTTTTTGTAAAGCCATATTTTCACATACTGAGTTCACTTTAGCTAGAGTATATCTGTAAGGCTGTAACAGTCAATCAGGAGAATAAATTAATATACTGAAAATGAACAGAATTTCGGAAAACAAAGGCAGCAATTACTTCCTCTTGTTTTCAAAGTAGGCAATAGCTGCCCTTCTCAGAATACTTATACCCTCCAAGGATGTAAAATATCTCCAAATTAGGCTAATTCCCTCTTCCTGTTCCCATGGAGTAGATATGATCCCTGGGGGAAACCATATGTAATCCTATCCCTATGAGTTGCTTTAGGCTTCTATTTCATAATGGTTGAGAAGTTACAGCTTCCTGAGGTAAATTTAGCCAACCCATCCTCTGCCCCATATAAGCCTTCTCCTCAGACACCAAGTCCCAAGCTCACCACCTTCTCCAGGCCCATCGTTCTCGTCCATTGAGCTGCAGACTTTGGTGGATGCCAGGGAAGTGGAGGAGCCTCCATGTTGAGAGCTCTGGAAGGGAACAGAAACAGAGAATAAAAACACTTGGTCAGAGTGCCAGTCTGCAGGTGCCATGCCCAGCCCAGAATCTTGGGGGATAACTGCACCCATCACCAGAGAGGATTTGGTCTTAACACTCAAAAGGGGAGGTTCTTAGACTACTTGACTAGATTACTTCTCTTTCCCGTCCTATTAACATATAAAAGATGGTTTAACTGTGTCAGGATAATCATTCTAAATTTGGATGTTCCGTGATTGTGTAGCCCTTTTTCTCAAAATCAGCATCCCTTAGCTCACTGTTTAGGTCTGTCAGATTTTAAGCATCTCACCTCATTTTTCCATAGTCTATCTGCAAACGGGCCTCAAATATGGCGCCACTCTGATCTCATCCAAAATGTTTTCTATTCTTACCATAGGAAAAAAATTCTCTTCAGTTTGTTTTATGGAATAGCCTAAAAGAAAAATATTGAGGCTTACCACAATCTTGGAGAAAGGTTAAAGAGTGGGTCTGTTAATTCCACTTTGAGATCAAGACACAAGCACTAAGCAGGTTATCAATATGTTAAATGTTTCAAAACAAGTCTGAGGCAAGGACAGGAATAAAAGCCTAAGCCTGGTGATTCCCTTGCCTTTTTTGTGTATTTCGATCCAAGACCAGTGAGAGCAGACAGGAGAACAACTATATGACAAAGCTCAGAAGATGAAACAATACCAAATATTTAGTATGATGATTAGCTACGGGGCAGTACTTTAACAATGAACCTTTCCATCTCTGCTTCTATTCCTTGAGAACACAATTTGCATATTTCAATGCTATTTCTAAACAGTGAACACAGCTTGTCCTAAAAGATCTTCCTTCTGTTTCCCTGGGTTTATCCACTTGGTTGGCCTGTTGGGAGCAGGAGGCGGTGAGGGGGCAGCATTGGCTCATGGTGCTGGCTGTCTGTGGAGCAGAGAGAAGGGAAAGAGCATCTGTAGTTGAATTAATAATGAAGAGGTGGCGAGAAGCAAAGTTGACCTATTTTTCCTCTGCTTACCTGTTTCCCTTCAACCTCCTCCCCATTCCATTCAGCCTTAACTGTACACAAAGTAGGAAGAGAAAGTTTTATATAAATTCTTTACCCCAACAGTATCTTGCATAGAAAAAAACAAAGATTTTTAGTTTTCACCAAAACGATGAATATCACTGGGTAAATGTTACTTAAATCATTGCAGGGTCATTTGAGTCCACTGCCTACTTTCCTGGGTGCGGCTAAGATACACACGTTCCATTGGCCGAGTTCATCAAAGCTGGCTGTTGACATTGGGGTGAAAGGTAAATTCACAGCAGAGATGCATCTGCTTCCTTACAGGACATCCTACAAGTTTTGTGGTTACTCTAGGCTACCCCCGAAGGCCACATAGTTTGTGTGCTGTGTCTTTTCTGTTCCCATATGGTAAAAATCCGCCACCGATCATTCTGGTGACTTGACCAGTTTTTTTCATCCTTTCTCATCCCGCCTCCCTTTGTGATGAGCAGCACACATTTACCCTCCCTCAGGCTAGAAAGAGGGATTCCGATTGGTACCCTGAGACTGTTTTCTCTTGGAGTGACCCTAACTATGCGGTCATGACCAACTTTGTAGAAGGTACGGTAAATGTGTGAGCTTCTAATCATGCTCTGCTGACTTTCACGGATGTCTGTTCGTGAAAACCTTGTATTTGTAATATTTGAACACAAGGCTTAGACAAGGCAGATTTATGATGCCCATGTCTGGAGAAAATAAACATTAACATTACCACATTTGAAGGGAAGGTATGTGTTTTCCAGAAAGTGAGATCTTTTATCCCCTGTGTGATTGCTTTTGCTGTAGACGTAATGTTGTTCCAAGCAGAAAAGCAGTAAGTAAATGTCTAAAATGTAGACCTTCTCTTCTGGGCTTTCTGATCCTTGAATTTCTTCCAGCAGCATCGCAAGTGGTGTTTAATAATGTAGACACATTGTGGTTTGGGGTGGCAGGTGCTGTCTTGTCATATGGTGTTTTAAATTTTAGAATACAAAGACACATTCTTTCATCAAGCACTCGAATTAATAGACCAGTAGCATGTTTCCTAGCAAAGATGTCCACATTTATGCACTCAATCCCAAAAGTTGGTTCTTTTAATAAGAACATCAGATACTCAAAATAGAACTCTGACCCAAAGGATATGAAAACATCTTTTAAACTGAAATGTTCAATCAACTGACTGGATATTATTTGCTAAAGTGCCTTATCAACTAACAAATTGCATTTTCAACAGTGCCACCAAACGTGTGATGCCCTGAATGCTTGCCACAGTGCCAGCTATGTTTTCTCTGCCTTATGGACAAAAGCCCCTCAAGGTTTTTAGGCTCTGGTTTAAAAAAAAAAAGGTAGGATTAACACAAGTTTGTTTTACGTTTAGAATTGCTTACTTTCAGCTTTAGGTTTGAAAATGTACCCCCAAGTAATTTCAAATTTCATGCGGAGGGTAACAGACCATTCTAAGAGAAAAATTTATTTCTTTACAAATAGAGAACACAGAATGGAAAGTTGTCATTTTATTTATTATACTCAAATAAAGTAAAATAAATGTATTAGATTCCTAATAGTGTTATCTCTTCTTTTTCCCAAAGACGTAAGATAGTTAACATTATACACTTTGCAAGAAAATGATTAATCATGGATTCAAAGAATTTCACGGATTGGAGTAGACCTGAAATATTACCTATTCCAACTTCCTTCCTTCCAGAGGCCAAATTCCCACTACAAAAATCCCAGTCATTTAGTCAAATGGCCTCAGTCCAACCACCTCCACTACTGAACACATTACTTCCTGAGGCGACCCCTTAACTGTTCATACAAGACAAAGAAAGTTCTTCCTTATGTTGAAATGATGTCCTTCTACATTTTCCATTTATTGGTCTTAGCTCTCACCTCTGGAGCTACCCAGTGCAGATCTCATCCAATTTTCATATGACAGTGCTTCAGGAATTTGGAAATAGCTACTGGACCCCTTCAGTATCTTCTCTTTTTCAAGTTGGATATCCCAGTTTTTTTTATTGTTCATTATACAACAGGGCTCCATGACCCTTTCACCATCCTGGGGATACATTCCAGTTCTCAGTATCTCTTGTTAATATTGGGCTCAAAAGAAATGTAATATTCTAGATGTACCCTGACTGGCACAGAGCAGAGGATAGAGTATTAATGCACTTTAAGATCACATTGGCCTAGCGATAGATAGCACCGTAACTTTTCAGCCTAACACTGAGCTCACTCTAGTCTGTATTTGGGAGTTTGGTGTTTTGGATCAAGTCTATGGCTTCTTATTTATTCATGTTAAATGTCTTATTTATTACACTGATATCCTTGCAGACCTTTATTTTGTCAATTCTGATTTTGTCATCTAATGTTTTTGTCCTCTCTCCCAGTTGAAGTGATTCAGTAATCAACATGGCTCTTTGTGTATGCTAGTTACTAATCCTAAAGATACTAATCTAGACAGTGCTGGAACACTCTGATTACTGCCCATTAAGTCTGATTGAAGGATATTAAAAACAGTAAAGGGAAAATGTATACATTCTTGCTCTTTAAAATCAACCCAAGGAGATTAATCAGTATTTATTAATGACCAACAGAAGCTGAAAAGCCCACTTGTATTTTCTGCAGGCTTACAAGTGAAATCAGTTTGCTTACTTGTTTTTTCTGAACAGATACACCATTTTATAGTATACATAATGATAAGATTTTGTGTTTGCTTAGTTTGCTAATTCTGAGGCATCTGGGTGTGTATAGTACAGAACATACAGTTATTTTAGAATTTAATGCAATTAGGTGCTCTAAGAGACATTGTGACATTTGAAATGTTATCACCTCCAAGCAGATTTAATGGGAACCAGCTGGGCAGGTTGCTGGCACCTGGATGCTTTTATGACACACCTTCATAAAAGTACTGCCCTAAGTAAGAACACATCCTAAGTGTAGCTATTTAGCTTAGGATCATATAACAGATGGAGAACATATCACACTTTTTGAAGTAAGTGAGAAAGCTGACATAACAGCTCTAACCACATTTTACCAAGATGTATCTGATGACTACGTAGTTAAAAACAGTTCATTTTAAATATAATGGTACTAGTTATCCCTGCCATTTGTATTAATGGTGTCACTCAACTGAGGACTACACTGAAACAAGTTTTCAAAAATACCCAATGAATCCAACTGATCCATTTAAGGTAGAAAAATCTCACCAGATAACTTTAGCTTTGACTGGATAATCGTATTACCTCCCCTTCAGATTCTGTCTTGGCACATAATTATTACTTTGTTAATATTGATTTGAAAATTTGTTAAAAAAAAACTTAAAAATCAGTGAATCAACTTTAGAAAGTAAATGCAACCAGTAAATATTTAAAAAACTCAAACTACTGTCTTGGTGATCTTGACTTGAGGTCTATTGGCTCTCTCTCTAAAGATGACCTCCATTAATTAAAAAAAAAAAATTAAATCATACTCTTGGGGTTGAAAGCCTGAAACCTGAAGATTCTATGTGTGTCTAGAAAAAAACCACACATTAATTTGCTTTGCAAGTGTGTATAGAACAAAAATAAGTTGGTGACATCAATCTGTAATAACTAATAAAGTTCTATTATGTGAAACGAGGCAAAGGGAATTCCTTCTTCCAAATTCTTCTGTCCGCATTCATCATAGCATGTTTAGCCCAAATACAGTTTATGATACAAGTAATCATGCGCATAACAAGAATCAATATTGAAAAATGTAAATGTTATCATAAAGATGTGGTCAAAGTTTTTAAAGGACTGGAGAAAGGTTATTCATGAAACTGGTTTACCCAGAGGAAGAAAAAAATGAAAATGGGAATATTGGCATTAAAACGACATTAGTGAAGCCACCCATGGGAGCCAAGATTTCAAATATAAATGTATTTAGTTACAACTTTGTTTTATCAGGCAGCCCTCTTGCCTGTGGTGTCCAGTCTCTAAACTCACTTAGGCCAAGATCTATAAATTCAAAATCTGAACAATTTGTCTTGAGAAGACTGTTGTGTCAGGGGTTGGGGGTATGGACACAATGTCTCCTCTTAGGAGTTACTCTTTATGAAATCATAGTTTGGAAGGGGACCAGAAAGTCATCTAGTTTATCACCTCTCGATAAAATAATTCCCCTGTGATTTACTCCTCATATGAGATTCCTAGTCTGTGATGAAAGAAGCTCACTACTCTTCCAGACACCTGCTACACTTTATTTTAAGCTCTAATATATGAAGAAAGCATAAACACAATTTAGAATTTTATAAATTTGTAAACACTCCTTCCAGTTGTACCATTATCGCTTTGGGCATTGTTTACTTTTAGGTTATGGAAATAATAAAGTGAACCAACTAAAGCAAACTATAATTTTAAAGTTAAAATGAATCCACAAGAAATGTTAGATTTAAAACTAGAATTTTAGACTTCCATAATAATTTTAATGTAAAATATTTTTCTAACTAAGCCAGTAGAATTTTCTGTATTCTCTTATACCACATTCTGAATGAAATAAAGTACAGATTTTTGTTCCGGTTTAAAGTTGGGTAATCAAGTATTTTAGTATCATCACTATTTTATTATATATCATTTTATATATTTATTTATTAAGTGGTTTTAAAGTAACTTATATGCATATCCATATACATGTATCTACATGATCATTCCCCCTACCTTGCCATTAGATGACCTTGAGAAAAATGCCTTCAAACCCAGGAGGCAGCTAGTATGTCTAAAAAATGCATGTCAATTTCTTTTTTCAATCAGTTGACCATTGTCTGACAAATTCACCCTTATGACAACACTGAGAGGAAAGCGTATTAATGATTTTAATATAAGCAGCTAAAACAAAATTCTTCATCAGACAGTCTTATGTTGTTGTATTGTCAGTATTTTATACTTTAGATGGCCTGCGATGCCATTCCGTAGTACTTCAAGAATCAATTCACTGATGCTAATTACATCACAGGAAGGCCATGACCGTCATTATGAAAGTAACCAAAGGTAACTGTGACCCCTCACAATCATTTCAACGTCAATGTCTACTTACAAGTTTTCTGAAAGAAACTCACTGAACAACATAGGTGGTTTTTCCTGTTTATTACATAGTTATTCTAAGGTGGTAAGTGTCACAAAGTTAACTTTGAGGGGAATAACATGGTCCAGAGGGAAACACAAGCTATAACATTTTACAATGAAACCACAACACAAAGTGATGGAACTTTCAAAACTGGGTAGTTCAATGAAACATCTCATCATTTAGCTCTATAAAACTCTGCGGATGGCCTCAATTGATGGATTTTTAAAATACAGTGCCATATAAAACATTTTAACACCGAATGCTCTTTTTAAGAGAATATACATCCAAGCAACTCAAACTGTATGCAGAAAGTATGTCAACCTCTTTGTAAAAATTTCACCCAAATTTACATTCATGGTGTATTTTGAAGTAAAAAGTCCTTAGAACAAATAACTCAATTCCTTGCTTGTTGATGAATATAAACTAAAAAATACACATCGCAAGAAAATTAGGTCTTTGCTTATGACCTTTCAGATGCCTACTATCCTAGCTTCAAAACTTTTTTTGTGGCCATATATAATACAAACACCCATGTATTACATGCACCATTTATACTATCTTGGAATTTATCCATCATCCTTACTAAAATGAACCACATTTTAAAGACACTATATATCATGCACTCTTGAAAATTACAGCTAGGGCCTCAGATTTCCCATCTTTTCCGCATGCGTTACAGGCACAAAATTACAAATTATTTTTCAGCTGACAGTATAACAAACTGCATCAAGCAATTGGTATATTGAATTCAATATATCTCTAATTTTTACACTACACTCTTGTGGGACATCTCAAACAAATATAGTTCTCACTCACATGCACGATTAAAGATGCTAGCAAGGCTAATGCAAATAGGTATAAATGGGCAAATGTATCCATAGATAGTAAATTCATTCAATTAACATTTTCAAGTGTGTATATATTTATATAACTATATACACACCATATAGCAAATATAGGAAGGTTACTACTGAAAATATTCAACAGTTAGAATAGTGTTTTGAAGAACATACAAAATTGCCTTACAGGTTATCTGGCCTTGTTACCAACTTATTTCAAATCAAACATAGTTTGGATTCTTTTATATTTGTGTTTCAATACAACACTCAGCTATTCACAACTCTATAAATCAATATTTCATTTTTAGTGAATATTGATTGACAATCAATACATGTCATCAATACATACACGTTAGAGAAAACATCAGTGATAGGATTAACCCATTTTGATAACTGAATGTCAAGACATAACAATATAAACATCCATGTGTGCTTATATTTGATAAACACGATATTAGATTTTTTTCAATTTCACATTTTTTGTGTATCTGGATTCCAATTTTTTGTTTGTTGAATAAATCAGTACGTTTTTCTGGAATCATTTTGCCTTATTAGTATAGCAAACTAATTTACATACTGCTTTTGAACTGAAAAACGCCCCAGCTAATACATTACATTTAAGAACTTATGACATGAAGGTTTCACGTACAGTTTCACAAGAGCCAGTAACTCATAAGGCTGTGTCACAAACACCATATTTTACTATTTACGGTCTACAAACATACACAGATACTTATATAAGCACACCCATATACACACTGAGCCCTGAAAATTTACAGACACCCACACACCTGTACAGATATATGGCCACATATGAAAAATTTAGCAGTCCAATAGCTCAAATATATGGGATTATTTTTCAAGAATATCATTCTCTATTTTCGTTAAGAAATATGCTTTCAGGCTTCATTGTTTTTAAATGGAGAACGAAAAAACAAAAACAAAAAGTGAGCCCAATCACGTGTAGATTTGCAGTGGATGCCAAGAAATGCCCCTGCTGGTTAACGATAGGGAGGACATATCATACATAAATGTTTTTAGACGATATCACTTGATTTTTTAATATTTAGATGAGCCAATATAAGAACACAGGGATGTGTACAGATGGGTGGACCAGAAAGTCTTAAGAGCCTATGACGGTATAGAAACATTGTGGATTTTCCCCCCGACTTGACTGATCGAGCAAGACAAAGAAGAAATAAACCACGCGGCTTTCAGAACCAGTCTTCACACTTGATGTATTATTGGTTTGCATTTCTAAAATGCTGAAAGCAGGGAAATACTTATCCTATCTTTTTCTATGATGTCTAAGCAAAAAAAAAAAGTGAATGCAAATGAGGAAGTATCAAACTAGAGCACAATGTCTTCATAGCACATTTACAGTTTACCATAAGGACAAAAATGCATGACTTTTCCTGGAGCTCTCTCCTGCTTGGTAGAACAATTCTAAAGTTCAGTGGCTAATTTTTAAAAAAGAATTCTGTACTAAGTAAATCTTAAGTGCGTATAAATCATCAATTTGATTCCACCAATGAGCTGAAAACTTCTGGTTTGTTGCTAAGAGTTTTGTTTTGTTTTGTTTTTTGTTTTTTAATTTCTGCTCTAGTATAATGGAATTATGCTCTGCATAGAAAGAGATCTCAAAGTCTATAAATGGTGCGTTGTTTCAATCTCCGAGGGACTTCAGTTTCAAAAAGTAAATGATATATATTGCCTCTGAACAGTCCTTTAATAAAAGTCATATGTTCAAAGATTAAATGCTGTGGAACAGCATTTCCTTTGGAACTGCCTGAATGGAAAGCTGGCCATGATATCTATCGGCAATTAGTACAAGTACAGTTTCTTTTTGCCATGTCTAAACACAGCCATGGGCTTCATATCAATTGGCAATATCTGCCACTTATCCAGAACAAACAGCATTTATTGGACCTTTCTAAGCAGTACTTGTCCCTAAGATTGACAGTACAGGGAAGTTAAAATTTTTGGAATTTATTTTTGTTCTGGACCATCTGACCCCACCAGATTTAAGTTAACCGTTCCACTGCCTTCTTTGCATTTTTGACAGTTCAGTCAAATACATGCTAATCTTTTATGGACTCAACTGTATTAAGTAATGCATTTTACAAAGACATAACTAGAACAGACACCAGAATAGGCAACTCCACAGATGTTTACTGTTTCAGCTGAAACAAAGCAGCCTTTTGATCTCAGCAGGAGTCTCTGTTCATTTCTATTGGAAACAGTTTTAAAACCTGAAGTCTGGAACAGGTATTATTATGAACTGTTCTTTCAAGATGGAATGATTCAGTCTGCGGTTGGAATAACCTGCCAGAGAAGTGTCTTTCTCTCCAACAGACAGGATAATGAGGCACTAATTATTATAAGGCTAAGTTTTCAGATGCTGTTAGATTGCCTGGACTCTTTTCTTTCTTTCTTTCTTTCTTTTTTCTTCTTTTGGTTGAAATGTTTTATTCACTTGGAAAGTGAGATGGTAACATATGTAACTATAAACCAGATGGTAAAATTTGATAGTTGAGCAATTTATCAAGGAGATAAATTGATACCATTTAAAACAGTGTTTGCAACTGAATTTCTCTCCATCTTGAATCAAACATTTTGTTTTTAAATGCAGTTTTCAAGTAAAATTTGAAAAAAAAAAATCAAGGCCTCCAAATGGCATCATACATTTTTAATTTATACCTACTGAGATATGTCAAGCCTGTAGAATATCAAAACCATGCTTCACAAGTCTTAAATTGTTAGTGTTTGAACTAGTAAAACTAAATGATCACTAGGGTATGGCTTACATACAACAGACCATACACATTAAATTAATTTTTAACATTCAGATTTTAAAATAATTATTTTAAGTTTAAGCAAAGCTGACTATGATTTTTAAAACAGAGGACCAGAAGAGCAGAATTAGTAGGTTAATGTTAAACAGTAGGTTATAATCATAGACTTACTTGGTTTAACACAAAAGGAGTTTTGCATACAAAAATTTCCAAAACATCAGGATTTCTCTGAATGGAGATCTGGATATTGAAGGCCTGATTTACATAGCACCATTTAAGAGAATTTTGCTTTTAAACTGATTCTTTCTAGAAGAAATCCAGACACTATTTCTTTAGGTCTGTGTGTTAAAAAAAAAAAAAAAGTTTTCTAGTTTCATCCATTTCACATTTGAAATATTACATATGTGGTTGTAGGGAGGAATTATGTAATTTATAGCAATGCCACTGAGCAAGTTCTTCATGTTGGTATATCGTTTAAGCTATATTTATGCTGCTTCCAATGAAAAGGTAAGTTTAAGAAAATTTACTTGACAAAAAAAAACAAAGAAAGTTCCTAACGCCTAATGTTAGAGTCTTCGTGAGATATGTCCTTAACATGAGTGTTTTTCCTCAGATATATTAACCCACGAAATGGTAATTATCTTTGTCTACTGTCCAGGAAGAAGAAAAAGAAAAAAAAAAAAACAACTTGAGTGTTTTTATTATTTTGCAATAGAAGTATCTTTAAAAAATCAGCAATCCAAATTTTCAAAAGAATATAACTTTAAGAAAAAAACATGTCTGCTGGTGCCATTTTACTTTGCTTGACCAAACGTACAGGAAAACTGTATCTATATGTCTACTTATGATTAAATGAAAACCCCATATGAAGAAATTATGAACCTTTATTATATCATTAGCTTGTTCTTATACTCAATATTGGGTCCGTATATGAAATTCATCTAAAGCCAGGCCTTGCAAAAAACAAACAAACAAAAAACCCTAAGCAATTGAGCTCCCCCAATCAAATCAATGTAGGAAATACACATATAAAAAAATCTTCAAGGATTAACATCACGAACATAAAATGCTTGTATATTTACTTTTACGTGATTTGAGTTCATAATTCCCAGGTATGCAAAACTCTTTTGTGTATTTTGCTGTTAGACTTTTCTTAGGAAATGTGAAACACCTTCACCCAATCACAAACCATATACATTGCTCCATTGTCTCTTTTACACTGAGTCTCCTACTGAATCCAAATCATCCGAAGAGAGGGGGCGATACAGGTCCTGTAAGATGAAGGGCGGTATAGATTTGTTTACTTGGCTTTCTTGGGTGCCCTGGGGCTCTCTTAGGAGTGGAGCTACAATGAATGAGCATCCTTAGTTTCTAATGTCATCAGATCTTTCAGAATCTCCAAATTTGGGTCAGAGGAAAGGTAATGACCGAGAAACCATTCAAACAGACATAAATGGTCCTTATTTTGCCTTATTGGCTTGAATTGCTTCTGAGCTATTGCCTTCTGTGTCCCATTGAGTTTTATAACCCCTGAGGGCTGTCCATGCCAACTCCACTACTACGTGTCTAGGCAATTCTTCCTCGAACATTTCCGTCCCATTGTGGGGGGAAGAGGAACGTGCTTACCTCACAGAATAATCTATCAGAAACCCCAGAGGGCATTCAGCAAATTCTGGTCACAGAGCAGTAACCCAAGTGTTGCGTTTGCACAGCGCATTAACCCGATAAAAACCGCCTCTTCAAAATTTTATATTTGGAAGACAGAAAAAATGCAAGCTTGACCTAGCCTTCCCTTCCCAATGTTCTTCCGGTTCTCCAACCACTCACCAATCACCTCCCTTTCTCCTCCCTACACCTTTCTGCTAGGAGATCTCTCAGTTGGTAGCCAGGCAACCAGCTCAGATCTGCAGACAGTCTAGAATCCTGGCTTCTTTTCTATTTTGTACCACCCACTCCTCACATCATCTGACTGATCAGATAATCTACACAAGTCAGCCATGTGGGAGTATAATGGGGACCTTCATTCAACCTACACACCACAACACATTTCTTCCTGATGTGCTAAGAAATAAGACCCTCAAAAATTCATAGATGGAAAAGATCCTCAAGATCTGCTTCTGTGACCAGTTAAATGCTTCTAGACAGCTACTGAAATAACAGTGTTGGAAAAATAGGGAGGATGTTTGGTACATTGCCACCAATGCTTTTATGAAGAAAAATATGTGGACTGCAGGCTCTTATTGTATATGACTACTCCAAAATACCAAAAGCTGTAACATAAAAATATGATTTTAAAGGAAGGAAGAAAGCTGATTAAGTCATCATAATTAACATAGATAAAAAAACAGCTTTTTCTTAATTGTGAAGAAAGTGGTCAAATGTCTTGATATTCCTTTAAAAATTAAAAAAAATGTTCTTATTTTTTAAAGCGAGGTAGGCAGTGTATGTGTGTGTGTGCGTGTGTGTGAGCACAGGCGCGCGTGTGTGTGTGTGGTGTGCCAACTCATTTTCCTGACCGTGTTGCTAGGCAACACAGAAGGAAAAATAGAACTAGCTACTGTTTTCCAATTTGCAATAAAAAGAGTTAATTTATTCTTTGAAGTCTCTTCTTTTAGCACTTGCCATCTTTCACTTATTTCAGTATTTCCTGCATAGGAGTATAGCCAACCATTTGAGAAGAACATTAACCAAATTTGAAACAGGATCAGTTTTTAGGGCTATTCTAGGCCCATTTTAACTGGGCGGGGTTATTCGATGCTGTTGCCTCCACACCAAGATGAAAGCTTCTCTTGCTAAAGCAGCTGGGAATGTCTCTGTGCACTGAGACGGTACATGGATGGAGGATGTTCATTTACGGCCTAAATTTAAAAGCCTGGAAACTGAACCATCTCTGAATTATCTAGTGCTCTGCTTACAACATGTGCTTAATAAATGTTTTCAGATGACGATAAACCCTTTGTCTCCCTGAAACAAATGGGATTATTTTTCCTTCTCAAGTAGATGCTTGCATTGGTAGTTGAAATGACACAGTGAAGAATCTACAAGAGAACCACCGCTTAGAATCATTTCCCAAGTGCTGGCAATGTTAATTATAGAAGCCATTGGCCACACAGCTGCTAGTCACTCGATAGACATTTTCTGCCTCATTTGGACAAAATCATAGTGACGCCGAGAGTACCGAGGGCAGAAGAAGCAAACTCTAGCCTCATTGTGCCAACACAGGGACAGCTGGGCAAAGCACTTCACATCCCCACGATGGAGGTCTCCACAATGAGCAAGCAGGGAGAGAAGCTCAAATCCATGGCAAGGACTCTCAGTCACCGAAATTAGACTCAGCAACTGTGCATGAGCTTAATCCTGAATCTGAGTTTAATTTTCTCAGAGGATGGAGAGGGATTACTAGGCCGGGTGTACTAAAGTATACACTTCAAAAGAGCATATTCTCGGAAAGAGCACTATCTGTGCTGTATGTGTCTGCCCCTACAGAAGGGGGCCTTGTTGGGGAATATTTACTAGAAGAGAATAGCCTCTTCGCCCTTCCTCCACTCAAGGATAGACACTTAGGGGACTCCATGAAATCAGCCAATTCTTTAAGTAGTTCACTAATGATTCCTGTACTTTAAAACGCCAAATCAGACTATGGCCAACAAAAAAACCCATAGCGAAAACACTCAGATGGGATGGAATAATTGGGTTTTCTATCTGGAAAGAGCCTCCTTCTCATTTTGTTTTTCCAACTGAGACTCAGGGAGGATAACAGACTAATCGAAGATAACAGTCATTTAGTGGAGGAGCCGGTGCCAAAGCTCAGGCCTCATCAAATCATCTAAACACTCTACACCTGACGCCAGGAGGCTCTGTGCAGAAAGACAGCACGACCTGACGGTTGGTGGGCCAGGCGCCAGAGGGACCGGGGTCCGACGGAGTCCCCTGCCCCTGCTTTTAGACAGCAGCACATGGACATGACCTTGCAGAGACTTAAAGAGAAGAGCTTCCATCTTGGATGCAGTTTAAAGTTATGGAACTTAGAAGTTTCATTTTAAAGCACATAACAAAAGAAACCAAACTAAGAATCCAGTCTCTCAGCTCAGAAGCCTCCACGGAGCCCTTGCTTATTAAAATGTTCGGTGAGCACCATCATAAGACCTCCCAAAAGCACATATTCCTCTCCACCTTGCTTGTGAAATCAGGACAGTAAAAGGCCCTCCCTTCCCTCCTCCGCACCTCTCCTTCCCTTCCAGGCCCTTCTATTCCTGCCGTGGTATTACTGGAAAAGACAGTACAGGCTGTGGGGGGATAAGAAAGAACAGTAGTTCTTCCCCATCCCTGAGCATGGAGAAACTAACACTCTTTCCAGTAACTTTTTGACTTTGGTCTCCAAGCTCAGTCAACTTCTCTAGTATTACACAAAAAGCTAAAAAAAAAAAAAAAAAAAAAAAAAAAAAAAAAAAAAGCAAATAGTGATGAAAGAGAAGGCACTCAATGTGGGTTTCATTCACAAAAACACACGTCATCTGTACCCATTCCCCTGAGCCACGGACCCTAAGTGGCTCCAGACCACCATTCTGTGCCAGAAAGCAATTCCCCACCATAGCTCCCTTCTCCAAAATGACACTTTTTTCCCTTTCCTTCTTAAGTAAGGCTGATGGTCAGCGATGAGGTCTAATGAAACTCATCATAGCTAAGGAAGCTTGCAAACCAGTGCCAATAAAGTCTGCCCATTCAGGACAACAAGAGGTGGAGTATTTAAAATGAGGCAGCAACGGTTGGCTCTTCTCAGAGTTAAGCTACGGACAAATTCAGAGAAAATAAAAACACTGAGTTCTATAGCTAAGAGAAATCATAGTCACCATAAGTGACCCACCACTGGTCACCGCCTGCCCTCACCCGGTTATTACTTAGAGACAAGCAGTGCTCTTGGGAGCTGGCCCCTGTGTCATTCTGCACGGAAGCTCAGGCAGGTCTTAAACAAGGAGCTTGCTTAGTTCCTTACCCTCTGCTTCCGCAGGCTTCCCGGGCTGGTGGGTGATGGGCTTGGCGACTTGCCCGAGCGCGGAGTAGACAGCTGACTACCAGGGGTTCCATTAACTAGAAGCGAAGAATCACAGAGAGAAAAATTGGCTTGTTAAAAATTTTTCGTGACAAATCGTCTTCTCCAAGAAACAAGCAATTATAGAGGGACATGTGCTAAAATTCCGGACACCTTTCTATCCGTCGTCCTGAAAAATAGTTTCGGGGAATAATCGTCCTCAGAAATTCATGGTTTTGCTAATCCTGTGCTAAATATAGCATCAGGCTACACAAAAATGCTTAAAAATATACTTTGGACAACTTTTCCCGATGAATTTATTAACAGTGCCTTTAACTACGCTGATAGATCTTAGCCATGTGGTTAAGGTCCTGAGACATTTTCAGTGGGATTCACCCTTAATTTTGTAGTTTAGCTTCCTAGCATCACCCAGTAGGAGCAAATATTAGAAAAGCTCACAAGTGATTTTCCTAGTGCCTTGTTAAAAAAAGGCCCCTTTTTACAGTTAAGAACTCACTTCTAGAAGCTCCTGTATCCACTTGTGTGCTATATATCCCTCTGGCCTAACTCTGAAGGACCTGCCTTCAACGGGACAAACTAATTGGCATGGGCACTCAGGAACTCCTTACAGTCTGTCTTCATTGCTACTGAAAAGAAAAGCTGCTTTCTGATAGGTTTAAATCACTGGAATTCTCCCGGACGCTCCAGACTTCTATACAACATGATCACTAAATGCAATCAAAGCCACAGAACTCAAGGAAGCAATTCTTTTCTCGGAGTCACATCACCTCTAGGAACCGATAACACACTCTGGAGACATGACTTTATAAAGCTGTATAAGGTTGCCACGCTATTACTCGCAAACAGGACAACATTTTCACATGTTTTATATCCAGAGTCAACGACGGAGAATTATTAGCCACGAGCCACACACACATTCTTGAGGGCGCACAAGAAACATTTTCCATGAAGGAGAGCAAGAATGCATTGAACTTACCTTCTATGAGTTCTAACATGGACACAGTCTTAGTGCTTAACCTGGCAAGAGCAAGAAGCGAAATCCCTTCCAAGCACTAAGCCGCGCGCGCCCGCGAACGGGGAGGCAGTTGGATTAGTTAAGGATGGCTAAGGCTGCTCCCAGAGCAGGCTGAATGAGATGCAGGATTCATCAGCAGATGCCTTTTCTGCGTAAGGCTGACGTCTTCCGAGCAGCAGTGGGAGGTGCGGGTTCTGTCTTAGGCTACATCAAAGGTGTCAATTAAGCCTCTTGCCACAGCCGAGCCACGGGCAGCCCCCCACCCCTGACACCACGGATTCCTGGATTCCCGGAAGCCGGCGCCCTCCCCTACTTGCCTCTGAATCATAATGAAGTGCCTGGGGGGCAAGAGGCCCAATGACTCATCCGAAAATCAAAATGACAATAACTTTTAAAACCTGGTGACTACCTGGGTGATAAGTACACCCGCACACAAGTCAGTGGCCTGGTAAGATGTTTATTGGGTTTTCACAATGTTTGCACCAAAACTTAGTGCCCAAGAGAGTGGGAAGTTCCTTGTTTTGTCGTCTCCTCTAAAGACCTTTTAAAAATGTCACATAACCCATGCTGCCCTCATGTGTCCTCTGAAATGTATTTAGCGACGCCTTCGAAACAACAACAAACAACATTGTGGGGGGAGGTGCGCCGATTAAAGTAGGAAGCACTGAGAAGGCTTTACTCTGCTTGCATTCTACCATCCTGTCTTTGTTGAAAGAACAGGACGCTCAGGCCTCTTCATACTGGACTTCCAGCTTTTGGCCTCTGCACAGGTGGGCTCAGACACAGGCAAGAACTGAGGAACTGTGGGTCTAGGCAGAATCTACAACTAACAAGGCAAGAGATCCCTCTGAGTTGACCGAAAGACAGGTGCTATCAAAGTCAGATTTTCTTTGTCCACTTCTCCACTTTACATCTCTACATCACACCTAAAGGGTACTAAGACTGGGGAGGGGGTGGGGGGGAAGAACAAATGGCGAAGCAAGCAGAGTATTAACAGTTTTTACTTTTGATTCACAAATTTTATAAAGCTAATGGGAAATGAAGAAAAAGAAAAGTGGATTCCAGGATGACAGGCTTAGCCTTTTCCAAAAGCAAAACAATACTGCAACATGTTTGCATTTGGTAAGTTACCTGTTCTGCGTGCATCTCAATTTATCAAAGACTTATTTTCTATGCACCAGTAAATGCACTTAATTAAGCAAGCATTTTACGAGTGCACTTATAAGCATATTATGTATACATTAGCTCATTTAACACAGTGACTATGAGGCAGGCAGTATTCTTTTTACAGAAGAGGAAACTGAGGCATAAAATGATAAGCATCTTGACCAACAAATATGGGGACAGAGCCCCAAATCTAACCAACCACCCAGAATCTGCACTCTTCACTACCACATTCCCTAAGGTGCCAGCCTGGTAGCCTGCAGGGAAATCAGACAACTAAGCTAGTAATCACAATAAAGTATTCTACCAGGAAGTTTTGGGTGGTGCCTCTGAAATCCTAACCAACAGTGGGGTCGAATTGGCCCTATACCCTACAGAGAGGGTAAGGAAACCCCACTCAAGTATTATTAGGGTTTTGCGGGTGAAAGAGGGCAGGGCACAATGAAAGAAAAGTGTTCCAAGGCCAGGGGACCACCTATTTTGTGGCTGGGCCTGAGGGAGGGAGCAGTGTGGTGCACTGGAAAGACCTAAAGAAGTTGGCCTAGCAGTAAATAGAGCATGGAGCGGGAGGGAAGGAACCTTACAAATGAAGGTGGAGGAGTTGGTAGGGGTCCCATAATGCAGGGCTTTAAAATTCGTGTTAAGGAGTTTGATTTTTATCCAAAGGGCAATGACACACTCTTGAATGATTTTAAGCAGGAGCCAGGAGATTAGATTGTATTTTTAAAAGCTCTCAAGAGATGGATTAGGGGAGAACAGTAATGGACTGGGGATATCGCTAAGGAGAACGTCTAGGCAGGAGGGAGTGTGGCACATTTAAGTGTCCTATGTTCAGAGGGACGGTATGGCTGGGTCAAGGGTAGTGCCGTGGGGTAGAGGTAAATGGAAACATTCAGGACAGATTTAGAGGTTCAAAAGTATAGGACCTGGTAATCAATTGGTTGAAGAGGATTGAGGCAAGAAGAGGGGGAGTAAGTTGGGAAGGACACAGAATTTGGACATGTCAGACTGAAATAACTTATGTAACATCAGTCGTGCAGGGCAGGTTGGTAGAACTTGTCCTGTTTTCGATGAAGTAACTTGCCCAAAGACGAACAGCTGGAAAGATCTCATTTACGTCTTCTCAAAGAACTGCACACTTTTCCCATAAGTGGCCTGTCCTGACACGTCAGGATATGTCTAGAACCTTTGTCCCCCATCTTCAGGGCTAAGGATCTCTGGGTTTTCTTCTCTCTCACTGGGGCTCCTCCTTCTTCTAAAGCCCCTGGACTCAGGGCTTCTCTTTCTGTTCCCTTCTCTCCAGAGAGATGAAGGTCAAGTGCCAAACAAGCCATTTACAATCAGTTTTGGAACACAACCTGCTTCAAAGTCAGAATAGCCTGTATTCTTAGGGTCAGAGTTTCTATTCAGACTCTTCCTCTTGGCCACCTAAAAAGCATTTGCAACCTCTTAAAACAGTCCTTGACATCCAGACAATACCACACACCGTCCTGTTGAATCACTGCTGGAATATATAATTTTATTTCATAAGTAAGGCTGACACATGTATTGAGTTCAGTTGTTTTTTATCCTGTACTACCTGAAGCATCTGAATGCCGGTAGAGATGGGTTTGCCACCTATTTAGTAGAACTTATTAAAATTCAAGTAACAAATGTCATTACTTTACAGAGTAAAGTTTTCCTTTATTCAAGGATTCTGTATTTCAAAGGAGAAAAACTCAAGTGGTTGTTTTTAAGTGGACAAGCAGGTCTAAGGATTCATGATTTCAATCTGAAAGTCACCACATCTGAATCCCTTAAGTACTCATTGGGTCCACTGCCTTGTATCTTTAGGGTCCCTTTATTCTGATCTATCTGGGTTCATTTTCCTTTAATCCTGTACCCCTTGTTCTTCTCGTTACCTCCTAAATGAGAAGGGCTAAACTTTAGGCTGGGTTATTCACAGATCCCATGATGACCAATCACGACACTGGCCACCAAAGAGCTATGTATGAAATCAAGCCCCAGTTTGTGTCCCTGTCTTTTGTCCAACTGGGCCATCAACCTGAGCTCATCACGAATACAAAAGCATGAATTGGTCACCAGACATTACTCCACAGGAAGGATCCAGCCTCACCTTTTCTTTTATCATTTCAGGAAGATGATCCTACTCTATTTTACTCACTGAAGCCATAATTCAGGGCCCCATAATGAATCAGTCAGCACACAGAGTGTGCACCACACACTTATTGTGTGTCCGACCCTGTTTATTGGCCCCTGTCTCCCAAAACTTATAATTGAATATGAAAGTTACTTAAAAAGAAATCTCTAGAATTTGGAAACACTTGGCTTATTTTTACTAATTCACTGCTCCTTTTAAATGACTAGATGCACGTGTATATTAATTTAGTAATGCCTTTGTGAACTTAAAGGATTTCCCCTCTTCACAGTTTTGGTCTTAAAAGTCTCAGACCCCATGGGCGCCTGGGTGGCTCAGTGGCTTAAAGCCTCTGGCTTCGGCTCAGGTCATGATCCCAGGGTCCTGGGATCGAGCCCCGCATCGGGCTCTCTGCTCAGCAGGGAGCCTGCCTCCTCCTCTCTCTCTCTCTGCCTGCCTCCTCCTCTCTCTCTCTGCCTGCCTCTCTGCCCTCTTGTGATCTCTCTCTCTGTCAAATAAATAAATAAAATCTTAAAAAAAAAAAAGTCTCAGACCCCATGTGGAAGCTAAATGTTTAAATGTCTCAAATTGGTCCTGAAATCAAAGCAATCGCCAAGCAAGATTATTTAATTACAAGGTCACTTTTTCTACATGAACACCTACCTCGTCCTTCCCCTATCTCCTTTCTGCACGGAAGGTGGCTCTTGTATTTATGCTGCTGCCCTTGCAGCATATGGGGTCTGGCTGTGGATTTAGGGGGCAGGGATTCAGGCGTGTTGTTGAGATCTGAGTGCTCGCCTTAGACTTTCCCTCATTCCCCGATCATGGAAGAGGCTATAGATACTCTAAGATCTCTTTTCCCAGCCCATGTCCATTGCTTGCCACATTATTGAGAAGAAGAAAAAGAAACAAAAGGCACATGGAGTCAAATGAGGCCAAGAAAAAACGGACAACTATCTCATGGGGTGGGGGGTTGGGGGACTCTTGGGGAAAGATGCTTTTTCCTAATTCTATCTTCATAGATGCTCAACCCATAGGTGAGGTGGAACTCTGAATTTCTCTGTTTATCTACATTTCCTTTTTTTTAAAGATGTATTTATATATTTGAGTGGGGGAGGGGTAGAGGGAGAGGGAAAGAGGGTCTTAAGCAGACCCTGCACTGAGCACAGAGCCCAACTTGATGCTCGATCTCATGACCCAAGATCACAACCTGAGCTGATACCAAGAGTCAGTCATTTAACCAACTGCACGACCCAGGTGTCCCTACATTTCCTTCTTAAACTGAAACAATGGGTCCAATTCAAACGGATTGTCTACTGAGAATAATGGGAACCAGGGAGTCCATAGAAACTGTGAGGATGCAGGGAGTGACCTGGGTCTATGAATTAGTTTTTTTTTTTTTTAATCAAAGAGAAAGAGAGAGAGAGAGAGAGAGCATAAGCAAGGGGAGTGGCAGGCAGAGGGAGAAGCAGGCTCCCTGCTGAACAAGGAGCCAGATGCAGGACTTGATCCCAGGACCTTAGGATCGTGACCTGAGCCAAAGACAGCCCCTTAACTGGCTGAGCCATGCAGGCATCCCTATGAATTAATTTTTTAAATAAATAAATATTTATAAAAAGGCCCTCAAACATCAGGAAACATGGGCAACTTGAACAGATCCTAGTACTGTTCAATTCACTCATCTGTTCAGTTTAACCAGTACTTACTATGAACTTGGAAGCACTATAGAACACAGAGTGTGTAAAGAACTCCTATTCTCAGAAACCTTACAACCTAAGAGGGTGATATGATATGTCACCTGTAAACCAGGAGCGAAATCAATTGTCACAGATGTCACAGGTGGAGAAGACCCTAAACAGCGAAGTGATGGGGACATCCCATAGAGGTCATCTGGGGCAACTGGATGTGTGCCCTTTTGACAGCTGAAGGAGCAGAAGAAGGCTCCTTGGACTCCAAAAGGTGCCAAGTGCAAAAGCCCAAGGGGTATCTGGTCGCAATGTAAATTAGTTCACAGGATGAAGCATAAGTCCCGAGGAAAAGTGGGAAATAGAGCTAGAAAAGAAGACTGTGGCCAAATCAAGAAAGTTCTTCCTATGAGAATAAGGAGCTTGGACTTCTTTGGGCAGACACTAAGTCATGGCAACGAGTCTGACATAAGTGACTAGAGCAGATGTAAACGGCAGAGGAAAAAAGCAGGGAGGAGGCCACCTAGCAAGCAGTTTCTGTAGCCTGTGAGAAATTGGAACCCTAGGACAGCACTGCAAAGGGAGAGCCAGGAAGACTAGTGACAAACTGAATATAGAAGGGGAGGGGTGAAAGGAGTTGAAGAGGATTTCAGGGGAAATGGGGGAAAATTTAATTCAACAATAAAATACAGTCACCGGGAGACCTCTGATTTAAAATTATGAAAATGTGGGGCACCTGGGTGGCTCAGTAGCTTGAGCATCTGGCTCGTGATTTCGGCTCAGGTCATGATCTCTCAGGGTCATGGAACGGAGCCCTGCGTCGGGCTCTGTGCTCAGTATGGAGTATGCTTCACTCTCTCTCTCTCTCCCCCCTCCCCCTGCTCAAGCGTGCTTTCTCTCTAAAATAAATAAATGAATCGTTAAAATAATATAAATTAAAATTATGAAAATGTGCCAGCTGGGATCCCGGAACAGGCTGTGGTTATTTTGAAGGAACTAGGCATGTAAGGGCACCTTAGATCAATGTAGATGAGGGTCCTGAGACCGAAGGGTCCTCCGCTCCTCTGGTACCTGTGTGGGTGGCTCTGCCCCCCACCCTACTGGGTATTGCAAGATGGCCTGCCCTTCCAGCTGAGCCTGGGAGTCAGACCTGGAGCAGTTCACAGCGATACCTCTCTCCCACCAGGGACAAGGTGCCCGGAGGATGCTCCACTGCCATATGGGTTTGCCCGCTAAAATGGATCTTTCACAGGTCACCAGTGGTGTCCTCGCTGCCAAGTCCTATGACCTCCTCTCCGTTCTTGTGCTACTACACTTAACATCAGACATTTTTGGCCTCTCCCTTCATCTTGAAACTTTCTGCCCTGTGACTTCTGTCACTGCTCTGTCAAGGTTCTCCTGTTTCTTCCAATGTGCTTTTATAATTGCAGACAGTCACCATGCTTCCATGTCCATCCTTTCTCTACAAACCTTTCTTTGGGGGTGGAGGGAGAGGCATCCTGCATTTCTAGTATTTAAATCACTACTATATGCCAGGATCTCCCAAATATCTATCATTCATTCAAATCTGACTTAAACACAGTTCCTTATTCCTAATTGCCTACTGATGTTTCCAAAGCAACTCCACACAACTGAAATGTACTCACCCACTACTCTGCCTCAATGCTCAAACCTGCTCCTCGGCTCTGATTCCTCTTTCCTCTTCTGGCCTCATATCCAGTTAAATTCTTGGTTCATTTCCCTTTCAAAGTCTACTCCATTCCCAACATCGCTGTTTAAATTCCATCCCGACAATTTCTTTCCAGGATGACTGCAGCAGCCTCATGGAGGCTTCCATGATCCTTGGCCCCTTGTGTAGCCACTCTCTCTACTACTGCACCACTGTTTCTAAAAATCTAAATAAAAATCAAATCATGGTCTTACCTAAAATTCTCATTCATCCCCTAATACCTACAACAAAAACATGCCTTCAGGAGCCCATGCAATGACCACAACCAACGTGGCTACCACCCTCTTCTCCAGCCCTTTCTTCCAATCTATCACTTTTTATTGGACTAGCCACTGTTCATTAAGTACGGCATATACTTTCATGCCTTTGTGCTTTAACTCACATTGTTTCTTCAAGTGGTGATGCCATCCTGGCAGGGTTCTTTAATTTGTTAAGTCCTTTGCTCTTAGAAGTTTTCCCTGACCCCAGGAATGAGATCTAACCCTTTCCTCCTCTGGGTCATCATGGTACTTTTTACACTATTACAGTTAAGTGGTATGTATATGCTCATCTCCCAACTTGAAGGCAAGAATATGAGCAACTTGAAGAAAAGAACAGTGGTTTAATCATCTTTGTATCCTTGGGACCGAATATACACCTGGAACACATGATGGATGTTCAGGAAACATTCATTTAATTAATATGGGGCATTTCCAGTGAGGAGTTCATAAAGGCAACTGATGTAGGGTGCTGCCTGCCCCCTACAGAGAGTGGGTCAAGATAAGGTTCAAAGCTTTGAAAAATAACTTTAGAGACACTCACCTACTGAGGGTGAGCACTAGCAGAAATTGATAGGTGCAGGGAAAGAGAATGGAAGGAGGACTGAGCTTTACATGCAGGAGAAAATTCTAAAAACACAAGAGGTGAATCATCAACCCCCTTGATCTTCTTGGTGCATTTGGTTTTCAAGAATTCCCTCAGAACCCTAAAATAGCAAAGATCTTCCATAGAACATATAAGGCTGAAATCTACATGATAGGAAAAGACTGAACTAAAAAAAATAATGGCTAGCAATCTGCCTTTGAAGGTGTTTGATACAAATCAAAAAAAGTTGACATGTTGGATTAGAAAGCTGATTAAAATTCTCTTTGCTTCCCCAGCTTTGATTCCTGTCTTATCTGCATATGTTGCATAAAATATTTTTATATAACTGTAAAAAAGGAAAATTTGAATAGCATAAATAAGAAAACTGCAGGATTTCCAGAGTCATATACAAGTGTGAAGCCTAGGGAGAACAGAATGGTGCTTCAGTCATGGTAGAAGGTCATTTACTAAGTCACCCAGCTTCTCCCTCAGTCAGATGTTTACCCTTGCATCTCCAGCACCCAGCACTGCTGGTCAATGGTGGAATCTCACTGCATATTGGGTGAATGAATGGTTGTTGCCAGGAGGGTAACTCGTAAAGGGCAAGAAAGTCCATCAGCTCGTGCTTGAATTGATGGCACCCATTGGGACTCCATTATGTTTGGCATTGGCTTCTACACAGAGAGAGTCCAAAGAGGTGTTATTTTATGATAAAAAGTTGACCATCCGTTTAAATGAGAATAAAAATTTTAAAGCAAACATAAAACCCCAAAGTCCTTCTAAGTGATCCATGAAGAGGTCAGAATTTTGAAATCTGTAAGTTTTAAGGAGGACTGCAGTAATGAAAATTCAAGGTAGGTAAATGTGGTTTTCTTACACCTTTAATATTAAGAAAACAATATAAAGCAAAACTAAACATCCGTTTTTGTTGAAATAGAAGTAGTGCATAGTATACTTTTATTTTGGAGCTATTTTGTTATGACTTCCTTGTGCAGATAAAGGAATTTGTTTAAAAGAATTTCACTTTTAAATTACACATTTTATGAGACGTCTGTGTTCCAAAGATAAACACACATGAATAAAGATTCAACTCATATTAAACACTCTTTATGGTACTCTTATATATTCTTGTTTCTTTAAGAAGCAACTAAAAACCACTTTTCCCATTCCTTAGTGATAACCGCATTCAATTGTCTGGGGGCTCATTATTCTTCGTGTGTGTTATTAAGCCTCCCGGTTTCTCTTTTTCTTCTAGTTCCAATTGCCTTTTTGGACTCTCTCTGGTAAGGAGATTAATAATAATTCAACAGGTATGTGAATTATGTTATCTATAAATTATTTAGGGGGCTTGACCTGTGTGCTTCTTGAGAATAGAGGCTGTTTCTTTCATCTCTGCATTATCAGTGCCTAGCAAATGCCTGCACTTGTTGCTTCTGAATGTGTCAACAAACACCTTATATTAATAAATCACCTCTACCTTCTTTCAGTTACAAGAAGAAGAATGAGTAAGGGATGAAGAGAAGATTTATAGAGGATTCTCATTCTTGTTCTATCACTGACTTACAAAGGAAAGTTTCTGTCTACCACTGACCATACATCATGAAGTTGGAGTAAATCATTTTACCTCCTCGAATGCTGGTCCCGGGACGAAGACTTAGGCTTCTATTGCAAAGTGTTACATTGTGGTAAATTGCACTGTTAAACTAGGCACTGTATTAGTGATTTGCTGGAGATCAAGTCTCCTAAAAACAGAGGTGAAGAAACAAATATTAAGGATGGCCAGTCTGCCTGGTCTGGAGCACTGGCAGCCCCAGGTACCAGCGCAGAGCTGCCGTGATTAGCTCTGCCACTCTGGGCCAAGCAGGTCCCCCAGCCCTCACTGCTTCCTCATTTCTAAAAACAGGCTATGTTATTATATAACAATATTATCATGTCTTGATTATAGTTGGAAGTCGATTAGGAGAATCAAAAAAGATCAAAGAGAGAAAAATCCTATGTAAACTCAGATGTCATTTAAAAATAAGTTAACAGTATTATCATGAACAGTAGCATGGCATGAAAACTGAACAAATATTAATTTTATACCATGCTCTAATCTCTGTATAACATAAGATGATGAATACTGGAAGTAGAAATTGAACAACTGAAATAAAAATCATTTCAAACTTTGAGTTGATGTTTTAGGGGGAGAAACAAAGTTTCTTTAAGGTTAGAAAGTCAGGTTCATGGTGGTAATTGGGTTTGGGGCCATATCAGTGCTTAAGAAGGATGAAAGTAAAATTATTCACATTCTAGTCTTTGTGATTTCTGAGAAACAGGGAATAGGCCATTTTAAGAAAATGGTGATGCAATTAATGTAGAGATAATTCAGTGCTCGTTTCCACTGGGTTTAAGGGCCATATCTGAGTGGAGCTGGGAGTCGTAGGCTAGCACAGTGGAAGGCACTGAGGCAGGCACTCCCCTGACACCTAGCAGCTGTGTTTGCCCAGAAAAGAAATGGAAACTGGACTTCCTAAGCTCTGAGCCCCGGGAAAGAGAGTGGTCTTGGGAATGTTGACATAATCCACAAATTTGTGACTGGGTATTGCTGCTCTGTAAACCTTCTCTAAATTAGAATCATCCAGAGGAAGGGGATAAGATTTGGCAGCAAGTCAGAATCAAGCGAGAGTCACTGCCTATTATAAGCTGTTATACAACGAAGAAATGGTTGTGTGGCATACTTTCTAGATTAAAATCCACAATTTTATCTGCATAAAGGCCTCACAGTAAACAAAATGCGATCAATGCCACTTAATTAATTTTGACCTAGAAGTTAAAAAATACGTTGAATGAAGTTTAATTTTAGAATGGATTCGGATTCCAGTCTCTTAATGGAAATGACAGTACCCGGCATGGCACACCTATCATAAATTCCAAGTTAGTGCTGGTCAGATCAACCAGATTTTAACTAGAGCTGAAAGGGGTCAGGGAAACAAAGGAGAAATGCTTGTTTGAAGAAAATCTATTGATTCTGAGGTTAATAAAACCTACCATTTTAAACTTCTAAAAAGAATAGTTACAACTGTTGGCAGTGATGAATATAAATACATTCATTACATTTGCCTGTCTGCTTTTTAGAGTTTCTGAAATTACTTTTGATAAATGATACATTCATCTATATTTATAAGATTATAATTAGATATATTAGATATATTATATTTATAAGATTTCTATAATCTTAGAGATGCTGAGTAGTGATTATGTTACCAGTTAATCCTAAAGTGCAATAATTTCCTGTATTCATAATTACCTTTTTAAAATTAGATTCATGATTCTTTTTTGTAAACTCAAATTTTAGATTCATTTTTGGAGTAGAACAGGTTTTTCACTATTGGCAAAGTTATTTCTGAGTGGCAGAAATTCTCTCTCCATGTTTTTCTCTTGCATTCCCTCATTCAATCTTGGCTGCCACAATCAGACAGAAAGCGCGAGGACACTTATTTTGCATCGGTAGTAGAAAACTTAGCAGCAGACCATAACTACTCCAGATCTCAGGATTCTATTCTTTGACATGTGCACAATAATCTGACTTATCCCCCCTTCCTTGACTTATGAGGACAAAATAAAAATAGGAAAAAAAAAATTCTGCACAAACCTAGGACCACTTCACTGCCGGTCTACTGGTCTTAAAAATAAAACCTGTTAAATGAATAAACAAACAGAAAAAGCAGAGCTAGGCCCATAAACACAAAGAACAGACTGATGGTTGCTTGAGGGAAGGAATTGGGGGATGGGCAATATGGGTGAAGGGGAGTGGGAGATACAGGCTTCCAGTTAAGGAATGAATAAGACACAGGGATAAAGGCACAGCACAGGGAATGTAGTCAATGGCATTATAATAGCCTTGTCTGGTGACAGATGGGCGCTACACTGTGGAGCGAACAGCAGAATGTGTAGACTTGTCAAATCACTATGCTCTACACCTGAGATAAATGCAACACTGCATGGCAACTCTACTTCAATTAAAAAAATAAAACTAAATCAACATTTTAAAAACTATTAAAAACAATCACAATAAAAAGTCAATAGCTACAGTGCTTAAATAATGCATATTGATTCTGTTGAAATAGCTATACTGTAAAAGACATAAGAATTTGGCTAATTGTCTGTTATTAGATGTTCCCCCACTACACCTGGTATAGACTAAGAAAGAAGAGAGAAAAGATAAAAAATTTGTGGATGTCAGACCGTTTTGGATTGGGGACTAATTTTGTTTTTTAATGTTGCTGTTTTTAATAGTATTGCTAATGTTTCAGGCTTCTTTCTCCTTTATAACTTTCCATGATTATACTAAAGAGCCAAGATTTTAGGGGCAACAGACTGGCTAGGCCCATGATCTCTTTCTTCCTTACTGCTCCATGGAGGTTCATTCGATAGTTCGATAGCCCAGGTTTGCTCAGAGAAAATGAGCAGTGTTCTTTGGTCCAGATTGAACATGTTCCAAAGAGCTCAGTTTTAACCTATTTGCTGATTAATGAACAAGCTTAATCAACAAGGTTAACTTGTGGACCTCTACAAATGTGGGCTGTGTGTAGGTGGTATCTCTCTTCAAGGGAAGACTTTCCCCCATATCTGTTTCCAGGGAAGGGGTGGTCTTCGAAAAGAATTCTCCCTTGCCCCAGGTAATTGGCTCTCTGAAAGTGGGTCATTATAACCTGGGTCTACACTTTATGGTATCTAGAACTCTGCTCTTGGGTTGCAAGGGTTAAAGATGGACATCGCCCATTGGAAGCAAGCAGAGGCGTGGAAAGGAAGATGAGCAAGCTGTATCTTTCACCAGATTATGCATAGTCAAATGACTCCCTGTATTTATTTCCCTTTTGATATCTGTAATTCATTAGGTCTCAAACTTGGACGAGCATCAGAATCACCTGGAGGGCTTATGAAAACCCAGATGGCTGGGCCCTGGATCCAGAGTTTCTGACTCAGTGGGTTCATGAAGGGGCTCATCAAAACTGCATTTCTGGGGTGCCTGGGTGGCTCAGTGGGTTAAGCCTCTGCCTTCGGCTCAGGTTATGATCTCAGGGTCCTGGGATCGAGCCCCACATCAGGCTCTCTGCTCAGCAGGGAGCCTGCTTCCTCCTCTCTCTGTGCCTGCCTCTCTGCCTACTTGTGATCTCTCTCACTGTCAAATAAATAAATAAAATCTTAAAAAAAAAAAAAAGACTGCATTTCTAACACGTGCTCAGGATATGGCGCTACTGCTGGTCCAGGGAACCACAGTTTGGGAACCACTTTCTCAACCCACTGCTTCTCATCATATGGTGCAAAGACCATCTGATTAAAATCGTCTAGAATACTTGCTAAAACATAGGTTTATGGACATTTATGGCCTTGGTCAGAATCTGAGGGGTGGTGGCGGCAGTCAGAATGACACTTTACTGAGTTCCCAGGTGACATTCATGCACTCTAAACTTTGCCTCTCAATACCTTACCCATTACCAAAGTCTCATTTCAGGGTTCCATCCAATCTGACTGAGCTATGTCATATCAAGGAAGAAGTTCTCAGCCCACCCTTAAACTAGAAGGAGCAAAAAAGCTGAATCTCAACGCCAACCATGATCTGAGATGCATTCCCTGACTGGTTATGACGTAGGGCATGCTGTGAGAAGGGGGCAGTGGCCGCCCATCATTGCCACCCTTTGGAGGAGAGTCAAAGGGAAGATCTTTGGAGACCTGTCTAGGGAATAGCTATAACCAGTAAAAGCCCAGGGAGAAGATAACTCTTGGAGAACCAACTTGACCTGGGTGTTCTAGCTAGCCAGCTTACTAAGAGTTCCCTTTTTCAAGGCTCACTTTGGAGGTTATGGTATTTTTCATTAGGAAAAACAGATCATAGCACCTCTATTTTTAAGGATGGAGGTTATAACTTACACTATAGTTTAACAGCTGGGGAGGGTTGCCTTGGAGCCCCAGCTCAGAGATCTTTGCACGTGCCTCTGGGGCCACGCTCTTTGCCTCTATTTGTAAGAGCTTCTCTGTCTTCCTGAAATTAGGAACAACCACCTGGGTGTATGTATTGTTTAAAAATTCCCATTTGACAGTTTATATTATTTAATAAATAATTCCCTTCAACAGCGAAAAAGACCTTATTCCTGAGACCAGAAGAAAAAAAGAGAGAGAGAGAGAGAGAAACCAAACCAAACCCAACACACATTTTCGGATGCATGTCATTTTTAAGACCAAAGAAGGAAGACACGGGGCTGAGATGGTCATCCCGTGAGTCCACCCCTGTTCTAGCACCAGCACCAGAGCCACTGAGAGACGGGACACAGACCCAGAGCTGCTGCAGCTTTCCCTGCCCCAGGCTCTCATTCTCTCTGCTTTTAGCTCCAGAGCTGCGCTGGAGTCCAAAGCAAAACGGGTGGTACAAGGAAGTTCAGCAAAGAGAGATTGGAAACTCCTCGTAAGCCAGCCCTGAGTAGAATAAACACTTCAACAGAGACTTGTGGCATTGGGGGCTCTTGGGCTGAAAAACTGATTCTTGTAGTAGAAATGAAGCAAGTCGTTGCTATACTTCTATTTGTGGGCAAATCTGGGTTTCCTGAGTCTTTGCTAAGTAAGTTTTCCCAAGCGTGGTGCTTTTTCTTAAAGCTAACCTGCTAGACTCTGGCAAATCTGTTCCACCACTCCAACTTGTTCTAAAATTGTAAACCGGAATCTACTCTATCTTAAAAACCTCACGCTCTGGGCTTCACACACCCTCTGCTCATCATGCGTCAGAAACAAGACAGTTTCTTCATCTCCGTTGATGCTTTACCTGAGCTGGTCGAGGCAGGGGATTTGCTGCGCCTGGAGGGTCCTGGGCTCTTGGTGGTGCTCCTGCGGGATGATGAAGCTATTTTGGTGTAAGAAGTGGACTTCACCACTCGACATTCTAGGGGAAAGAACAACAACCACACATCATTATAAGATCATGGCACAGACCATTCAAAATGCACAGTAAACCTGGAGACAGACATATCTGGCCCCCCTCAGTCCTATCGACTTCCTGCCAGCCCAGTGTTTATCTAGAACAAAAGAACCAAGAAAACAATGAGAAAAGGGCACAGTGGGTGTTTTAGACATTGAAATAAATAATACTCTAAGCCTTCCAGTTTACCTTGTTTACAATAATATTTTGGAGAGATTACGGGTAATAGCTTGGTAAAAGGGTGCATTTGCTGGTTTCTCTGCACCCACCTCTTGTGTTATTTGTGTATATGTGTTTCTTTCAGGATAGATTGTTCTTTCTTCCAAGAAAAATGTTATATAAAAGGTCAATCTCCTAAACCAAGATATGAAGAGATGGAGGATTCCACCCAGTAGGTCCCAATGTACTGCTCTTAGGAATCCTTGCAGTGATAGCAATGGTTTCTTTGGGTTTGGTTTTGTTTGTTTGTTTGTTTTGTTTTGTTTTTAATCATATGTGAGAAATGACAGCATTCACTCAAAAGAGCTAAACTCGGTGAAGAGAGGACTTCACCCTGCTACAAGGACACCGTGTGACTGTGCACCATCACACAACTGTGTTTATAGGATGGTTCTTGGCCTGAGGATTTAAAATAACTTCACTTTTATTAGATTTAAATCCTTGGTGTTTGTGTTCATGAAATTTAACACTAAACATCTTAAATAGCAGAGAGTTTTTTATTTCCTTCCAAGTGAGCTGCGCTGACCAATTATGATGTTGTGTAAATCTACCCATCTTGTTCTGAAGAAACCACTTTTAATAATCAAAAAACATTTTTATGCTTGTACTAATAATCAGTGTTCACCATGGGTATACAAGTATAGAGAATTAAAACACCTAGCACCTATCAAGTGATACTTTTTTGGTGGGGGGAGGGTGGTATACAAACTAAAATTTTCTAGTATTTTTTTCTACTTAAACAACTTTGGGATTAGTCTGTATATGTCGATCTGCTATTAGCCTTTTTCATACCTTGATATATTGTGAGCATAATCACCCTGTCTTTAAGGGAACATTTTACTACATGGGCGTACCATGATTTGCTTACCCAAATTCCTACCGTTGGGTGTTTAACTTGGGTTCAACAATTCACTATCATAAATAATTACACGAATAACACCTTTCTAAATGAGCATGCAGGTAGGTATCTGATTATTTCTTTAGGACAGATTTAGCCTCTGGCACTTGAAATTTCGTTTCTAGTTACTGGACCAGCGAGCACATTTTGGATGCTTAACAATTTCTCCTGAAGGAAGTGGGATTGTGAGTCTAAAGAGAAGCACTTTTGAAAAGCTTTGGCCAACTGCCCTCCAGACAAGCTGACTCAAACCATACTTTCCTCAGAGTATGAGAGTCGTCATTAGCCTAACCCCTCACGCAGGTTAGGTTCTAGCTTCTCAAAAAATCTTTAATTTCTACACAAATATCGGATTTTGTTGCCTTAAATCTGAATTGGTTTGATTACCAACAAAGTTGTATATTTTCCCCCATATGCTTTTTAACCAATTGTATCCTTTCGTATTATCTGCTGGTGTCTTTTGGCCATTTGCAGTTGGGATGCTCTTTTTCTTATCGGTCTGTAAGAATTCACTCTGTATTAAAGTTCCTTTCCTTTGCCTATCATGTTATAAATACTTATCTGTGTAAGTAGTTGTTGAAATATGTTAGCTTTAAATGGGGTATTCTTTTTAAATACAGTAGTTCAAAATTGAAGTGCAATTGATTAACTTTCCCCTTATGCATTTTTTACCATTTTATATTTCGATAACAAAGAAATCATAATAATTTCAGATATAATCTGATGCTTGACTTTGAAATCTTCTTTCCTACTCATGCAACTTCTAATTTTCTAAGCTCATAACATGTTTTTTCCCCCTTTATACATTCTGAATGGTTTTATATAGACATCCTTTCCTCTTTTTCCCAAACCAACAACGTAGTTCATATTGTTTAGTAAAGAAGGAATGTAAGTGTGTATAAAATATAAATGCTGGAAGCCTGCAAATAGGAGATAATGGAGAGCATTTCTTGGAGAGCCTAATGCACTGTGGTGGAGGGGGACGGGGGGGGGAGGGCAAAAAGAAGAGGAAGGATTTCAGATGGAAAAAGAAGGGGAAAGAAATTCTTTCCACTCGAGGTATTAGTAGTTGTGGCCTCATAGTCAAAAGCAGAGAGAAAATTATTCAGGGCATTACTGAGTGTGCCCAGGCTTCCCTGATAGTTACTTGGGCCACTGTTGGCTGCTCTAGCCTGGCCAGATGGTCCTGAAATATTCTATTTCTTAAAAAAGAGAGAGAGAAATCTATCCATATGGCCATATCAACAAAAATTAAAGGACAGAAGTAAGCAAGACATACAACAGAGTAACACTGAAGATATGACCAGAGCCGCAAAAACTGTTCTCTTCAGGTGATGGTGTCCACGGGTGTGTCTACGGAGGTGTTAATTCATGAAACAGATCTTTGAAACATGTGAAGAGGACATACAATTAGCTCAAGGCTCCATCCACACAACCGACAATGAATCCTGGAGTCTGTCCTAGCCTTGGATATCGGCCTGGCCTTTTAGAAATATATTAGCAATCAAATTGGATGGCTGCGATGTTGCTGGTCCATTGGCGTGCTTCAGGTGTCCAACGTGTGCTAAGCACTGAGCACGGCAGGCATAATGAAGAACACACAAAGTTTTGGGACTCGAAATACTTGCCACCTGGTAGTGGTGCAGCATGGAGTCTTTCAGCCAGCACTCATTTTGAACAAAATCATTTTTGCAACTGAAGGTTCTCATTTGCTAATTTTTATTTCATAGAACTCATGTTTTAAAAAACACTGGTTTAGGAAACCAAATGTTTAAAGTAATAATACATTGTTCATTTGACATCAAAATCAGGACCATAACGAGGGCAGGATGACCAGGACTTTCTGTCCCGGGTCATGAATGTTTAGAGGTCACCACATTTAAAATAATAACTCAAAAAGCTCTGTGTCTAGTGGGCAAGAATGAAAAGTTAAAATAGGAAGCCACCAGATGGTGCACATTGGTAATAACACCCATCTGCGAGCTGCACCATGAATTAAAAAGTTGATTTTAGGGTTTGTCGCACGCTGTTTGCCACAGGTGCCAGAATTGCTAGTTAGGGCTCCAACAACCAACCAGGGCTCAGGATTGGCATCGTGGAACCGGTCGTACCACACTCAGTTGACATTTTCCAGCTACCGCAAAGAAACTAGGCATTTTATAGTCAGGCGGCTCAGCCTTCTCAGAGCCAATGTAGGCGTTTTGTTTGATTTTCGAAGCATTGAAAAGAACTCGTGGGCTCATGCCATGCTTCTAGAGCTCCTCTTGCTTCTCTTGAACTTCGTTCTTACCATATTATTAATCTATCAAAAGTCATCATTTATTAGTCTGCCCCCCCAACTCCTACTCCATTTGGCACTAACTAGTCTTGGCACCCGAAAAAGCATGTAAAGTTCCTCCATAAATATTGGCCCAAATTGCTACTGATCCTGTTACCACTTGTGTGAACTCTTATTATTCACTGACCTCATCCAACGTCTCATTTTACAGCGGAGGAAACTGGGTCTCAGGGAGGCTAAATGACTTGAATCCAAACCCTAGTCTCGGAGTGGGGGCTTCCTCACAACCCCAGGCGGGACCTGACATTGTCACTTAAGCCAGCTGTCCCACTATGCGTAAGGGCCGACAAATTTCTGTCAGTGCCCATGGTTGAGGCAGATGGACAAGTGAGTGACGGTGGGTAGTGGGAAGCTTGGCAAACAACCAGTTCCCATTCAATTAAAAATTAAAGGTACTAAAGCTACAACTCTATCAAGATGCTTATTGCATCAGAAAACAAAACAATGAACTCTCTTTTGGAAATGGAGTTATAGTGAAGTAGTAGGTTGGGGGTTGATCCTGGAGTCTGAAAGATAATTACAAATATTACAAATCCCCTATCTCTTGTCTTCAGAATAAGAGTGAAACTTCATGAGTCATAGAAGGAATTAGAATAATTCTGAAAGGCTAGGGTTGAACAAAACAGAAAACAGAAACAAAACAATGACAGCAACTGCTTTTTTCCCTAGGGTCAAAATAAAACCAATTGAAGAAAATTGCAGCTCCAAGCCATAAATTAGGAAGAAAAAAAAAAAAAAACAAACCACTCCAACCATCTTTCCCATTAAAGTTTAGGTTTTAAATATTTTAATTAGTTTAAATGGGAATCGTGTTTTATAATGGAGAAAAATGCAGTGAAGAAGGACAAACGCTTCATTACTTTAGAGAGAATGCCAAAATCTTTGTCAGCTTAAAACCACAACTTAGAAACATCATGAATAATATGATCTAAATGGCCAGTAAAACAGAAACCCTTATTTGTTCTCACAAAAGACATTTTCATAGCCTCTGGCGAGGAAGAAAACAGCACCCTCCATTCTTCTTCTCTTGTGGGGTCATTTGTTTTGGGGAGTAATCACTTCATTCTGATATTTTTGGCACACTTGTATTATGAGGGATGCATTTTCTTTGGCAATGGAGATAATGGGCAGCACAGATACTCCTTAAGAAAGACCATACTGGGGATGCCTGAGTGGTGCAGACTCTTGATGAAGGGTCAGGTCATGATCTCAGAGTCGTGAGATCCAGCCTTGCATCAGGCTCCATGCTCGGCAGGGAGTCTGCTTGAGATCCTCTCTCCGTCTCCCTCTGCCCCTCATGCTCACTCATGCTCTCTCTAAAATAAATACAGAAATCTTAAAAAAAAAAAAAAAGACGATATCGAAGGACTGTAGGTAAGCCACTTGAAGGAAGCTTTGAGATAGGAATTTCTCTTGCTACTAATGTTTGAAGCCTCCCCAAAGTATAGAAAATCAGATCAAACACATTAAATGGGTCTCTGGTGCCTGAACCTATCATAGCAAGCAAGCAAGATTTAGTTGAATCTCTGCTTTGGAAAGTCCCTGTATTCACAGTTCAGTGAGAGGGAAAGTATCATTCTCCATATGGTCTAGACTAATGTTTGCCTTACAGATGTCCTCAAGATTCAGTAAGATAGAAGATAAAACATTTCCCACCTTCACCCTGGACCCCAATTTAAGAAATGAGCCTCCTGTAATGAACAGATTTAGAAAGACAACCCAGATGCAGATGTATAAGGAGGAGACTAGAAAAGGAATAAATTCTTTGGCCATGTTCCCAGTGGCATGAGAACCTCCACTTATGCAGATTCTCCCCCAACTCGGAAACAGTTGGTAGGTAGGCTGTAGTGTTGTGGAAAGTGCTAAAGAAGAGATATGGTGACAGAATGCAACCACAGGCACCAACACCTCACCTGAGCTTGCACAGCAAGGACGATCATGCATTCAAAGGGGCCCACTTGTGCCTTTTGGAGAATCTTAAAGAGCAAAGGGGAAGCTCCCAAGTGTCTAGACAGCCTCAGTGCCATGCTGCATCCTGGGTAGGGAATATTCTTTAAACAAGGTATGTTTCTACTCTATTCTCTTTTCAAAACCAACCAGAATAGAAGCCCTGTCAGGCAGAGGCCTCTCAGCTGATACCTGCTCTAAATTCAGTTGTTCAGAACTGTTAAGGAGATGAGCAAGTTCATCTGGAGGAACCCACCATGAGCAGTCGATGCTTTGTGCTCTCCTCCCCATCCTGATTACAAAGACAAGCTTCCTCTCAACTTGGCAAAGGCACAAAGCCTCCAAATGGAATAACATTCCTCTCATTGGTTCTATGCAAAAGAGAGTCAGGAAGCACATTCGGTTCTAGAGACTTTTTATAAAAATGGCACAAGCTCAATGACCGAGAGAGAACTTGGGATTCTGTCTGTAACTCTCCAATGAGCTGCTCTTAAATGTTCATATGCTCTGAGTTGGAAGGAGTCCTCTGAGAATCCCAAGGTTATCGGTGGTTACCAAATCAACTCTCTCCTCAATTCATGAATATCCTCTCCTATCTCTAGAAGTCGTTGTCCAGCTTTCTCTGGAGGGCCCCTGGGGCCTGCGGGACTCACATGTGTCTGTCTCACGGTTCCGAAGCCTTCACGATCCTGCTTGTCCGCACGGGTGAACTGAACAGTGCAGTCCTGGTTATGTCCAACAACTAAGGTTTACTGCTGTAGAAACATGACTTTCGCACTTCATGGAAGCTTAATAGGATGTCCAAACGTAGGCTCCTTGCAGGAAGGGTCAGTCTGCATCTCCCCAGCAAGGACTGAAGCCCGTTCTCTCATTTCTCTGCCACCTGGATTCTGAGTCAATCCTGACACTACAGTGAAATTCCCATCCCTACTGGCTGCGGGGTTTGGAACCAGTGTTACTTCCCTCAGCTCCATATGCAGCATGTCTGGAATAAAAGCAGTCAAGATTGAAACACTCTAAAACATAGTTTTTTAAAAAACAAAGTATGTAGCAGACTGAGCTGAAAGTGAAGGCATTGGTTGGAGTTGCTTCGCTGGAGAGTAAAGTCCCAGAAATTGAGATTTTTAAAGTCCCTTCTAAAAATACAGCTACGCGTGTCTAAACCCAGCACCTAGACTGGCCCACCACAACTTTTCAGAACACCCAGCTAAGCACTCCAGATGGCGCACACGTGTTCCCACAGCCGGGCTGCTCGCTGTGAGACTAACACGAACCAGCTCTGGCAGCGCTCGCCGGCTGAGACTCCTTTATGTAACCTCTACAGAGGGCTTGATGGGCCAGGATTTTCTGCACGGGCATTGCAAGAGCCACCACTCAGAAGGATTCTCTTCTCCACGTACTCTCCTTCCTCATAGTCCAATAAGAGTTAACTTCCCCTACATAACAACTGAGAGTTACATGGGGGTCTAGATGGGGGGGTACTTTTGCTCTGGAGAGTCGCCTGGTTACCCAGGTTCCTGCTATCTCATTTCTGTCACCCATGAGTGTTCTGGTCCACATGGCCCCAGCCACCCTGTCATGCAGTCTCTGAGTTTCAGCACTGGGGGGGAAGGAGAAAAAGAGGGAGGCCTCCAGACACTAGGCAAGAAAAGCTGCTCTGTGCCTTGTTTCACCACGTCTTCATTTCCTGAAACTGATTTTATTCTTCTCTTTGTCCTTTGTGTCAGCTGGACTGCTTAGTGCTCCCTGGTCTCTACATATTAGATGCCAGTAGCACCTCTTTAGCTGTGATGGCCGAAGATGTCTCCTCACACTGCCGAATATCTCCTAGGATCATATTGCACCTGGTTGATGGGTCTCTTCATTAGGCCACGTTTCCCATGGTCTTCAATTAATTCTTAAATTCTTCCTTGAGGGTGATCATTATCTGCTTGAAGCCATCACTAATCACCTGTCTGAGTCCGGGAAACAATGCATTTTGTACATTCTTTCTACAGCTCTGGCCAACACGAACTGATAGTTTCAGGCTTCTGTGTATCCAATGTGGTGTAAATGGCAAGTGGCAACACTGAAGGTCTTCCAATTGTCTGCTAAACCTCGATAAGCATCCACTGCTTTACCCATCTCTAAGAATGTGGAGACCTGGGGCCTTGAAACACTGGGGGTTTCTCACTTGAGAGTTTGGAGAATTGGAGAAGGTCATGGAAGCACGGTGTTGAGAAAGAAGCCTTCCATTCTGTGTTGTACAAATCTCAGTGTTGGAGAAGGGCTGGGAGCATTGCCCATACTCAGCTGCTCACCAAGTCATCCTTTCCCTTCCTGGGACCATTTGACCTTGCAATGAAGCTTCTGGAACCCATCCCCAAATAGTGCTACCTGAGCCATGTTAGTTGAGTGCAAGAGATATCTGCTGTTACCTATTGAGGCTGGGAATATGCAACCCTATTCATTAAGCCAGGCAGAATTGCCTCAAAACGACACAGTTATATACCCTTTTGCTGATGTGAAGTCAGGATCTTGTCCTTCTGGAAGTCCAAAACATAAGTGTAGTTGGTAAACTTCCTTTCTCCATAAAAGCCCAACCTCATCCACATGAAAACTTGTCCCTGATGGCAGCCTTTTTTGTTTGTTTGTTTTCTTTTTTTTTATGACAGTGCTCAGCTGTTTGCCCAAGATCTGCTGCCTCTTCATTAGCCCATGCAACCTTACCAACAATCTTGATCTTTTTGAAAGTAAAGCAGTTACTAAAATTGAGAAGCACCTTTTGACTGGCTCGGAGCTTCTGATCAGAAACCCATGTATCGGGGTGCCTGGGTAGAGCTCAGTTGGTTGAGTGACTCCTTTGGCTCAGGGCATGATCCTGGAGTCCCAGGATGGAGTCCTGCATCAGACTCCCTGCTCAGTGGGGAGTCTGCTTTGCCCTCTGACTTCCCCCTTCTCATGCTCCCTTTCTCATTCTCCCAAATAAATAAATAAAACCTTACAAAAAAAAAAAAAGAAAGAAAAAAGAAAGAGAGAAACCCATGTGCCACCTTTGGTGGGAGGTTTGAACAAATCACAGGTGCTGAGGGCTCTTCTCCCAACGTGTTCCTGTTGATAGATGCACACATGTCATACAGCTCAAGAGGGATGCCTTCTCGGTCTTTGCTGAAGTCTGACAACTCTGAGTGACAACAACTCTGAGTATACAAAGACTCAACTCTGAGTATACAAATGGACAATGGCTGGAACATGCAGAACAAGAGTGCTCTGACCCACTACTTGCAGCAAGCTGCCCAGGAAGACAAAGCCTTCTCTGTGCTATCCAGTCAATAAGCCAGCCTGCTACAAGCCACACTAGCCACAAGCCAGGTGGCATTCCCCAGTAATGACCAGGAAGCTAACCAGTAACTCCTATAACAATCAGCCCCAAATGGCCAAGACTTGATTAATAACTGACAGTTTTCCCTAATTTTTGTCCCTGTTTCCAGCTTCGGACCAAAAAAGCTAACATGCACCCCAGCCAGTCACATAGCCAGCCCACCCACAGCCTCCCCACACCAACAATCAGCCCACACCTTGAAGTCTTCCCTTTTTGCCATTTATACAGCTTTCCCACTCCTCTGCCTGCTTTCAGTCTCTGCCAAAATGCAAATGATGGCGGCTGACTCCTTTGCTCTAGCAAACTCGCAATAAACATCCTTAGCACGGTCTTGTTCGTTTGGTCTTTGCTTCTCCAACACACACAGCTCTCCCTTCCTAGTACAAAATGAAGTAGCTGGCTTGAGTCAAGCATCACGTTGCATGAAACAGGCTTACCTTCATCCATGAGAGCCATGAGAACATCCACAAGGGAAAAAGGCTGACTGAGGAAAGAGCAGATGAACAAGCATCTCCAGTCTCACGCTCCGGGCCTACACTGATGGGGTGGCTTCCCACGCGTGACAGTGAACACCATCTGAATTTCTATTTCTACTTCTCTTTTTTGCAAAGTGTGTGTGTTAATTTCCGAAGGCTGCTCTAACAAAGTACCGCAAACGTGGTGGCTTAAATTGACCGGTTCCACCCATGGTCTTAGAGACTAGAAAACCAAAATCAAGGCATTGCAGGGCCATGGTCCCGCCAAAGGCTCCAGGTAAGAATCTCTTTCTTGCCTTCTCCAATTTCTGGTGGCTCCAGGAATTCCTTGACTCGGGGCCACATCGCTGACATCTCTGCTTCCATCTTCACATGAACATCTGCTCTGTGTGCCTGTTTTATCCCCTTTTGCCTGGCTCATATGAGGATATTTGTGTTTGGGCCCACCTAGATAATCCAAAGTAATCTCCTCATCTCCAGATCCTTAACCTAATTAAATCCGCAGAGATGCTTTTTCCAAATAAGGTAACATTTCCGAGCTGGTATCTTTGGGTGGCCATTATTCAATCTGCTACATCACATGTGACAGATACAACTGTAGGACAAGTCTTTCTTGAGAAGATTGTCAGGAAATCTGTTGTTATTCCCCTGTCAAAAACCTTTCCATGACTCCTTGCTGCTTTTTGACAACATCCTTAGCGTACTCTGTAAGAATCCTGTCTACCTCAGCCTCTTTCTCTTCTCTGTTTTGGACACATTATTTCAGTTTCTTAACATGCCCTAAATATCCTTCTCCCTTTGGGCATTAGAACCTTGATATGGGTGCACAAGAATTAAGTTGGCCCTCCTACCACCTCACCTGGCTTACCACTGCTCATACTTCCTGCTCAGTTTAAATTCATTCATTTTGAAGATATTTGCCAAGTCCCTGCTGTTTAGGTGTCAGGATACAGCAGTCCGTCAGGGTATAGAATACCTGCCCTCAAGGAATTTATCCTCTAGTAGAGGAAATGGGCCTCAAAAAAACAAAACCAAGGAGAAGCCCTGGTTTTATAAACACTTTGCCAAGAATTGAAAGGATGATGTGACAGTGAGTGAGTGGTTTCTCGCTACTGGTGGTCAGAGAAGGTGTCTGGGAATACAGGACTTTGAAGGTGAGCTCTGAGCACAAGACAGAGCCAACCACGTGTAGAGCAGAGGAAAGAAAGGGAGGCAGGGGACAGATCAAGTCAGGATTAGGAAGACCAAAGGAGAGGTTTGGATTGTATGTGATACAAGATGGGGAGTTATAGAAGGATTCTAGGCAAAGGCATCTAATTTGTGAGTCCAAAAGGTCACCCTGTCCGCTGTGTAGAGGAAGGTTTTCAGAGGGGTTAATCGAGGGGAGAAAGGATGGTGGCTTGGACCATGGTGGAGGTAATGGAAATGGACAGAAGAGGATAACTTGGGGTGTGAGATAAAGATTGAGTCCATGAAATTCAAGGATGGAGCAGATGGGGTGTGGGTGGACAGGACAATCTCAGCCTACAAGATCTTTGGCAGGTATACTGCTGAGTCCTACTGAGAGGTCGACACATACAGTGGTATATCATGTGCAAAAGGGCAGGAGAGAGCGAGAGCTCACCAAGGCCTATGGTCTTCCTATAGGATAAAGGACAGATTTCCCAGCTCTTTACAAATCCTTGTCCTTCGCTTGACCTATTCAGTTGGAATCACTGGAAGTGAGACCCAGGGCTTTAAAAAAATCCCCTGGCGATCTTGATAGTGTGTTTCCACAGACCAGAAAGCTTCTGCCATTCTCTGGTATACAGATAAGAGAATTACTGAAGGAAATCCAGAGGCTCAGAGTTTGAAGTAATTGTGCAATGTGGCATTTGGAAAGAAGGATTAAACTAACAGAATGAGATGAATTAGCAAGACAAATCAGTCTTGAAAAAGCAACAAATATCTGTCCCACTTTAGATTTGGTCCCAACTCAAATGTTCAAAAACAATAAACTATCATCCTGAGACCTAGCTGAAAGCAGACCTTGGAAGAAGACTAAGAGTTCACATTTATGAGCAACTCGTGACCACCTGGTTTTCATTAGCTACAAAACAGAAAGGATCTGAAAGATAGATAAGAAATAAGAAAGAGATAAATTACTCAAGAACTAAAAGCTAGAAAATGGGTATGAACTCCTCCTAGAGAAAAGAAAAGGAAGTAAAAGAAGCCAAAAAAAAAAAAAAAAAAAAAAAAGGGAAAAAACCCCCCCAAAAAAAAAAAAAAGAAAAAAAAAAAACCAAAAAAAAAAAAAAAAAAAGAGTACAGAAGTATCAACTGAAATTAAATTTGATAGTTCTCTCCTCGGGTAAGGCTCCTTTATGGCCGACTTTATCTCAGCCACACAGAAACAAAGATAAATGTACATCTTTGGTCCAATGGTCTAGCCCAGGTCTGAGTGGTTCAGGGTCAGGAGGTCTGGAAGGGGGCTCACTGGGAAAGGTGAAGGTGTGGAGCTGGTGGGCAACACAGAGGAATGACAGTTGAGAAAACCAGGTGTGTCATTCACAAAGGATAAGGTTTTATTCCGAATTGTCTTGTGCCCCTGAATGAGATTAGGACTAGTACAGTTTGGATAACAGTGGTGTCTACTCTTCTCCCATTAAAACAAAGTCATAGGCTCTATGCTGTCCAATAGTTTGGGCCATTTTGTTCAGGAAAGTTCTCTCTTACCTTTGTGCTCATGTGGTCCATGGACCAGCAGCCTTAGCATCACCTGGGAGCTTGTAGAATCTTAAGCTCCACCCCAGACCTACTGAATCAGAATATGAATTTTACCAGTGTTCCTGGTGATTTGTGTTCACATTAACACTATAGAAGAGCACCCTTAAATCAGTGACTCTGATCTGAGGGAGCATGTGAAAAAAACAACAGGTTCCAGGGCCCAAGTCCCAGAGATTCCAATCCCATAGGCCAGGCATCTAGACTTTGAGCAAGCACCTTAGCTGACTGTGATTCTAACACTCAAGGAATATTCAAGAAACAGGGCCATAGATGGTAATAAATAGGAACTAGTAGCTCTAAAAAGGATTAAATAACAGACAGAGCCCTACACCGTATTGAGAGAGCAACATTTAATCGTAGTGTTTCTTGACTTCCCTAAAGATAAGAATCACTCGAGGGTTATTGGTAAACATTCAGATTCTCAAATCTCTTCCCCAGATGTTTTGATGCAATGGGTCCAGAAATTTATATTTTTAATAAGTATCCTGGGTTTTCTATAATTAGAGAGGTTTAGAAAGAACTGCTTTCCTGGAAGGTACACAGCTCAAGAAAAATATCTATGGTACAGTTAAAAAGGGCACTGTGCAAGGTGGGCCTGTGCTATCCAGCTTATCAGCTGGTCAGTTAAAGCAGAAGGACCAGGTTTTTGGTGGGGGGAGGGGTTTACATACAAAGGAGGTTTCCAGAAAGTCACCAACCCTCATCTAGATGTTCTGTGAAGTGGGCATGAAGCCTGACTGAGAATAGAGATTGTCCACCAGGAAGGGGTACCTGCATTTGAAGAGAAATCATCGGAGCCTCATCCTGAGAAAGGACCTCAAACCTGATTCCCCATTGAGTAAATGAGATTTGGGAGTCATTGCTTTTGTGTCTGGAGGTGAAGAAAAGATTTGAGAAGATAATTCTCCAACCAAAATCATCTTTGAGACTGCACTATCATCTCAAGGAAGAAAAAATAAAAATTCAATAAGGAAACCAGGGTGAGGGGAACCCCTAACTGTAGGACCAGGAATAAACATTCCAACCCTGGTGTAGAATAAAATAATCAGGCTGTCATGAAAAATGACAAGCTGAACTTACGTGGTTATAAAGGGATCGAAAAAGCTATTCTGGAACTCAAAAATAGTGATGCAAATCTACTTCTGAGCAAAGTCTCATTGGGATAGAATTTAATTTAGAGGTTTGCCTTCAAGGAATAGGGACAATCACAGAGGCTGATAAAACTCAGCTACTTCAGGGAAGAAACAGGTAACATGAATGTGTACCTTTGTCATAGCACAAAAAATCAGGAACTGAATTAGTCATACCCTACCTAAACCCTTCAAATTCATTTTTTAATATATAATTCTGCTACTGGTTTGTGGCCCCATAATCAAAATTAAAATAGAGCCTTAGAATGCAAAAATAATGATAAAGTAATGATTCTGTAGTCAGAAGAAATAAAACTCGGCAAATATTTTGTGATTGTTTTGCCATGATAAACAATTATTATGGAGATACCATAAAGTGTTCTGTATCTTAAATAATATACCACCTAAATAAAGGAATTAAAATGGTAGCAGAAGTTCCCAAGACAGGGGCCCCTGTGTGGCTCAGTCAGTTAAGCATCTGCCTTTGGCTTAGGTCATGATCTCAGGGTCCTGGGATGAGCCCTGTGTCAGGCTTCCCGCTGATTGCTTCTCCCTCTGCCCCTCCACCCTGTTTACATGCTCGCTCTCTCTCCCCTCTCAAATAAATAAAAAATCTTTTTTTTAATTTTTAATTTTTTTATAAACATATAATATATTATTTGCTTCAGGGGTACAGGTCTGTGACTCATCAGTCATACACAATTCACAGCACTCACCACAGCACATACCCTCCCCAATGTACATAACCCAGCTACCCTATCCCTCTCCCCAAAAAAGTTCTCTAGACATATTATCTGAAGGCAAATAGGTTCTTAAGAATGCTTTCATTTCCTTCCAAGGTAATACATAAAAGTATGGCAGTCAGTTATGTTTTTCCACCACAGTTTAACTACGGTTCTAACTACTAGAAAGCTTTAGAATTAGTGACTTCTTGGTGTATTACAGAAGCACCTACTCTGAAGAAAACAAGATCTTAGTAAGGGTCCCCCATTGGTGCCATGCAAGCAATACTTCTTTTCTAAAAGTCTCTGAAGAGCACCACCAGGAAGATCCACTGGAAAAATTAAATTAAGTGCTTCATATATATTAGTTTTCTGTGAATTAGCTATGCCTATGGGTTTCTAGGATACTCTTTGAAAATAGCAGCATGAAAGAACCCAGGGAACAGGGATGAAATAAATTCTTTCCTTTTTAAAATAACAGTACACGAACCAGACAACACCCACATTAGGACCACTTTTCTAGTCTTAGTTTTCCTGACTATTCCACTGCTCCAGGGAAAACAGCAAGTCAATTTATTTCTCTTAAAGATTAAATACAATAAAAAAAATTTGAAAACCCAGAGACAAAGTTTCACAGGTTTAATACCAGTCAGAGATAAATTTCTAGATACTGAGCTTCAATAATATATTCGAAACTTCTCCAGGGTCACCCCCCCAACCTTCATCCCTAGTACCACCCATGCGGAGAAAACAACTGTGTTTTCAGCTGGATGCTGACTCCCCAAACATTACCTTGCAATACTATTGGAAAGAAGAAATGTTTCTGAATTGCTTCTATCTTTGACAGAGTGAGAGTTCGCCCTGGTAGATAAATCCTGCTAGTCTACAGTCGGCAATCTCTTAGGTGACACATTTGTCACACACAGTTAATGATGTGACATGTTAAAGTCTTGGGGGAAAATCACAGGTTGTCCAAGGGCCACAGATGATCTGTTCGAATGGACAAGGCAGGGAGGCAAACCCCTGAGAATGTCTGACCCAATGTGAAATGGGCATTCCTGGTGAATACCCCAGCTGTTGCCAGACCTGCACTTTGAGCAGCTCAGATGGGTCTCCGAGTGTTGGAAGGAACAGTTAAAACAGTGTGCAAGCAGACAGGATAGTTGCCATCATTTTTGTGACCCGTTATGCTGATCACTGGATTTCTGGCTGCATGATCTGGGCTGCTTACAGATCACAAAGGATGCTGTGTGGAGGGAAGAAGAAAATGGGAATTTGGGGAGAGTGGTCAATAATATCATCTTTAAAACAAAATTCCCAGTTTCTTATGCTGTGAAACCCTGACCATTGTCTAGGAACTGACCTCATGAGCATGACATAATCACTTACATCTTTTAACTAGGTTTTTTGTTAAGGACAGAGTTATAACAGATACAAATTGAAAGCTTTGCAGGGAGGCATGCCTACGCATATATAGGGCATGTAAAGTTAGGTCTGACAAAGTTTTCCTGGACCAGACAAACTTCTAATCAATTTCTTCTTTCCAGATTCTTCTACAGGCATACAATGTGAGAGGGACATTTAAAGGGTGAGTTACCTCTTACGGGTAATTCTCCAGCTCTTACTCTGAAAACTTAAACTTCCTTTTCCTCACTTTTGCGAAAAACTGTAATATTTATTATCCTGTTCTCGTGTTTCCTTGTTACGTGACTTTCTTTTTAATAAGAAGTATCCTCCCCATCAATGGCCTAATAAAACCCTTGGTTGTATAGTTTAATTTTAAAGTGCTCTCTCCATGAGCCATTTATCTATTTTCCCTTCTATTCCAAATGACAGACATTAAATTACATCTCCATGTAGATGTGATTAATCTTCTGTTCCAAAGTGAAGAAAAGACGAAGAAGGTTAGAAAACATTTAAAGCCTCTTTTCTTTTTTTATTCGGAGAAAGCAGACTATGGGTTGAAAATTTGATTTATTTCCCTTAAACCTATTTGAAGATCACCTTTAAAACAAGGGGTCAAATGGGGCTTTAAATGAATTCCCTGTGCAGTACTTATATAAGGCCCTGGGTTATAGCATTTCAAGGCTAATAAATATTGTACTCATAGGAAGACAGCCATCTAATATGACAGTATGTAGGGTTTTAGAGGGATTGTGGTCTTTCAGTGAAAAGGGTCTCATTAGAAGGGAGATAATATAGTTGACTTGCAAAGAAGCTGTCTGAAATGAGATGATAGTCTCTTTGCACTCGGCCCTCAGCCATCAAACAAATGAGTCATTACGGCAATCCTCACAGTAGTTATCTCTGGTAGAGTAATTCACTGAATGACTTCAGCAGATAACTTCTTTTTGTGGCTGGACTTATCATCTTCAAATATTTACCCAATAAATGGAAATGTTGAACTAAGGTAAACTTGCATTTTATGGTAAATTTGGCCCTTTATTTCCAAAACAAAGAAAACATGTCAAGCCATATTTAAAGACATTCAATTCCACATAGAGAGGATTATTTTTTTTCCTTTCTGAAAATATTAGCAGAAATGTATTTCAATAATTGCTAAAAACCTGTTCTCGTTAGAAAACAGAAAAGTCATCTCATTCTCCTCAGCCTTCCTGGCACATCATGTACCCCACAAAAATTAAAGAGACCTAAACATCATGTAGGCTAACAGAGACAGTATCAAACATGATGGTCTCTTAGCAACCACACGATTCTACATGAGGTCTACTGGGCCCTACTCAGGGAGGAAAGCATGTTCCTACATGCCAAATATAAACACTTCACGCATAATTTTCCTCTTGTTCTTTGAAAATAATCCATCAAAATGTTTTAAAGGGAGTTACTGTTTTTCAAGAGATGACATATACCCATTATAAAAATCCAAACTGCAAAAAAGTTAGGAAAACAATAAATCTCAAATTAGGAGTTAGGAGCTAAGTCATTCTGGGCCGCACTAGAATTTCCCACATTGTTCCTTGGCAACCACTTTTTAAAGTACACTTGGGAGGGCCTGGGTGGCTCAGTTGGTTAAGCGTCTGCCTTCGGCTCAGATCATGTGGGATCGAGTCCCACACTGGGCTCCCTATTCAGTGGAGAGCCTGCTTCTCCCTCTCCCTCTGCCTGCCGGTCTGCCTACTTGTGCTCTCTCTCTCTGTCAAAAAAAAAAAAAAAAAAATCTTCAAGTAGACTTGTTCTTTGGATATAGCTGAAGATTTATTGATTTTTTTTCATTTTTCTTTTAATTATTTAAATTACTTTTTGTTAATTTTGTTAGGAATATAGTAAGGCATCTTATGATTCTGTTTCATTTCCTCATTCTCCCCCACCTCCAAAAGATTTGATGATACACGTTATTTTTTAAGAAGGAATTTGGCTTTTGATTCTGAGTCATTGTTCAATCCTCATCTAAAACATTTTTACTTTTACAAACCTCTTCCTACCTTGATTACTGTTTTCTCCCAAACCTTTTCTTTTCTACTTATGAAAGAAATTAAGAGAAAATGCACAAACAGGCTATCACAGCCATACAATTAATAAGGGCACATTTATTTAAAATATAGTATAAAATAGTATTTCATGACATAGAATGTTTATGAGTGAAAAACATGGATTATAAAACGAGAGTATAGTGTGCATGTGTATCCAAATAAATGTTTCAAAAGGATATTTCTGAACAGGTTTTAACAGTGTTTTCCCTCAGGTCAAAGGATTACACTTTTTAAAAAAATTTTTTTTCTGATTTTCAATTTTCTGTAATATATGAGTATTGATTTTTAAATGTAAAAAATTGCTAAATTAAAAAAATGTTAAATTTTTTAAAATGTTAAATTTAAATGTTAAATTTTTAAAAAATGTTAAATTTTATAAAATTTAGATTTCTTAGAATGAATCCAAATAATAAAGAAAGGCATAAAGTAAAAATGTCTCTTTTGGACTTTCCCCTCTTAGTTCAGTACCCAGATAGTGATCACTGGTAATTTCTTGGGCACCTGTCATAATGTGTCAGTGCATATGTAAGCATGCACAAAGGTCCATATATGAACATATATACTATATGTGTTCTTTGTATTCAAATGGAATAGAATATATAATATTGATATTTTGATTTTTTTCCCCTCTTAACAATACATATTGAGCAACTTTCCATATTGGTCCATTTAGGTTGACTTAATTTTTATTAGTGACAATGTAGTACTACATTAAATGGATATATCTTCATTTATTTAGCCAGACCTCTGTTAATAGCTTTTACTTTTTTCCCTAGATTTTTGTGGTTATAGACAAATTGCAACAAACTTTATACATAAACTTCTGGACACAAAATTTCTAGACACAGAGTTGCTGGATCAATGATCAAAGACAGATGCTTCTTTAAGATTTTTTTTTAAAGATTTTTTTTATTTATTTCACAGAGGGAGAGAGATCTCAAGTAGGCTGAGAGGCAGGCAGAGAGAGAGGAGGAAGCAGGCTCCCCGCTGAGCCCAGAGCCTGATGCAGGCCTCGATCCCAGGACCCTGAGATCATGACCTGAGCTGAAGGCAGTGGCTTTAACCCACTGAGCCACCCAGGCACCCAAAATTTTTATAAATTAGTGCTGTTTTGGCACTATGCACATTCTCATCAACTTTGTATGAGAATGAATTTCTTCTTGCTTTCACAACACGCTCTTTACCTGTTGAGTAAAAAACGGCTTTTCCTGTTGTGTTAATTTACATTTTGCTACTACTTGAATTGAAAATTTCTTCCCCATATATTTAGCCATTTGGACTTTCTCTTGTGTGAACTGACTATTCATATACATCCACTTTTCTTCCATGCACAAGCAGGCACTTTTCTTTCATGCACAAGCAGGCATAGGGGCAGAGGGAGAGAGAGAAGCAGACTCCCCGCTGAGCAGGGAACCTGACTTGGGGCTTGATCCCAGGACCCTGAGATCATTACCTGAGCCAAAGGCAGACACTTAACCAACTGAGCCATCCAGACACACCCCTCCATCCATTTTTCTATCGTTCATCCTTTTCTTTATTGATTGGCACATACTCTTTGTGTTACAAAATGTAGTCCTTTCTAAGACACATGTTTTACACACAATATTTGTGTCTCCTAATGTGAAATTTGTATAATGTTTTGCCACACAGAATTTTTTAAAAAGATTTTATGTATTTATTTGAGAGAGAGAAAAAACACAAGAGGTGGGGGAGAGTCAGGGGACGCAATAGCGGGACTTGGAGAGGGAGAGGGAAAGAGTCTCAAGCAGATTCTACACTGAGTGTGGAGCTGACGCAGGGTTTGATCCCACAACCCTGAGACCATGACCTGAGCCGAAACCAAGAGTCAAACACTCAACTGACAAAGCCATCCAGGCACCTCTGCCATACAGAATTATTTGTTTTGCATTCTGAATGGCCAAACCTGTGTTCTACAGATTCTGGGAATTAATTATTATAAGGAACTTATTCAGTATAATATTTAAACAAAAGGTCACAAAGTGTTTCCAAAGAATGTTCTCATTAGATGGGTGACATGAGAAGTACTGGAAATGACCAATCATGACTCAGGTAGACTACAGAGTTCTGTCTCAAGGAAACAGTATAAAATGTCGAATTTTACAAAATGTTTAAAAAATTAGAAAAATATTTACCAAAAAAACCTGGATTATCTATATAACTTTCAAATTGCCATTTCTTGCTTTATCCACAATTATAACAGTATTTTATAAAACAAAATGACTTTGTTATAAACCCAGGTTTATAAGTATAGGATTTTTCTCCTTCCTTTTGAATAAAAATGAACTGTGGGACTGCTAATGGGTATGGGCTTTATTTCTGGGGTGATGAAAATCTAAACTTGATTGTGGCGATGGCTGCACAATGCTATGAATATACTAAACACCAGAGAATTGTAGACTTTAAGTAGGTGAGTTGTACGGTGTGTGAATCGTATCTCAATAAAGCTACTGTAAAGAAAAAAATTGTGGTGCGTTTTGAGTACAGCTGTGTTCAAAATAAATCACTGGGGTTTGTCACCATATTGCCCATAGCATCTTCCACACCCGCCAGGAAACAGCATCATTAGGAAGCAGGTTTTCAGTGGGCTCGACTTTCGGGACTCCCTTCTCTCCTCATCTATTTTCATCTACCTTGTTTCCCTTTTCAGATTCTCTTGATTGGGATAAGGGGCAGGGCAGATGGAGGGGACTTTCCAACCTCCTCTTTCATGTCTTTGTTATTCCTTCTGATTCCTGAGATTTTACCATTTTACCTCAAAGTAAATGCTCTATAACATTTCATGCTACAGTGTAGATTTCAGCAGAAGGTAAATTGCCTTGGAGGACTCAAGGAAACTTATCTTCTAGTACCAGCTGGGGCATATCAGAAGGGCTTTTATGCTCTAATGTGCCCTCATCATACTAGGGAATGTGATATATCGTGTTACACAGTTACTATTTCTTGGAGAATCTCACCTCTCACTTTAAATACCTGCACTGATTATTCAGTAGTAAACTTTTTTGCTTTTGATATATTTTTCATTAGGATCTTTCATTAAAATGCAGTACAAAGAATAAAACTATAGACATTATTACATTATTTCTAACAGCTTTCGATGACTCTTACCTTAATCATTATATTTCTAACCCCCAGAGTATGAGTCAAAATCAAGGTAAACTGCCTTTCCCTCTTAGCACAAATCTGCAGTGAGTCAGCGATGAGCAAAAATCTCTAAAAGTAATTTAATTCAATGACATAACTGGCCAACACTATCAAGTTTTTTGATCCCATTTAATAAAACATTTGTGACAACTTATACTTTGGAAAATGTCAGCCAGATGTCAGTTAGTATCCAATAGAAAGTGACCAATTTCTTTGGTCACTAATAGAAAGTCACAATACAATTTTTGTCAAGTATTCTGGAAGATCCCACAAAGGGTCCAGTATACAGTTCGTAACTTGAAGGAGTTCATTGTCCATGAAGAGCTTTAGTCCACCCTTGCCATGTAAAGGTGTTTCCTATGATAAAGGGACAGTCAATTATCTCACCAACGTGGGCAGTTTCTGCTTTGACCACATCTCATTTCCCTGTTCCACACATGGGACCTTATCTGGTAGCCCTTCCTACTAAACATCTCAGGATCTTTATCTGTTCTTTGGAGATTTAGGCATAAGGTAAGTAGCCTTGGATGATTCAAGGAAATTTTTCTTGGCTGGAAAGATAAATGGGAAGCCCCTGATATTTTGGAGGGAGACCAGCATAATTGAAATATGCTAAAACATGACGGTGCATGGACTCGACTATGTATATAACAACACACCAGCCCAAATAGATTCCTTTTCAGCAGTGTAAAAGTGTAAAGTTGTGCCTGAACACTTAAAACCAGGACATCTACTCTGTCTCGGTAGTTTCTTTCAAGGGGTCCAAACTACCAGGGGGCCCCAGAAACTCCAGCAGACAAAGGGATAACAGATGAAGAGAAAGGCAGCTTTTCCAGAAAAATATGAAACAGTCTTGCTGTTCATTCACAACCACCACGCCAAACTTATTCATTAATTCATCCACTTGGTAAGCATTTCTTCAGTGTCTATGTGCCAGAGAAGGTAGATATTAAAAGAGTAAAATCCTGTCTCTATCCTTAAAGAAGGGTACATACATTATAAACTTTGATAATACCATTAATAGTTTCCATTCATTGAGTGCTTCCTATGTGCCAGGCACGATGTGAATTCCTTTATATACAGGATTTCATTTGACGCTATGATGTACTGTTGAATTAAGTATGACTTGGTTATACAGATGAAATTAAGGCTTTGCCTGGTGAAGGACCTGGGGCTGCACAGCCACACACAGCTGAGCCAGAACTTGAACTTGGTGCGCTCTGAGGTGAGAACCCTAGAGTGTCCTGCACAGGGAAGGGCTCTCCTAGCAGAGAGGGGAGGGGCTCGTCCAGCCTGGGAGCAAGGAGAGAAGATAGCTAGTGTGCACACAGCACTGTCTCTTCCGTGTTTTCTGATCTCTGCACTGTGCCTAGAAGCAGGAGTTAAGCGCTTGTTCAAGAAAAAGGGGAAGCAGCATGAGGAAGGGACAGAGGCACCAAAATTACAGGAAAGTGGTGGCAAGTCAAAGCAGCTGCATTGGAGAGTGCTGGGGGGTCCTGCTGCTCCTATTCTTCCATTCTTCCTTTCTGACTCTTTCTGGATCCTAAGCTTGCCACTGACATGGGCACTCAGGAGGAAAAGAGAGAGGACAGAGGAGAGAAGATGGCCAAGACCTCAGATCTCAGCAATGCTTCTCTCTCCAAACTCTACCAAACAGTGACCTTCATTTTCAAATATTTCGATGCTACAAGGATGATTAACAGAAACGGTGGTTCCAAATTGGGGCATGACTAAAAAGCCAAGCATGTTCAGGTATTCTTGAATATGTTTTGGTCATTTAGAATTGTCTTCAGTATGCGTTTATAAATATAACAAATAGATGACCAATTATGGTCAAATATGCTTCATGGTTTGTGGTGACAGTAGTCACCCCCCCTTAAGTTACCACATGGGTGTATTTTTCTAAGCTGTATCTATTTTAAAGTACAGCAAATCCTCTATATAATCAAGGTACACACTACTCTTATTCCCACTTCCTTTGGGTAGGCTGTCCTCTTTAAATGATAATCAGAGAGGGTTAGTCACATCTTCACATTTATAGCATGTGGTTAGCTATTTCTATGAATTATTTTATGTCAAGATTTTAGAGAGGAACATAAGAAAGCATCCATTTTATGAGAAAATATAACTATTTTACAGTGGTCTTTATAATATGGTATCCATATAGTATACAAAAAAATCAAGCATTGCCACCACCGCATAAACTTGAAGATAAGCCCACTTTAACATAATAAATACATTTTTAGTGAAAGAAAAACAAATCAATCTTAATGAAAAAAATGAATTATTATATCTAGTACTACCAACACATATTTAAACAAAATCTAGGGGCTCCTGGGTGGTTCAGTTAGTTAAGTGTCCGCCTTCAGATCAGATCATGATTCTGGGGCCCTGCTATGGAACCCCATGTTGGGCTCCCTTCTCCTTCTCCTTCTGCTTCTCCCCCCTGCTTGTGCTCTCTCACTCTCTGTCTCTTTCCCAAATGAATCTTAAAAAAAAATTCTACTGATACCAAAAAACACTTAATTCCAAAGCACTACCAAGAATATAGATTACTGTCAGTGGCTGCTTGACTGTCTCATGAATGTTTTTTTCCTAGTTCACACAAACCTAAAGCTCTCTTAACAAAAAGTGCTCTTTTTCTCCTCTATAACTCAATTAACTTTCCATTACTTCCAAACATTCTTAGAAGTATATAGTTCCAGTGTACTTTAACATCATCATTCAGAAAAACTTCAGAGATGAGAGGGTAAACATATGTTCCCCCAAGGGAAAGAAATATTTTAAATATCTATTTTGAAACAGGATAGAAAATTGATGAAATCTGCTTCTAGAACACCAGGTTTCTGAGAGACTTTGGTTAAACTGTATTTAGCAACAATAAAGAAAAGTAAAAATAAGTGAAACAATTTTAATATGCTATTAGAACTTAAAAAAACAAGTGAAGATGATCTATTTTCTTTGAAAACATACAGAAAACAGGAGCACCTGCATGGCTTAGTTGGTTAAATCTCCACCTCTTGATTTCGGCTGAGGTCATGATTTGAGTGTCATGAGATAAAGCCCTGCATCTGGCTCTGAGCTCAGTGGGGAGTCTGCTTGAATTACTCTTCTTTTTCCTTTGCCCCCCCCATGTTCTCTAAATAAATAAATCTTAAGAAAAAAAAAGGGAAAGTGTACAGAAAACAGCAACGTTCTTCTCATCAAGGAATCTAGTAAAGCTCCACAGAGAAATTCTCCTACATCTCTTATGAGTTCAGCACTTGCATGCCAAGATGAAGAGGGTAGGGTCCTTAGCTTCAGTGAACTTTTCAACTAGAAGTAAAAGACAAATCTACACACAGATCATTTCCATATGAGGTAGTAAGAGTACTAGGATAGAAGACAGAGGCATGTCTAGGAGCTTGGATGTTCAGAAGAGGGACACATTCTGGGTGTGGGTTAAAGGCTCACAGAAGAGGTCAAATGAGGTAAAATGTGAAAAACTTGTAGAAATAAACTAGGCAAAGAGAAGATAATGTATTCCAGGCTATAGAACATAAAGTCAAAGTCAGAGGAGGTCTAAGGCAGCACAGAGTGGAGAACTAAAGCCAGTCATTACTGAGTGATTCAGTAGAACAGTGGGACGAAGGAAGAGGAATGTGGAGAGGCAGGTAGAGGCCAGATGATGTAGGTTTCTGGGACCACCTAAAGGAACACAGACTTTATCCTTAGAGGATGGGGAAAGGGTAGTAAGGAGGGTCCTTGCTCTATTAAAGTATTGCCTTTTAAAGAATGAGAGTGAGTTGGTAAAGGTTTGCATTTTAGAGAGAACATCTGAGGCAATGTGAAGGAAAGATGTGAAAAGTGCAAGGCTGGAAACAAGGAAACCAGTCAAGGTACTGTCCCCAGAGCCATGAGAAATGAGGACTGCCTTGACCCAGGCTCTGTAGAAAGAATGGAGGGCAGGGACCAACTGTGAGTAAAACTAGCTTGATTGGACTGTGGGTGAGAAAAAGTCAATTGACTCTTCAGGAGCTCAGTGAATATCAAAAGGATGAATGAGCTGATGTGTACAAGGAATACTTTGACAATATTGCTGGGACTACGGCAAGCAGAGTCCCAGGAATGCACGTTCTAGGAGAACTTTTTTTTTTTCCTATCAAAGGCTATTAAACCGTGGGGGGGGAGGGAAATGAGAAATAAACACGTTTTTAAAATACTACATCAACTAACTTTTTTAATTAGTTGGGGGATTTTGTTGGTGGTGGGCTAAGTCTTCCCCTCCCATGTAAGTGAAACATAAAAACTCTAAATTGCTTATTTAAAAATAAAATGAAACTGAGAACAACAATGAACTTGATTCAGGAAACACTACAAAAAACATACACACCTGATAAAGGAGAGTGTAATCGATAAAATTGTATTTGACATGTAAGTGCTTAGATGATTGGCTTAGTATATCTTAAACATTTTAATTTTTCTTAAATTTTTGTTCATAATATTTACATTTTATTCAGAATTGAGAGACCATCTCCATGAGCAACAGGTGAGATTACTTTTTAAAGATTAATTAATTAATTAATGTATTTATTTTGGAAAGAGAGAGAGAGGGAGCAAGAGGTAGAGGGGGAGAGAATGCACAAGCAGACTTCCCACTGAGCACAGAGCCCAACATGGGGACACGGGGCTCAATCCCAGGACCTGAGATCAGACCTGAGCTGAAAACAAGAGTCAGCTGCTAAACCGACTGAGCCACCCAGGCGCCCCAAGATTATTAATATTGTAGAGGTCTTCAAATATATATGAAAACATTAAATTACCTGGATCTAACATACACTATCCAAATAGCGCAAATCACCAAAGTGAGGCAGATATGCCTGGTTAGGTTAACCCTGTTCTTTTAATTTGGCTTTCTTTGATTCCCTTCCATTATTGCTTCCAAAGGTTACCTTTAAACTCACACTTAAAGTCTGGGAAAGCCTAAATAAGTTCCAGTTACAAGTACAAGATTATTTCCTGGAACTACAAAATGCCCATAAATGTCTTATCCTAGGAAAGCAGACCACAATGGACAGTGTCTTTGATTTTCAGCTAAATAGCAGTCCTTGCCTAGTTTTCCAGGAAAAGCTTTGCAAAAGGAATAAAACCTATTTCTCATTATCCCCAAGTCCTTCAGAAGATATTTAATTAAGTCTTCTGTGTGTAAATAGAAAGGTCTGAAAAACTTGCTGTTACGAATGAGTGAAAGGACACATTAGCAGTTAACATTTCCTATACTACCAAGATTTCATTTGTAAATAATGAGAATCAAAATTGGTTATAGTCTCACCATTTTAGCATATGTGCAACAACAGTGAAGAAAAAATATTTAGTAGAGTCTGATTGGTTTAAAAGGAATTGTGAAGTATAATTTTAAAACTTCCTGTCTAGATGAGAGAGGGAGACTGAAGGGATCCTACAAAGGACTGTTTTTTCTGCTGCCTCTATTCTCGCTGGGACCTGCACCCCCACCTTCCACATGGCCTTATAGTCCAGATAGGGTATGTCCTCCTTGTAAAGGGCAAGGAGTTAACGATTTCTTTGGAGTCTTCCAGCACAAAGATAATACCTAAGGAGTAACTAGGGGAAGTCGTCATGTAGGTTTTTCAGACCAATGACTCACCAAGACCCCTGGTTCCAGGGCGTAAGTGACTTTTTTTTTTTTTAATTTTATTTATTTATTTGACACAGAGAGAGAGATCAGATCACAAGTAGGCAGAGAGGCAGGCAGAGGGAGAGGAGGAAGCAGGCTCCCCGCTGAGCAGAGAGCCCGATGTGGGCCTCGATCCCAGGACCCTGAGATCATGACCTGAGCCGAAAGCAGAGGCTTTAACCCACCGAGCCACCCAGGCGCCCGCGTAAGTGACTTATAAAAGACACCTGGGCACTCGTCTTTGTTCTAACCAGTTCCCAGATACCAGAGATGAAACATACACCAGACCACCATCCTCAATAAAAACCCTAAACCCCAAGCAAAAATGAGACTCCATCTCCTTTCTTTTTCTGAGTCTTCCAGATACTTTCTACCTGCACCTCGCTATATATATCCAATAAACTCTGCTTTCACTTCCTCTCAGCTCAAGTTTGATTTCCATCCTGTGCAAAGCCAACGACCCTCCTGGCTGGTCCTGTGGGACTCTCCCTGGGCCCTTGGACCCAACCAGCCTACATTACAAGCATGAATAGATAAAATAAGCACAGGACAGTTCTTGGTTGGTACGAATGACCGATGGTGTCATTTTGTTTCTGTCCCACGGTCTAGTTACAGCTTTGAATTCTTGTGCTGTAGAACATGGTGTTTTATTTCCTTAAATTATAGGCAGAAAATGATGCCCTGCTTATGGGGAGACACACATATCCAATCACTGGCACCAAGGTCTACCTTGGGTTCTGGTTCATGCCCTCTTCCTTCTATCTTTTATGTCTTCTTTTTTCTTAAACAAAAATGATAAATTCATCCATATTATCAGAAATTATAATAAACAGAGGAGTGACTAGTGTCCTCTCCCAAACATTTCCTTATTCCTAACATTCCCAAGCCCCAGGATAAGAATACAATGGAGGGAATAGCTTGAACATGCTAATCTTACATGTAAGTATGTCTGAATGAGAAAAAGAAGAGTGTGTGTGTGAAAGAGAAAGAAGGCAATTAAAGTGTACAGAAAGTATACACAGTTCCACAGTTCCATATAAGGAAGAATGTCAACACTGACATTGATTACAGACACTGGAGAAATAACTAAGCAAGCGGGGGAGGGGGGATTCTTACAAAAGTGTAGTTTGGCTATGTAGAAGGAATACTAATTACAGTAATTTCTCTGAACTGCTTACCACATGCCTAATTACCAGGCAGCCCCGTGATGAATGTGTAAATCATTAACTATATGTCAGATTAACTTGTGCACATTTTAAATACAATGTTGAACTCTGCTAATGTATAGTCAGTCTTCATAATTTATCACTCCTCTATAATGCTCATTGGCCCATAACTTGAAATCTAAGAAATGACAAGGTGAGGAAGGAATCAAATGAATATTTTAAGTATTAATAACTTTAGAAAAATGGCATCTATAAATAAGGACAAGAAGGAGGCTATTGGGAAAAGATATTCAGGCTGTTCTATATCACATGTTGTTTGTATATGAAATATACCTTAGATGTGTTGAGAGGGGAAATATGGACACACTGGAGTAAATATCTAGTAAGTTTCATAATCAAATTCTTAAAGAACATTTAACAGGTATTTTTAAAAATATAAATGAAGAAACCATCAAAAATAACCTCGGCTTTCTCTAAAACCATACCCACTCTATAATAAATGTACTAAATACACTGATTAAATATCCTTTTTCTTTATTAATTAGAATACAACATCATGGAAAAATATGTCACAAGAATTGGAAGAAAAAATCACCAAATACCAGCAGTGGAAAAAATCTAGATAATTTGAATAATTCAATACATGGCTAAAGAAATGTGGATTCAGGGAAAACATGAGCTTATTCCTATATATTTAAGAGATTTTAGAGTCAACTAAATAAATATTTAATAGAAATTATTAACCAAGTTTTCAGTATGAGCACCACATAGGCTGACCCTAATTTATAATAGGGTTAGTCAACCTTGGCATAATGGATAATTTGGGCCAGATAACTCTTTACTGTGGGGGCTGCCCTGTGTATTATAGGATGGTTAGCAACATCCCTACCCTCTACTAGCAAATGCCAGTAGCATTCCCTTCCATCCATAGTAGTGACAAGAAAAACGTCTCCATTTATTGCCCAATGTACCCTAGAAGGTAAAACTGTTCCTTGTTGAGAGCTACGACTTTACAGAATGTGGAAAGATGTACATAAACAAAAAATTCTGTTAATGTAGTCATAACTTAAATACACTAGTCGAATTCACTATTTTAGACAAGAATAGGGAAACTTTTCTTTGAAGAAAATTATCAAGTCACAGGAAAAAATTAAACTCAGCAAAAGGAAAAATTCAACAAAGTTTTTTTTTTTTTTTTTTTTAGGGTAGGTGTTGAGAAAGTGAGAAAGGAACCAGAAATAAGGAAATGTTCTCTCTTGCTTGTAAAATTAAGAACAGAGGACATAAAATTATTCAGTAAACATAGATTATAAAAATACACTTGAGTTCCATATTATGCTTTAAATAGGGAGATGAAAACTGAAAGATAAAACAGAGGAGACATAACTAGGAGAAGACAGAACAGATAAGATGGTGGAGGTGGGGTGGCAGTGGAGGTAGAAATGGGGCAGAACTTTAGAAGGAGAGACTGGCGGATTGGCAGTTAAAAGTGGAGTTTCTCTTGGCTCCCCACTCTACTTTCTCTCAGCCTTCTCCTTTTAGACCCTGAGCCCAGCCCCTCAAACCAGGCTGCCAACATCCTTCTCTTCAGGCTCTACCAGCTGCTCACCGTGTCCATGAAAGAGGATGTGTTAGGATAAGAGACGAGAAAACAAGGGAGAATCATGGCCAGGAAAGGAACAATGACTGCCGCAGAAGGTTTGGGAATTGGGGGGCGGCATGATCAATGCCTCGCTTTATCATACAGAACAATTTTTTTTTTTGAGGAAGTGTGTGGGGAACAGTGAGGAAGCTAACTGTTCAAGAGCAAGGTAATGACAGCCTAAGTTAGGGCGCTGGCAGAAGACATTGAACACAATAGAACCATTTACATTTTGTATACTACTTTGGAGGGTAATAGCTGTTATTTGTTCCTTATAACAATCAACAACAAATTCAGATTTGCTTTATGTACAGGAAATGTTTAATAAATACTAGTTCAGTTGAATTCAATTCAACCCATTTGAAGTTAATCTATGATCTCTATTTAACATAAGGAAACTACATGACTTGCCCATGATCACATGGTTGGTAAGTTTTGCAGCCATGGTTGAAATGAAGATCTCCTTAACTCCAAAATCCAGGGCTTTATTCACTACGCTAGTTGCAACAAACTTGTGGCACATGTACCGACCCTCTCCATTTCTTTACCACTGCAAATGAACTGATTTTTTACCAAGTTTGGATATGGGCCTTGGAATCCTTTTGAACACAGGGCTCCAGAGAGCTCTCCTGAACCAACTTCTCTGCATTCTGCAGTGCACCAGCCTTTCTATCCAACAGGAAGGAGATCTGACAAAGTGGAGACGCTTTGCTGGCAGAACTATTATCACCTGGTAGCTATGGGAATAGATTCAGAAGCAAAAAAAGGATGTACTTCCGGAATGACTAAGCAGTTAGGTGTGGTGACAAAGGGGACCATAGCACTATTACCAGAAGTAATGGAGCTGGTGTCTGTAATATCACATGCGGTTTTAGATGTATCCAAACCATAATAAAGGAAAAACTGCCACAATCACAGCTAAAGGAGTCTGCGAGGAAGAAAAAAAGGCAGGGTCTCTGAGTGATCTTGGCTCCACAAACAATAATTGTGGATCCCAAAGGTGTATGTCCAAAAGATACTGGCCAAACATTTTTGGGAGAGATGAAATAAGGACTATCCAAAGTCTTGATTTTTTTTTTTTTTTTACAGACTTATTTGTTTATTTTAGAGGCAGAGAGGGAGGGAGGGAGAGTACACATGAGGGGTAGGGGAGAAGCAGTGGGAGAGGAAGAGAGAGAATCTCCAGCAGACTCCCTGCTGAGCATGGAACTGGAGGCAGGGTGACCCCACAACCTTGAGATCATGATGTGAATCAAAATCAAGAGGCAGGGGTGCCTGGGTGGCTTAGTCATTAAGCATTTACCTTCAGCTCAGGTCATGATCCCAGGGTCCTGGGATCTAGCCGCACATCAGGCTCCCTGCTCAGTGGGAAGTCTGCTTTTCTCTCTCCACTCCCCCTGCTTGTGTTCCCTCACTCGCTGTCTCTCTCTCTGTGTCAAATAAATAAATAAAATCTTAAAAAAAACAAAAAACAAAAACAAAATCAGGAGGCAGTGGCCCAATCAACTGAGCCACCCAGGCACCCCACCAAAGTCTTGATTTAAAAAGACATTGCTGTGAATCATTTTGCAAGGCAAGAAAATTCTCTTACATTTTAAATAATCACCAAATAATAAAAATTTGAATGCCTCTGTGCCGGGTTCCATTTAAATGGGAGGAGGGGGGCAGTGAAAAAATTTCTCTTTGGCACCTTATAATTCTTAATGAGAATTATAAGCAATTCCGATAAAACTTTGCAAACTAAATTAAGTATTAAACCTTAAATACTTAATCACAAGATTTTTTTTAAAAGAGTTTTTTTAATTTATTTGACAGAAAGAGTCACAGCAAGAGAGGGAACACAAGCAGGGTAAGCAGAAGAGGGAGAAGCAGGCTTCCTGCTGAGCAGGGAGCCTGATGTGGGGCTTGATCCCAGGACCTTGGGTTCATGACCTGAGCCAAAGGAAGACGCTTAAGGACTGAGCCACCCAGATGCCCCATTAATCATAAGATGTTTTTATGTAAAGGGAGTTTTGATGAGTTGCTTCTATCAGTTGTCCTTCAGCATAAGATTAAAAATGCAAGGCCTTCTATCTGCCCCATGATGTTACTTAACTTCATTATGTCACACACACTTGGCAAATTAAAGAGAATGCCATGGAAGATGTCTGGTTATAACTCAGAGGCAGGACTACTGCTTATGGAAACCTTGATACAACTTGTTGAAAAATTTTCTAACTTCAAAACAAATGTGTTTTCTATTATTTAGCATTTAATATGCTTCCTCTTGGTCTTTTTTTTTTTTTTAAATCTTTAGCTTGTTTATTCTCATTTCATTGCCATCCACTTTATGAATGCTTTGGTCAAGTTACAAAATCAAGTTATAATGATCATATGTGGTGCCATATGGCTAATGTCAGACCAAAAGCTTTTAATATTTTCTAAGAAACAAGATATTGTAGTTAGTACAATCAGAACTACTTTCAATCTAAAATACATTGAAGGCTACACTCACACACAAATGTTTTACAATGGAGACTATCCACCCCCTCCAAAGCCCAAACTTTGAAACATGGCCTAAGAGAATACCAAGGATTCAAATACAGTCTTGGAACCAACTACTAAACCACAGACAATATAATTTGCATACAAAAGCATAAAATCACTAGTGATCCATTTGCCAAAAATAAAAACAACAAAACTCCCCTCAAGTTTATTGATGAACCTACCAATACCAATTCTTCTCTGTATGTTCATGAATTATACATATATAAAGAATATTTTGATCTTAAAAATTCTTCATATGGTTAGTTTCATCTCCAGTGAAGCAAAGATCAAACAGGGTCTATATATTTACTGTTAGAAACAAATCCAAGAAAGACTTCTCAATTACACATATTTTTGAAAAGCTTAAAGCTGTGTGTCTATGTGCTGAGGGTACAAATAACATCACAAAGCTATGTATATTCTAAGACAAATACTATAGAAATAGCATTTCAAGCAGCATTTTCAAAACATCATGTGACAGACATTTCCAGGAGTGAGGAAATGTCAGTAAGGAGTATTTCTAGGAGGGAACTCTTCTAAAGGGCCTGTTCAACAGTGGTCTCTACTGAACATTGCACTTGCTGCTCTAATAAGAAGGAGGAGATGGGGAAGTGGCAGCATACTGGACGGTGAGGGCTATCTATGGATTCAGCCTCTCTTCTACACCTACCTCCTTTCCTTCTGCGTTTTAGAAAGAAAGGCTGGACCAAGAAGGGGAGACACTCAGAGAGCCAGGAAGGCTGATCTGGGTTAGCAGGAACTAGGAAGACCCACGTGAATTGGGAGAAGCTCCCTTTGAGTCTTTCTAGATTGATCTGGACACTTCCACTCAGGCCCTGGCAGCCTCCATAGGACAGCAAGCCAGCCAATGCCCTCAGAAAAACTGCAAACAGGCAAAGTTTGGGGTTTTTTTGCCCCCTTCTTCTTTCTGAAATCTAGTCATCTTTCCCAAAGTCCCTCACACCCCATCTCTGTAAGGCATTTTGTCATTTCCTTCACAGCACGAGTTACAATCTGAAATTCTCTTGTTCCCTTAATTTGTTTCCTTTCCCAATAGATTGTAAATTCTGCAAGGGACAGACACCTGGTCTATGTTGCTCATGTCACACCTCTGGCTCCTAGACAAATGCCTGGCCAGAGCAAGAGAGAGGTTGTTAAAAGATAAATGAGCCCCTTGCTTCCTCCCTGCCTGGCCCTGGTCTAGTTGGAGAACTCACAGGTACCATGACTTCTTGCAGCCCTCAGGCTAGTCGAAGTTTCCCCATCTGTCCTGGCCTCCAAGCAGCCTGGGGTGGACAGACACTGTGCTGGCCACATCAGTATCTATGTTGTTTGAGGAGAATCAATAGCACCCCCAGCTCCAGAGGCAGATTTGATTAGCCGAAGCCAATTGTTTTCTCTCTGCAGGCTGTGGAGATAGACATGTAATATAATTTAGTGCAATCAGAGAGAAGCTCAGGGATTTTGTTCAATAGTTGGGCAAATAGAAGCTTCCCCCCCTTCCCCTTCCTCCACAGGAGGTGGGAACATACAAGAGCCCTGGGATCTCTTGGTGGCCATCTTATTCCCATGAGGTCAAAGATGGCACACACAGGACATCAAAGTCAAGAGCTTTTCAAAGAAATGAAGCCACAAGGCTGAGACCTCATAAAACTCTGGCTCAAATCCACCCTGAGGGCCACTTCTGGATTTTCCACTTAGGTAAGCTCATTCATTCTTTTGCTTTTAAGTCTGTCAGTGGTGAGATTTCCTAACTGATACCTATCCCAGTCAAAAGTCCCATTTCCCACTACAAATTTCAGCAAGGTAGCAGTTGACTGACTAAATAAAGGACAATGCAAATGAGATTTAACTCTCCCAGAGACTGTTTTTACCTAAAAATTGAAACAAACACACACAAATGTGAGGCAGAAAAGTAATCTAAAATGGCCGCCTCGCTGAGAGGAGAAACCCCCGGGGATGACTCAGCACTCCTCCACCAGGTTGCTTCCACATAGCTTTAAGAACTTCCGCATGGCCCCGAGCCAATCAACAGAAAGACTCCGCGAAAAGCCCCTAGCTTACCTATAAATATCCGCCCCAATCATAGCCGGGTGCTCAGTCTTTGGGAACAATCCCGCTGAGCCCGCCAGCGTTAATAAAGCTGTGTTCTCCCAGCTCTTTGCGTGCTGCTTGAGTTTCTCAGTTGCCTCAAAATTTCCACAACGTTTGGTTCCCTAACCGGCAAACCCAACCATGCTGGTCCATTGTGCCACCGGTGTGGGACCAGAGATGGGCCACAGAGGGCAATGGAGTTCCTACCCTGGGTTTAGGCGAGCCCCTCTGATTTTGGGGGACCCAGGGCTGGGTTCTCCCGGACAGCCACGGCTCGCCTCTGCCCTGGTGGACCCACGATAGGAGACCAGGGACAAATGGCCAGATCTACCCATCGGACCAGGTAAGCCCCAGGACCACTGTCCGCATCAGACCCATCCATAGAGAAGGAAGGGGAGCCTGATCACCTCCCATTAGCCAGGGATACCCAGAGGGGGTTGTCCAACCTGCTTGAATCTGAGGAGTGCCTGAGTGTATGAGTGTGTCTGTATGACTCCACCGCTTTGGTTACGGAGTCTGAGTGGCTGCACCCTGAGTCTTGTGGAGCATGATATGGCTTAACGGTCACCTACTCCAAGGAGTAGCCTGGTTTGGGGCTTATACGGATAGACCTTAGCTAAGACACTCATAAGTTCCCATGAGGGATGCGAGCAGGACAACATCTGAAAGAACCCCACCTTTTGTCTGCGACACTATTCACGATGAGTAGGAAACCCTCTGTCTTAGATTGTAGGATTAAAAACTTCAGGAAAGGCTTTAGTTACGACTACAGGGTACCTATGACCCCAGGGAGAACTGAGGACCCTATGTGAGCTGGAGTGACCCACTTTTGATGTTGGCTGGCCCTCAGAAGGAACCTTAGCCCTCCCCGCCATCTGATGAGTTTATCGTGTAGTCACGGGAAACCCAGGACATCCAGACCAATTCCCATACATTGACTCCTGGTTAGAAATAGCCAGGACCCTCCCCCCATGGGTAGAGTTCTGTGCCAATGGCAAGGGACAGTGCAGGATTCTCATTGCACAACTGACCAAGAGCACCCAAAATAAGGGAACCCAGACGATGAACTCCCACCACCCTATGGACCTCCAGTCCTCCTGACTGCACCCGAGGTGGGACCTGGCACACTGCCACCTTCAGTCTTCTCCAATGCCATCAATAGCCACTCTGATGTCCCCGGCCCCACCAGTGACAGCATTTTCCCCACCACCTCCAACTCCCCAGATGTCCGTAACCCCACAGCCAGCACCTGCCTCCTCGCTGACTGTTCCTATTTGGAACCCCTCCCCAGAACACGAACCATGGAACACCACATGCTGCCTCCAAATGTGGGAAATCCCTGCTTACCAGATGCCCCTCCGAGAAACTCGAGGTCATGACTGGAGTAGATGGCACCACCCAACCAGGCTGACCCATTATCTACTACCAACCCTTCACCACCACAGACCTCCTGAATTGGAAGCATCATACTCCCGCCTATTCGGGAAACCACAGGCAATGATCGACCTTATGGAATCCATCTTCCAAACCCACTGACCAACGTGGGAAGACTGCGAACAGCTCCCTTGCACCTTGTTCAACACCGAGGAAAGAAGAAGAATTCTCCAGGAGGCACATAAATGGCTCAAGGAGGTAGCACCAGTCAGCACTTTGAACCCTGAAGGATGGGCCCAAGAGTCTGCCCCTGACAACTGGCCTGATTGGGACTTCAACACCGAGGAAGGCTGGAATGCCATCAAGCGCTACCAGGACGCCATCCTGCGGGGCCTCTGCCAGGGTGCCACAAAGTCTACCAACATGTCAAAGATGGCTGATGTAACCCAGGATGGAGAAGAGACCCCCAGAAATTACTATGAGCGATTCTGTGAGGCTTTCCGCATATACACCCCATTTGATCCAGAAGCACCAGAGAACCAGCGGATGGTAAACACAGCCTTCATGGCTCAATCAGCCCCTGACATATGCCACAAACTCCAGAAGCTTGAGGGTATCGCCAGGATGAACATCACCCAACTACTAGAGATAGCAAACAAAGTCTACCAAACTGTGGTCAAACAGGAAGCTGAAAAGAAGATGAAACAGAAGGTCACCCTGCTAGCTGCAGCTCTCCAACAAGGCTCCCAACCACGCAGAACCCTAGGATGGTCAGAAGGACAGCCTCAATGATATAGGACCATTCAAGCCCTCCACCCAACCTGAGACCCAGGCAAACCAGGAACCAGACTTTATTGGACTAGCCAATATAGACTCAGACTGACGGAGATGGAAAGACTATCAAAAACAAAAAGGAGGGCGCCTGAGTGCCTCAGTGGGTTAAAGCCTCTGCCTTCGGCTCAGGTCATGATCTCAGGGTCCTGGGATGGAGGCCCGCATCGGGCTCCCTGCTCGGCGGGGAGCCTGTTTCCTTCTCTCTCTCTGCCTGCCTTTCTGCCTACTTGTGATCTCTCTCTCTCTCTCTGTCAAATAAATAAATAAGTCTTAAAAAAAAAAAAAAAAAGGAAATCCTCCAGTTGTTAGAAGCAGTATGGGTGCCCCAAAGCCTAGCGATGATTCACTGTCAGGGACACCAGAAAGGGGATAGCAAGCCTACCACCAGAATCAAGCTGATCAAGCAGCCAGAGAAGCTGCACAGAACGGGCAACCTGCCATCATAGCACCAGTCACCCCTTCCTTGTGGAGTCCCATGTACACCGTTGCCGAGGGCAACTGGGCCAAGACCGAAGGGGTCATCCAACATCCACAGGGATGGTGGATCTTCCCAGATGGACGGCTGTTCTTTCTGGTGGGCCTTGCTCCTCATGTGGTCGTGGAACAATAGTCCAGCTTTCATCTCAGAGGTCCTACTAGGACTACAGCCCTCAACATCTCCTGGAAACTCCACACAGCCTACCGACCTCAGAGTTCAGGGAAAGTGGAGCTCATGAATCGTACCCACAAGGAAACCCTATCCAAGTTACATACTGAGACGTCCCTGGGGTGGACAGATTTACTAAACCTGGACCAGACCACTTGGACTTTACACCCATTGCCATCAGACCCCTTAAAATTTACTCTCAAAAAGGGCCCTCAAGAACCCGAGTAGCCAACTGGAACTTTATCCTAGAACTATTAGGTTTCCTATGTCTGATCCTGCTAGGGACCATCACCAGTCCAGTAACATACAGTTGGAAATTGACCCAGGATCGGGGAGACAAAGAGGTAGTCCTGCCCAACCACACTACGAATCAGAACCAATGTCCCACCTTCTGAGTACCCTAATATCAGCTCCTGCCCTGGTCATGGTGTCTACCAGGATACCAGTTCTATCTCTGTCCTGACAGAGGGGTGAAGGAATGCGGGGAATCATCAGAAACCTTTTGTGCCTGATGGGGTTGTGAAACCATAGCCCCATGGACGCCATCCGATTGATGCCCACCTCTGGTTCAGGCTGGTGGTCACGACCCAGGCTAACTTGACCCTAGAAATCACCCCAGAGGACTGCGGGGGTCCCTATTGGGACCAACAAAGGTCCTGGGGGCTGCATTTGTATGTTTCTGGGAGACACCCTGGAACCACATTCACTTTCCACAGAGAGAGACCCCCACGGCCCCAGCTTCCCTCCATAGGTCCCACTAGGCCCCCCATTGCCAACTATACCCGCCAACTTTTATGGCTCAACTCAACCTGATCTCCTACCAATACCACATGCTGGGTCTGCCTCCCCTTAGCCGATTCAGGCTTTGTTGATATCCCTGTCCCTCCTAACTGGCCATTGCCTAATGCCACATACAGAAATAGAAGGTCCCCTACTTGTGTTCCTGTCTCCCTCCACTTCACTACCCATCCTCCTCGGTGCTGGCACTCTGGCTGGAGTGGCTACCGGAGCCTCGCGCTCTGGGACCTCTATTAACTTTTATTTGAAGCTCTCGCAGGATGACATCGAGCGGATCACTGATTCTCTAACATCCCTCCAGACACAACTTACCAGCCTGGCAGCTGTGACTCTTCAAAATCAGCAAGCCCTGTACCTCCTAACTGCTGAAAAGGGAGGAACTTGCCTCTTCCTACAGGAGGAATGCTGCATACGTCTGTATGCTGTATGCTGTATGTCTGTATGCTGTATGACTGTAACAGCATACGTCAACCAATCCAGGATCGTTACCTCAAAGATTCCAGAACTCCGAGATCGCATCCAACACCGTCAAGAGGAATCCGCCACATGGGGTTTTAACCCCGAGTCATGGACATCTTGGTTGTTACCCCTGGCAGGCCCTTTGTTATCCCTACTCCTTCTGATCACCCTTGGCCCCTGCATCCTTAACGGTCTTATCTGCTTTATCAAAAATACTGTCTCTCAGCACACGACTGCCTGAATTCTCGCCCTCTGGGGATACCAGCCCCTAAATATGGATGTTGATCTCTAGGGTGTCCCTGCCCATCATCAAGAGGGGGGTCATGGGGCAGAAAAGTAATCTAAAATGGCCGCCTCGCTGAGAGGAGAAACCCCCGGGGATGACTCAGCACTCCTCCACCAGGTTGCTTCCACATAGCTTCAAGAACTTCCGCATGGCCCCGAGCCAATCAACAGAAAGACTCCGCGAAAAGCCCCTAGCTTACCCATAAATATCCGCCCCAATCATAGCCGGGTGCTCAGTCTTTGGGAACGATCCCGCTGAGCTGGCCAGCGTTAATAAAGCTGTGTTCTCCCAGCTCTCCGCGTGCCGCACGAGTTTCTCGGTCACCTCAGAATTTCCGCAACAAATGTGTATTCTCTTCCTTCCTTAACCACCATCACTGCTAGCTTCCAGAACCACTCCACTCATCCCAATTACTTAATGGTCCAGAGAGAAAAGAATCAGCATTGCAACCACACAGCATGAATTCCTGCCTTCACCTTTATAAGTGGGATTCATGAAGGACAAAGTCCCTGGAGCAAATTTAGGAAGTAGACGTTTTTTAATTTTCACTTATTTAGTTGGTCAAGTAACCCGGTTTGTTTGTTTTTTTCAAGATTTTTTTTTTATTTATTTTGACAGAGAAAGAGATAGCAAGAGAGGGAACACAAGCAGGGGGAGTGGGAGAGGGAGAAGCAGGCTTCCCGTCAAGCAGGGAGCCCAATGTGGGGCTCAATCCCAGGCCTCTGGGATCATGCCCTGAGCCGAAGGCAGATGCTTAATGACTGAGCCAACCAGGCACCCCTAAATAACCCACTTAAAAAAAAAAAAAATCAAGGAATCATGGAATTACAGCAAAGTTTTGTGCAGTTTGTTGAAAATATAAAATTGAATGTAAGCAATGCAGAACAAATATATTTAAAGTGTTCAGCGATTTCTAAGGACAGAATGATTACCTCTGACCTGAAGGATTGGAAAGACTTCACAGTTGCCGCATTTGTGCTAAATTTTGAAGGACAGGAACGAGCCAAAGGCATAATTGAGGGAAAAGAATGAAACCCCAAATTATACTTGGCAAACTGAGGTGGCCCTGTTGGAAATGAACACAGAACATGTGCTAATTGGGGGGAGAAAACCATTGATAAAGCCTTGAAATGTGGGTTGAGAGCAGACTGTGTAGGACTCCGAAGTCCTGTCTCAATTCAGTTGTTCCTGGGAATTCACTGGAGGTTTTTTAGCAAGACAGCGACATAACCAGGTCTGAGTGATAGGCAAGATTGATTTGGCAGTGGCCTGAAGAATGAGCAAAGGGAGCAGTCACAGAAGCCTAAATTAGGGTGCCTGGGGAATTTCTGTGGACACCAGAAAGACTTCTGCCCCACACCCTCCCCTCTGCCCCCAGCAGACCAGGGCTCAGAGGAACCCTGGACTCGGGCTCAGTGTAGGTTAAATAGCCTTTTGTGAACTAGCCTGAAAGCTTTATCATCACCTTTAATGTCATTTCTACAGAAAAACAATTTTTTTTTAATTTTTAAAAGGACAGCCTAAAAACAAAATTTTAGAGATTACCTAATTTACAGGTAGGAGTGATTGGCTTTAATGATTATTATTATTTAAATTATCTTTTAAGTTTAAAAATAATATTACTAAGAAACATTAAATTTTTCTCTACATTCTAGGGCTGCTTTGAGATTGTAGTCTAGACATATTCACACCCTTAAAAATGAGCTTTTGAGCTTAGGATCTTAAAATAGAACTGTGCTGACATTCTAATACAACTCAAGAAGGAATAAAGGAATAATGGTTAGCATAAGCTTTGTTTCTCTTTTCCTGATGAGGTTTGAATTAGTAGGAGGTGGTAATACAGAACAGATAAATTATGGAAAGAAAATAAAATGTGTTATAGGTATTAGTAAAAAAGATCTAAGACATTTTGAATAAGGAATAGAAATTAAGAAATCTCAGCCAATACTCTCTATCATTTCTCAGTAGAAGATAAGAAATTTCTTATCATCCAAACAGGGCAGGCCATTTAATATTCAAATCAGGCAGGAGAAAATGTTGGGTGAAGGACAAAGAAAAAGAACATGGATTATGCTAATTTTAAACTAGGTTAGACAATAGGCTTCTCAATTTGCCCTTTCTTGTGGTCCTATAATTTGTGGGGCATGATGTAAGTAATCAACTCTTATTGTTAAATTAGCAAAAAAAAAAAAAAGGCTTTTTTTTACTTCCAATTGTGTGCTGAGAGATATTCAGATGCACAGAACAAGAAACCCTAAAGCTTTTGCAGGAAAAAATACATTATCTCTTCAAAGTACTAAGAAAAAGAAACCTGTTTACACAAGTTTGCATATATATTTCAGCAAGTAGAGACAGGTGCTCCTGAGTGGTCATGAGCACTCTTAATACAAATGTTCTGTTGTGTCAGTACTAGATAACACATTTTCAATATCATACAGTATTTTATGCTTTAGAAAAGGAAATGAGGTCAAAGGGTGGACAACACAGCTGCTGGCATCTCCTGGGTCTGACCCTCTGCCTCTAGGTCTCCTGCTAAGACTGGCCCGGAGAAGGGCGGCTGGACCATTTACTCAGGAATGTCAGTACTCCTATTTAAACACCTACAACTTCCTGTTAAAAAGAAAACCATAGGCTCAAAATGGCCAAATCACCAAACTGGGTCTTAATACCTAATCTAACAGCACTTCCAACCTCCCCCCAGAAATGTCGTCTTAACTGTCAGCCAGGAATTTTCTGATTAGCCTCAGTGTGGTAATCTGCCACACAGACACTCTCTGTGCCCCAAAAGAAGACAAGGTACTCTGCAGGATAAGACCCCCTGCTCCTCCTCCTGAGGAAAAAAACGACATTGCCCGAAACATTCTTTTGTTTGACTAAGAACTCCTTGCCCCACCCTCATTCCTATAAAAATTTTCCATTTTGTATAATGCCTCAGAGCTCCCCTCCCCTTGCTAGATTGGATGCTGCCAGCCCAATTCATGAACTGATTAATAAAGCAAATTAGAACTTCAAATTTACTCTGTGGAAATTTTTTTGTAATATTCTATACTTCATCTTTCTTCAAAGAGGGGTTAGAAATGAATACTTGCACAGGAAACTGAAGACGCGGTATCTGTGGAAGCCACACCCCTCCCCCACCCTCACCACAGGTTAAAAGCCTGAGCCCTGCAGCCAGGCCAGCCTGCTGGGAATCCTGGGTCTCCACAGTGTGGCCTCAAGCAACTTACTCGCTTCTCTAAGATTTCCTCATCCGCAATGCAGGATAATACCAACGTGTAGCATTTGGGGTTTTATGAGATCATGCGTATAATGAAGCAACGGCTGCCACACTGTAAACCTTCAATTAACTCCAGCTATTAATTGGTATTGTTTATTGTTTTTGGTTTTTTTTTCCCCCCCACAAAGGGAAAGGATACCAAAGGTTTTATAGGAAGGCATCTGGCAGGGATTTTAAAATCCAGGGTGAGGAAGGAGGTGAGTATTGACAGATTCAGAGGGCAAGGAGGCATTTGGGGTAAAATCTAGCTTGTTCCTTGACTTCAAGGAAGGGTGAAACGACACGCATGAATCACCCCAGACTTTATTACTCCTTGAAAGAAAACAAAATCTCCTCTGGAAATGAGGCCTGACCACTTCCACCAGAAACAAGTTTGCATCTCCAGCTCCACAGGAGAAGCTGCCAGCCAGCAGCGCCTTCCTCCCTGGGCTCTTCCTGCTGCCCTGTCCCACCTGCCATTTTGCTTCCTCTACCTTGATAAAAACACCCGCACCCATATGCTTCTTTGTCTTCGGATGCTATTTTCAGAGCTCACAGCACAACTACTAACCCCAGTGCATGGTCCCAGCTCCTCTCACAGAGTTTGGTTTACTATGATGACAAAACTGGACAGGCGACCTGCAACTCCCTCACCGTCTGTAAACTCCTTTCTGAAGCAAGTGACATGCTATAGAAACCAGCGATAATCAACTGAAAGGCACTAATAGCAGCACAGTGATAAAATTACTCTGCAGAGGTCGTGGCATTGCTACAACTTTTAAAAATCAGTCTGCGATCTGTCTGTTTACAGGAAATGAATGAAAGAGCACAGAAGACAAAAGAATTGGGTAAAAACACAGGTATCACTCAGCTTGAGTATACACAATGCTTTTGCACAGTCAGTAGCCATTTGAAAAGGAACTACTGATTTCGTGCTGAATCGAAATGAGAGGGTATTCTCAAAATAGTCTGAATATTAATTTTCCTTTCCATACTGGAAATAGGAAAAAAGGTTGATAACTCTTTCCTTAAAACAGACCATTTCTTGAAGGACCTAATCCTGTTTCAATCCCTCACTCAGATCGCTCTTGGACAGGTCTATAGAGAAAACTAGCACTGTGGGGACCTTCGGGGGGGACCACTGTGGCAGTATCTTCCCTGCACCCTGCACGGAAGGTGCAGTGAAGACCCTAATATGCCAATAAGCCGACCTCTAGGGAATAGGCCACAAATAAGTGGTGGGGGCCGGGTGGGGGTAGAGGAGGTGGTGAAAAGAAGTATATCGTCCACACAAAAATGCTATCTCTGTCCCTTGTGCTATTAATCACTTAAAAAAAAAAAGAAACTAACAAAAGGCACTGATTCATAATGTGCCAAGGGTGAGGGGGTTGTGAGCATTGATGAAATTTTTCAAATTAACTTTTTGAAAAATCATCAGTGGTTTCAAATTTTAGAACAGAGATCTATAGACTGCTAGGTTTTGTCGGCAGTGGCCATTTCCTGAGATAAACTCCTGTATGGAAGAGAAAGGAAAGGGGCTCCATGCAATGGCCTCACCTCTCCAGGCCCTCATGGGACCCCCACAGCAGGTCTGCGCTTTGAGAGAAGATGGTGGGTATCTATGAGGTTCCCCCGGGGCCCAAGCCTCGGACATGGGAGTATCGGACACACGGGTCACATCCTGCTGGTGTGTGTAGCCTCTAGAATGGTCCTGCTGTTGCAGTATTTGCGCCTGAAGTAGGGGGCTGGGGGTGGGAGGGTCATCTCTGGGACTGGGACCTCTGCCATGAAGAAAATTAATTCCTCGATTTCAGCTGCCCTGTGTGTTCTGCAGTAGCCCTGCTACCCGGGTACGGATCGGATTTGGACGGTTTCCTGCGCTGACGTTCACCAGAGGGGAAACGTGTTCAGGCCATACAGATCAACCACCTCAGAGCTCTGGCTCACCTTAACTAACGAGGGCATCCCGTGAACTGATAGGGTAAAACAGGGTCTAGTCCCTGGAGAGGGCTGACGGTTTTACTGTTAGAGCAGGACCATATGACGGCACAGCCCCAGAGCCCCCTCCCAGCCACGGCATCTTTGCACAGACCCCTCGCCTTGCCCGCCAGGCTCCCACAGGAGGATCATCGTTCCCACCTCCAGGGTGGTTGTGGGAGTGCAGTGAAATACACTTCCCTCGGTGTCTGTCCCACAGTGAAACATATGGACCCTTATTTCCTAACAGCTTCCTGGACGTCTTGGTGTCCTCTGCACAGTCCTCAGCATGGATAGAGCACAGGGCAGGAGGCGCTTCGCAGGAAATGCTTGGCCGACTGTGGCGAGCTGGGACCGTGTGTGACTTACACCAGGAAGTGCTCCGGACCACGCAGGGACATGTGAACATGTCCTGACCGGGGCTTTTACTAATGTCTGCCTAAAAGGCCTGGCGTTACATCAGACTCGGCTGAAAACTATAACCCAAGTGGATCCCTAAAACATCCTCCAAGCAAGGTCCCCAGATATTTTCTCAGATGCTTAGAAGGAAAAAAGGAGAAAACTGTGTATTCTTTCACCAGGACCCATATAAAACGTATTGTCCCTTAGTATACAGTATTCATATGTTATATTATTTCCCCTTGGGGTACCTGGGTGGGTGGCTCAGTTGGTTAAGTGTCTGCCTTAAGCTCAGATCCTGATCTCAGGGTCCTGGGATTGAGAGGCCCCTACCTCGGCAAGGAAGTCTGCTTCTCTGCCTCTTCCATGCTCTCTCTCTCTCTCTCAAATAAAAAAAATATTTAAAAAAAAATTATTTCCCCTTGACTTCACGTCTCAATAAATACTCTTCTGAAACTGTGTCCAACCATGACACTGTTTATCACCTGGCTGGCACGGTGCCATTAACATCTTTCTTTCTTCCTTCCTTCCTTCCTTCCTTCCTTCCTTCCTTCCTTCCTTCCTTCCTTCCTTCCTTTTTCTTTCTTTCTTTCTTTCTTTCTTTCTTTCTTTCTTTCTTTCTTTCTTTCTTTCTCTCTCTCTCTCTCTCTCTCTCTCTCTCTCTCTCTTTCTTTCTTTCTTTCTTTCCTTCTTTAGGTTTTATCTTTATTTATTTGACAGAGCAAGAGAGTGAGCACAAGCAGGGGGAGCTACAAGTCTAAAGGGAGAAGCAAGCGCCCTGCTGAGCAGGGAGCCGGATGCGGGACTCGATCCCAGGACCCTGGGACCACGACCCCAGCAGATGGCAGACGCTTAAGCAACTGAGCCACTCAGGCGTCCCAACACCTTTGTTTCATAAGAATTTTAAAACATTTTTTTCTTCCTAACCAGCTTCTCAAATAAATTATTTTTAATGGAGATACAGAGAAAAAGGTTATATGCATATTCCCTTGGCTATCATAGTTTTAATTTGCCCACTCCATCATTTTTTTTCTTATCTTAAAACTCTGGCAGCCCAGATTCTCCTCACAATGTGAAGCAAAACAAGATAAATATAATTCTTGTTATAAATTGTTGCTAAGTGGTTTTACCCAGCAAAAGCTGTGATACTGGGTGTGTGAGAATTTCAGAAATGTTGAAAAGTTAAAGCTCATGCTTCTAGGAAAATAAGGTTTCAGAAATATGGCACGATAGAAGAATCCGTTGGCTAGAAATCTGTAGCTTAGGGCAGTACTAGTGATTGGGAGGTGACCACTCAGCCCATCAGGGAACTGACCAGAGAGAGGGATTAATTTTCCTTTGATTCTAGCCTGGATTGTTTTTATTCCAAGTTGGTAACGTCAATTTAGAAAAGAAGAAGGGATTTTTACAGAAGAAAAAGATATAGTAACAAAATGATTGTTAATGAAAATATTAACCTACTATTTTCCGAGGTTGCCAAATTCAGAGTTGATTAGGAATTATTTCATAAACAAACAAACAACAAAAAAGATCAGAGGAATTCTTTGAGGGGCAAGGATCATAAGCTTTTCTTTCTTTCTTTCTTTCTTTCTTTCTTTCTTTCTTTCTTTCTTTCTTTCTTTCTCTTTCAGAGAGAGAGAGAGCAGGGAGTTGGGAAGGGGCAGAGGGAGAGGAAGAGAGAATCTCATAATTTAATCAAATATAAATAAGAAAGAGATTACGTGAAAGATGAAGATAGTTGAAGAAAGCCAGTGATTTTAGGAATTGTTTTATAAGGCACTAAGTAGCAAATAAATATTGAAAAGAAACATTTATGGTTGCATTATGCTCTGCAATCTCTACTAATTGTATCCAAATTCCCATAAGGAATTTAAATGTTCTATTCATTGAATGAGAAAACATAATAATAAGTTAAGCCTAAGTATAATAGTATCATATTAAGAATTTAAAGCAATTAATTCATTAATCCTTAGAACATTTGCAGACTGAGGAAAACGAAAGATCTTTTCTTTTTCTTTTTTGTTTTCTTTTTTCAAAGTCACAGAAATTCAATAGTTCTAGGTCAACAATAAAAACCATGCTGAAGGAAATCAGTAGCGTTTTAAAACAAAAAAGCAAGCAAATCAAGGGAATTTGATTACAAGGATGGGAGTCAGGAGGTCGTGGGTCAATGCACTCCTTACCCAAATCTAAATTTCAGGCTCTGGGGGATAAAGTGCCTATGGGCTTCAGGTCCCAGTTGGTAAATTAACTGATGCCTACCGGGAAGGCCACATCCAATTTCCAGAACACCAAGAAGCAAAACCCTGAGGATCCCAAAGCAAAGGAAAAACAAAATATTCATAAAAACACACACCGTAAATAACTTTTGCATTTGAAATCCAGCTCTTCCCTGCTCCCCACTGGCTAAGCTTATCTCACCATCCCTGAGTCTTGGGAGTGCTTTGCTCTCCTGTAAGCTGCCCAGCCCCTTAAATTCAGCAAGGGGCATAGAGTAGATGGTCAATACATTCTAGCTTCATCATCAATCCTACCCTTCCCCGTTTCCCTTTGATCTCTTCCACCTCTTCTTCAGTGATGCTCCCCTCCTTCTCTCCCTCGACAACTCTCTAGATGTCTTTCCTTAATAGGCCAAAGTATAAAATTTAATTTCGTGCGTGTGTGTATGAATGGTGGTGCATATACATCTATCCCTACTTTTAGAAAAATGATCACTGGATTGTCTATAACTAAAACAGCTAGTTTGCGTATCGAGGCAGGGTTTTTGTTTGGTCTTCTTTGTTTGCTGAGGTTGTGGCCCTCAGATCACCTGTTTGTTTCCTGTGGTCAGTGGCGCTTCACAGGGGTCACACCGGTGCCCCCCACAGGAAAGCTTCCCAACAATCCCTACCCTGCCTTTAAAACAGAACACCAGTGGGAATTTGGGAGGTAGAGGGCAGAGCTGCCAGGAGGAGGGAAGGCGAAAGAGCAAGCAAGCCAAGCCCAGCGAGATTGTTTTCTCATTGTGTTTCGAATGAAGCATAAACTGAAAACAACAAGAAAATGAAAGCTTATAACCTGGAGACTTCATTTGAAACCCAACTGCATGACCATGGTAACATGGCATTCTTAAAGTGATTAGTTACCCTGAGGATATTTTCAGCAGAGATTAGCATAGACTTTCCTAGGGGGAGTTATCAGTTGAGAAGTGTTCTCTGGAAGGCTGGAGACTGCCCATTTCAGAATTTGAGGAGATTTCCAGAGGGTGAGGCAGTGTAGCCAGCTCTTGCTCCTTAAAGCCAGACAGACGAGAAAACAAACAGAGACCATGTCCAAATCCTGCCATAGATCTTTATTCTCTTCTCCAAACATTCTTACAGTCAAATGCTATGCTTATTCTTAACAGGCATACTAAAATGCAATAATTTCAAGTGACTAGCAAAAAGAATGAATCCATTCTAGATCCTCATAGAACTCATATATGACATTTTAATTTTTCTTCCTAAAAATAAATTGAAGAGATTTGTAATAAGTAGACTCTTTCCTCCAAATCAAGATAAAATTTGCTCCCTAAATTGCATCAAGGTTTATAATCAAAGGAACATTTCATTGTTAGAAGTGGCAACAGTAAGAGTTAATACCTGTCAGAAACATTGTCCAGGAGATTGTATAGATTCCAACCTGAAATGCAGAAGAGTGAGCAAGTATATTGGGGAGGCTTGTCAAGCTCATGTGACTGAAGAGAGCATTCTTGTTTCTTTTGTTTAAGATTTTATTTATTTATTTTAGAGAGAGAGAGAAAGAAAGAGGAGGAGCAGAGGGAGAGGGACAAGCAGACTCCATGCTGAGCACAGAGCCCTACGTAGGGTTTGATCCCAGGACCTGAGATCACGACCTGAGCAGAAATCAAGAATCAGAAAATTAACTGACTGGGTCACATAGGCAGCCTCAGAAGAGGGCATTCTAAACTTTAAATTGATAGATGAACACGAAAAGTTAATTGACTTCTGCTGTTGTATTTATACTCATTAGCAGTGGTGACTTCCCGTAGACTGGACACTGGCCATGCTTTAGGCAGAGTGGGATAATAAAACTAGCCCACATTTTTCTTTCTTTTCTTTTTGTTTTCTAGAGAGAGAGTGGGGGAGCGAAAGGGGGTGGTGGGGAGGGACAGAGGGAGAGGAAGAGAGAATCTTAAGCGGGCTCCAAGCCCAGGGTGGAGCCCAGCACGGTGCTAGATACCACTACCCTGAGATCATGACCTGAGTTGAAATCGAGAGTCAGATGCTTAGTAGGTTCCCCAAGCCTCCATTTTGAAGGGCTTGGATTCCAACTCTATCACTTACTATCTGTGTTCAATCACTCAGCTGGTTCAACAAATATTTTTTGGGCAACGACTGTGTGCTAGGCACAGGAATTAGAGCAGTGAATGAGACAGGCAGCAACTTTGAGCAAATAGCCTCGCCTTACTGCAAAATGGGCTAGTGGCTGGCCTCACCTACTTCACAGGCAGCTGTAAGGCTCAAATAAATAAATTCATGAAAGCATTCTGAAAATGGTTAAGGTTGATGCCATACAAGTTCTCCTATTTAATTAGTTGACTTACAATCTGTCAAAAGAAACAAAAAGAAATTTTCTCTCCCAAGAGTTTCAAAAACAAGTAAACAATTTCTGTTGCTGATTTAAGTTTTTAAAAATACCTGAACATTTAGAGCTAGTGGATTCGTTTCTTTGGGAATAATAAATATCCCTTCCTTTCAATCAGGAAGGCTTCTCTGGGCCTAAGGCATCTTAGGCAGTGCCTGGTACCAGTTCTTCAGCTCCCTCAACAAGCCAAACAACTGAAATCCTGTGATTTCAAACTTTTTTTTTTAGGCAAGAGATCCTTTCTTCAAATCCTGCTTAGATCCCCAGGGTTAGGACAGATGACGGTGGGGCTGCTGTGGCTGAAGGGGAGGATCCTCTTCACTGCAGGCTCTGGGGCTCTTCTGGGAACCCTAGGGATCCCAAAATCAGCTTGAAAATCACTCTCCAGGGCGCCTGGGTGGCTCAGTGGGTTAAAGCCTCTGCCTTCGGCTCAGGTCATGATCCCAGGGTCCTGGGATCGAGGCCCACATCGGGCTCTCTGCTCAGCAGGGAGCCTGCTTCCTCCTCTCCCTGTCTCTCTGCCTGCATCTCTGCCTACTTGTAATCTCTCTGTGTGTGTCAAATAAATAAATAAAATCTTTAAAAAAAAAAAAAAAGAAAATCACTCTCCAATCCTAGCATGTACCCAGACTCCGTTCTTTTTCCTCTTCTCCCAGAAGACACTATAGTGTAGTGGTTAAGAGGGTAGGCTCTTGACTGAGGCAGCCTAGTTTTGCATCTTGGTCCCACCAATACCTTCTCTAACCTTGTCCTCCTTCTCTGTAAAATGGGGATGATGATAGTACCACTCTCATAGGGCGGTTCACCCATGTGAAATGCTCAGCACAGAGCCTGGCAGATAAAATGAACTCATTAATCACTAGCAATTGTTTTCTCCTTCAAACCTACCCACATGGCAGAAGCAGATTAATTTTTATAAATTACTGCATTCTATGTGTCATCTCCGTTTCAAAGTTCGTAATGTCTTCTCTCTCTGCTATTCTACACCAAGTAAATGATTAACTCCTTATCCTTGTATGTATGTGTCCATGTGTGTGTGTGTATATATATAATATATTATACCAACCTGTATCTATAACTATGTCCACATCTATATATCTTCTGTCAACCCTCTCTTTTCTTTCAACCTGCCTCACCTTTCACTCCACACATCTGCCCTTTCTATGTCCATGCCCTTATATAATTGGAGCATAACTATGCATAGAGCACTGTGGAAGGATCTAGGCATGAGGTATATTACAACATCTGATTTGGATTTCCAAAGTAAGTAAGAAAGGCAGAATACATAAAAGAGGAAATAGCAGGAATGTTGGGTAGAGTGTTCCAAAATGAATAGCAAGAACAAAAGCTTAAAGTGGATAGGCTGGGAGAGCTGGAAGGTGTATTCCTGAGGAGACTGAATTAGGAACTGGAAGGAATATGAGCAACCTAGAGGATGCTGCATGGGAATTGTGGAGGAACCCAATAAACTTTATGGGGGGGTGCTAATTAGAGACAAGCTTTAGACAGTGGCGGACAAGGAGCATGGCCATGGTTCTACACACAATGGTTCATTGAAAGCTTCCTAAAAGGGGGATGATGTGGTTGAAATGGAGTTTGAGGGCCACAGCTCTGTGTATAGAAGGAGCTGGGGCAGGAAGTGGTAGGAGGAGGGACCCTGTTCTGAGGGGTCCCTCTACCCACCGTCTCCCGCACATACAAAGCTGGAGTGTATCTTCCTACACTCCTATGCAACCAGTAACTGTGAACACCACCACCATCCAAGAGGCACCCAAATAAAGAAACTGCCAGTTGTCCCTGACCCTTCTCTCCCTGACCCCTTATATTCAATAAGTAATCATAACCATTCACTTCTGCTTTTATATGCTTCTTAATTCTGTGCACTGCCAACAACCCAAGAAAGGTCACCAACATCCCTGCAATGACCATCTTAAGTATCATCTGACTGGTCATATCCTACATTTACTCTTGGGTCCCTCCATCCATTCTTCATTTACTGCTTCCAGAGAGATCTAAAAATGTAAATGGGATCATATCATACCCTAGTTTCTTTTCTTTTCTTTTCTTTTTTAAGATTTTATTTATTTATTTGACAGAAAGAGACACAGCAAGAGAGAGAACACAAACAGGGGGAGTGGGAAAGAGAGAAGCAGGCTTCCCGCCAAGCAGGGAGCCTGATGCAGGGCTCGATCCCAGGACCCTGGGATCATGACCTGAGCTGAAAGCAGATGCTTAATGACTGAGCCACCCAGGTGCCCCGAAATATTGTACTTATTTATTACACACACACACACACACACACACACACACACAGCACATGTAGGCAGAGTGGTAGGCAGAGGGAGAGGGAGAAGCAGGCTCTCCACGGATCAGGGAGCCCAATGTGGGACTTGATCCTGGGACACTGGGATCATGACCTGAGCCAAAGACAGCCACTTAACCAACTGAATCACAGGCACCCATACCCTGGTTTCTATTACTCCCAGGATGTTCCAAGTCATTAGAATGGTTTTAGAAGATACACCACAGCCTGGCCTCAAACTCATTTTCGACACTTTTTCTCTTCCTCCCTCCACTCCAACCATTCTGGATTTCTTTCCATTCCTCAATTCTGGTACTGAAACACGCTTTCTCTCCTCCTGAAATCACTCAAAGTTACCCCACTCCCACGTGCTCCTCAACAGCATATCACACCCACACCATACTCACTGACCTATCCCCCTTGGTAGCCTGGCTGACACCTACTACTCCTTCAGGCTTCAGCTTACCTTCCACATCCTCAGAGAAGCCTTTCCTAAACCCAGACCTTCAGTACACACTGTGCGGTCCTAGTATTTCCTTTATCACAGCACACATTGTTCCTACAGTTATTCATTAATATCTGTCCCTCACAGTAGACTTTAAGTTCCCTCAGGCAAAGAGCATGTCTGTTTTAAGTAATATGGTAGGAGCCCCTAGAACAGTGCCTGGCTCAAAAGAGTGCTCAATGGATACTTGGTGAATGAATGAAGAGAGGAATAAAGAACTTAAGAGGCTCCTGCAGTGTGACTCAGAGAATGAAAGAAAATTTAAAGACATTTGGGAAGATACAGGGATAAAGTTAACACTTCTGGAACTGGGAGAAAATGGTATCATGAAAGCACTAGATTTCTGGACTAGAAACTGATTTTTGGAATTGAATATGTTGGGTCAGAGGTAAAAATGAATAGAGGAATAGTGTGCCTACCACCCTGAATATTTCATGTGACCTCGTTAATGAAGTTGAATTCTATCCACCAAGAAAATGTATCAGGGCTAGAACCCCTGCTCTTCCCTTGAAACACACAGCTGGAGGTTTTGTTTGTTTGTTTGTCTTTTCCAATTATTACTTGAGCTGAATCAAGCCTCATATTCAAACTCTGTTTCTCTTAAGATCCATATGAAAAAAAGTGTCAGAAAAAGGAAATCACATTTTCAAAAGTACTATGTCCTGTGATTTCACAGCCTTGCACACATAAATATTTCTTGGGGTGATGGCAGCATGTTTTACATGTCTTCCGCCTGTCATCTTCTCCATCCCTGTCACCCACGATCTCCTGGGGGAGAGGGACCATGTCCTCCAAACTCTCTGCACAGCACCAAACTCAGAGTTGAACATCTAGCAGATGATCGGTAAATATTCATCAGTTGGCTGTTCGACACAGAACGGAGCATTGACCTAAAGTCAGATCTCGGTTCCGAATCTATTTCTTCAGCTGTACAAAGGAACCCAAACCCTCCAACTCTACACAAGGTTGTGGTGAGGACAGCAAGAAGTAACACACATAAAAGCACTTCCCAAGTTGTAAGGAACATAAAACTGCATGCTTTCCGTTGTTATTAACGGAGCATGGAACTTTAACATGGGAAGAGAAAGGAAGGAGATGGAAGGAAACCGACATTCATTAGGTGTTGTTCTAGATCAAGGACTATGCCAAATGCCTGGTGTGTGTTACCTTTTTTAATCCCCATAACAACTCTATGAAGAAAGGGGCCCTGAGCTGTTAGATACCTTCCTGAAGTCACACAGCCTCAAGTGGCCCAAGTGACCTCAAAGCCCATGGTCATCCCCGGGCACCTCCTAGCTTGTCTCAGCGCACCAGCTGCTTCAGACCTGACGAGCAGCTGCCTCGTGGACCAATACACAGGAGTGGAGCTCCAACACCAGACTTTCAGAAATGGGAAGCTCAGGGGTGCCTAGGTGGCTCAGTCGTTAAGCGTCTGCCTTCAGCTCAGGTCGTGAACCCAGGGTCCTGGGATCAAGCCCGCATCAGGGGAGGATGTCTGGCAGCATGTTTTGGCGGGAAGTCTGCTTCTCCCTCTCCCACTCCCCCTGCTTGTGTTCCCTCTCTCGCTGTGTCTTTATCAGTCAAATAAATAAATAAAATCTTTAAAAAAAAAAAAAACAACAACAAAAATGGAAAGCCCGGTCATCTTCCCTTTGTTCCTGAAAACTAGGGGGCTTCTACCTTTGCTCCTTAAAGGAGTACAGGAACTTAAGAGAAGTCGAGCAGCCAGGACAGTAAATTAACCTGTGAAAGGGGGAAACGAATGCAGGGAGGGAAGGCAGCTTGGAAGATCTCCTGAAGTTCTGCACAACCAGAGGACAAGCAGGAAGGACCTCAGACAATGGATCAAGGGACCTGTGTGAAGTCACACTCTAGTCGGCTTCAGAAAAGAACCCAGACTCCTAACCCAGCTCCGGAGCCGAGTCCAAGACGCCCCCAGCCTGACTATCTCATGACCTTTCCCCTGAGCTGTTTAAAAGGGCATCTGAGTCACCAGGAAGACAGCCAGGGCCTGGTGGGCTGCCCTGGGCCTCAGAAACATTATGGAGGAGGAGACAATTGATGCTGTGGGCGTCGGGACTCTTACGAGAGAGCAGTGGGGGGCAGAGAGGCTAGAAGACAAATGATAAAGCTGGTGGCACTAAGCATAAAGGACACGGGCTGGCTCAGCCCCCTGATTCACCAATGAGTCATAGTCTGCGAGCAGGAAGCACAGCCTTGGACTGTGCTGTGGAAAAGGACAGTGAGGAATCTTTCAGATCTCTGTGTTCTCTTTGAACATCAGAAGCAAAAAGAACAATAATTAAACAGAGGCTACATTTTTATATTAATTAAAAGCCATGCAATAAATATTTTGGCCAATTTTTAAATTCCAGAGAGCTGTAATTGATCCCAGTAAGAGATGGCCTCATGGCGAAGACAATGTTTTATGGGGTGGAGGCAGACGGATCTGGGTTCATACTCCAGTTTGCCATATACTAACTGTGTGTTCTTGGGGGAGGTTTTATTGTTTCTCCGACCCTCAAATTCCTCATTCCTATTCCTCGTGAGAAAATTAGAGATACCATAGATAAACAAATACATACTGCCTAGCACAGTGTTTCGTCAGTCAAGGGCGGCAGCTACTTTATTATTAGAAGTAGTGGTAGCAACAATGTTTCCGTGCTAAGTATTTCTATACATTGCAATTGCTGAATTTCCAGGGCATCAATGTGTTAGACAGAAGCCTCCTATACCTGGCCCAGAAGAGGGCCAGTTCTGTGAAGAATGCCCTTGAAAGGCAGAAGAGACGCTCAGGGGTCTACTAATGCTTCATGTTCCTAAAGGTTTGTGTGTCTAGGGTTCGACTCCTTGTACATTAAGTAGCCAAGTGGTTACAGCTGGAGAGTTTATCAGCATACCCTCTGTCTGCATTTGCTATCCCAGTGCTCTTCTAAGAAGCAGATCTCTAGAGGTACCAAATTCAAGTTTACATAGCATTAACAATAATAAACATATACTGAGTGTTCCTTTGACTTGGCACTCTGCTTTCTACAGTCTATTTAAGTCTTACAAAAAGCCTGTGAGGCACAGTATTGTTAGCCATAACTTACAGACAGGGAAACTGATGCCCAGAGCTGTTAAGCTAGCATGGGCTGGATTGAAACCAGATAATCCAGAGCGCATGAATTCAGCCACTGTGCCATTCTACCACTAGCCTTTGACTTGGGAGGAAGCCTGTAGGATGAAGACCGATACTCAAGTCTACCTGTTTTGTTTTTTTTTTTAAAGATTTTATTTATTTATTTGACACAGAGAGAGAGATTACAAGTAGGCAGAGAGGCAGGCAGAGAGACAGGGAGAGGAGGAAGCAGGCTCCCTGCTGAGCAGAGAGCCTGATGCGGGCCTCGATCCCAGGACGCCGAGATCACGACCGGAGCCGAAAGCAGAGGCTTCAACCCACTGAGCCACCCAGGCGCCCTCAAGTCTACCTGTTTGTAAACTGACACTAGGGCTTTGTATCCATCCAACCCTGGTGGTAGTTGGGTAATGCTGATGTTAGAACACCATTTGAGCTAGTCCTGGGTTCAGTCCCTTTGAAGTCAAGTAGATTCAAGTAGAAGACCTCCTCACCCAGCCCCCATCCAAGTCTAGTGGTCATCCTAGTAGTCATGCCAGGGCTTGGGCTACCTGCCACAGAGCGTGAACAAATCACCACCCCATGACCAGCACTTCTGGAAACTGATTCCCACATCTCACCTCCTGTCTCCTTCAGGAAGCTGCAGCACTTTAGTTTAGAGACGCAACATCACCGGGTGGTCAGGACGTGGGAGCCTTCGTGTGGGGAGTGTCTATAGAAAAGAGGGCAGATATCGCCCCAGCAGTGCTCATTCATGAGGACAGCACAGCCTCACTTGCATGCTACTTTGTCCAATACATCTCTCTTTATAATTACCACTAAGTTGGGGCGCCTGGGTGGCTCAGTCAGTTAAGAGTCTGCCTTCAGCTCAGGTCATGATCCCACGGTCCTGGGATCAAGCCCCACATCTGGCTCCCTGCCCAGCGGGGGAGTCTGCATCTCCCCTTTCCCCTGTTCATTCTCTCTCACTCACTCTCTCTCCTTCAAATAAATAAATAAAATCTGTAAAAAGAATAATTACCATTAAGTCAAAAAAGGAGAAATATTAATGGGATGGTCTTAGAAAATAAATACACTTACCAATTTTTTCCTCTTTTAAAGTTATTTTCCTATTTCCCTTTCTCCTTTTATTTTTTTAAGATTTTATTTATTTATTTGACAGAGAGAGAAAGATCACAATGAGGCAGAGAGGCAGGCAGAGAGAGAGGGGAAGCAGGCTACCTGCTGAGCAGAGAACACGATGCGGGACTCGATCCCAGAACCCTGAGATCATGACCTGAGTGAAGGCAGAGGCTTTAACCCACTGAGCCACCCAGGCGCACTCCCTTCCTCCTATCTTGTAGTTACCCTCAACCAAAAAGTACTCGCTTACTGATCACCAGGTCACACACTTTGGAACATCAAGTGCCACAGTAACACAAGAGACAGCCATGAGTGCCATGTCGAGGTTGGGGAGGTTGCAGGAGGTTCCTCAGAGGTGGCCCCACTGCCTTGGCTCTTACAGGATCACCAAGAATTCATCAGGTAGAGCAGGAGGGAGGAGCCAAGTGAACAGTAGGGACAAGCATGTAGAGGCCACATGCACAACAAGGGTCTGGTGTGTCTGGGAAGTTGGGTGTAGAGGTGAGACTGGGGAAGGGGAGGTGAGGCACAAAGATAATAGTGTTGGGCACTGGGGAGCTAAAGGAGAGTATAAAATACTAGCCTCTTAGGGTGCTTGTCTGGCTCAGTCAGAAGAGCATGCAACTCTTAACCTTGAGGTTGTGAGTTTGAGCCCCACACTGGGGGACTAAAAAAAAAAAAATACTAGCCCCTCGCCTTCAAGAATATCATGATAAATTCAGGGAATCTTGACACTGACACCCATAAGACAATGAGAGAAAAAGAAAGAGTGGAACAACTGGAGATGTTAGACCAGCCCCTGTTCTAACAAGAAGAGAGAACAAAGTGGGCCAGCACAGTGCAAGAGGGGTCATAAGGAGGTGGGTATTACATCCATGTCTCCAATCACAGGCCCACACCTGAGTCCCCCACTCTTTACTTCAGTGTCACAGGTCGACTGCCTCTGACCCCCATCTCTTCCCACACATACCCCCTATCTTTCCAATGTGTCCATGACTTCTTCCCTTCAAAGCCCTAAGTGTACGCCACTGCTCCTTCTAGTGCAGGACTTCCACGTTTCCACATAAACTCTAGAGTCTGATTAAAGTCTAGAGTTTCTGACGTGAGGTAAGTAGAAGCAAAAATCTTTTTTATTTTTTTTTTTTTTAAGGAGTGGCTGTGGCTGTCCCAGAGTAGCCAGGAGGCCACTAGAAAGGCTTCTTGTCAGGAAAACAAAGAGTTCTTGACCTGGACCCATAGATGAGTTTTAGAGATATATAACTTCATGAAATTGAAGGTTTATGGTTGTGAATTGTGTGTGCGTGTGTGTACACCTGGCATGAAACATTTATTTTTCTAGGATAGGGTCCATACCTCTCATTAAGTTCTCATGAAGGAGCATATTCCCCAGAAGACTAAACATCAGTGATTTCAGACCAGGGTTCAGCAAACTACAGCCTGCAAGCCATATCCAGCCAACAGCCTGTTCTTACAAAGTTTTCTTTCTTTCTTCTTACTTTATTTTATTTTATTTATTTATTTGACAGAGAGAGAGATAGATCACAAGTAGGCAGAGAGGCAGGCAGAGAGGACGAAGCAGGCTCCCCGCTGAGCAGAGAGCCCGATGTGGGGTTCGATCCCAGGACCCTGAGATCATGACCTGAGCCGAAGGCAGAGGCTTAACCCACTGAGCCACCCACGTGCACCCTTATAAAGTTTTCTTAGAATGCAGCCACACTCACATGTTTACGTGGTTGTCTTCACACTACAATGGCAGAGCCAAAAAGTTGCAACAAAAATCGCATGGTTTGTTATGCCTAAAATATTTTCGGTCTGGCGCTTTACAGACAAAGATGCTGACCCCCAATTTAGACAATATTTTTTAGAACAATCCACTACAATTGAGTGGTTGCTCACTAATAATTCACCACCAAAAGTTAAAGCGAGCAAATAAGTTTAGCCTCAAAGCTTCCCTTGCCCTAATTGGCAACCTCATAGATGAGTGAATGTGCTAGATGCTGGCTCTCCTGTCCTCCTTGGAAGTCCGCTAGACAGAGGAGTGGCTGAGAGACGCCGGCTAGAGTTCTTCCAAAGTGACCCTGCCATGGGCATCTTGGGCCCAGCTTCCTTTGCAAACTGCTAGAGAAGAGAGAGGTAAGCAAGAGAATTAGCACCACTCTAAATAATTCAAACTGAGTCCTGCTGCTGGCTTCAAACCAAAGATGAGAAATTACATAATTAGCTGCAGTAGATTTAAAAGACTATATAAAATATGTTAATGCTCTCACCATGTTAAGGCAAAGCTGCAGAAAAAAACGCCATCTATTAACTAGCCTATAGGATCAGTGCAAATAAAGAGAAACATCCTAAGGGTATTTTAAAAATTATGATATCTCTCTGTTTGATAGAATACTTTTCTTGGGCTGCAAAACAGGTTAAGAAAAAGTTTAACGCCATTCTAACATGTATTTTAAGTTGCACACGGCCATGTCCAATGCATTTTTTATTAAAAGAATCAATCAATTCTTAAGGATCAATTAATGATCATTAAGTCAAAAATATTTTTTTGTGTGTTTTTTTGCTGTTGATGTTGTTTGGAGAGCTCTCATTGTTCTGTTACATTTGCTGGTAGATCAGTTTATGTAAATGGGCTTTAATTGTACGTGTGCGGAGAATAAAGCAAGCAGATACCATAGCATATACCACTATACGTGAACCTCAAGCTATGTAGCCCTCTTCTGTGTTAGTGTCTTCCATGCTAGAAACCTAAAGAATGGGATGCTTGACCTAACCTTGCAGTTTTTCTATGAAGTTAGGGATCTGGAGCAAGGAGAGAGAGCTGCACAACTTAAGTCTCTTAGCCAGAGGGGAAGAGCTATTTGCAAATCTCATCTTAATGTCAGGGAACCTCAGGAGCCTTATTCTACTCAAAAGTGCATCATTACAAGCTTAAAGTCTGAGCCCTCCTCTTTGGGTTGCTACACAGACCTCATATGGTTTTCCGATCTGATTTTATTAAGTGCTGCTGCCTACCATAGACAGCCTTTCTGTGAGTTGGTTGCTGGTGGTGAAATTTTTTTTTTAACTTTTTTTTTTTAAGATTTTATTTATTTATTTGACAGAGAAAGACACAGCGAGAGAGGGAACACCAGCAGGGCGAGTGGGAAAGGGAGAAGCAGGCTTTCCCGCAGAACAGGGAGCCAGATGCAGGGCTTGATCCCAGGACCCTGGATCATGCCTGAGCTGAAGGCAGATGCTTAATGACTGAGCCACCCAGGTGCCCCTGGTAGTGAAATTTTTTATCATAAATTGGCATCTCCCATATTCACTAACATATTGTTCAGATAAATATTTTTAAATAGTTCAAAATAACGATCTAAAATCTGTTCCACTTTAACCAAGAGATGAGGGTTTCTAAACACCAAATAATAATGATAATACCACATCTTAACATTTGCCTGATACGTTACACCTTTGCAATGTGATTTTCACCCACACCATCTCATTTAATCGTCATGGCAACTTATTCTGACTGGTGCTACTTTTGTCTCCATTTTTCCAGTGGACACTGACTCTGAGAGGGTAAGTACTTTGTTCAGGATCACTCGGGTGGTAAGGGCAGGACCCTCCTTCTCCAAGACTGGTGCTCTTTTGAGGATGCATTTTAGGCTAAGGTCGAGGCACTGACTGACTAACTGAAGCAAGCTCACACAATGGAACAAACCCGAGACTGGACATCAGCAACCTGGCTCCGAGCTTCCCTTACCTCTAACACTAGCATGCTAGTTGACTTGGGCCAGTCAACTTAATTCCCCTCCACTTCCTCACATAGGAAATGGAGGAACTGAACAAGACACTCCCAAAGATTATTTTAAATCTTACCATTAGCAATTTTACTGAGCAGAAGTAATCCAGTTCCCAAATGATTTGTCTGAAGGGAATGTACAGTGTGAAATACAAAGTACACTCAACAAGAAGATGAAAGGGATTTTTGCACTACGCACCTTTTTAGATGATTCATGCCACAAGTCCCTCTCGATTAGCATGTTTCACCAAGAACGACCATCCACACAGTTATTAAAACATTTCTATGAGCCCTTACATAGAAATCAACTTTCGAGATGGGAGTGTCCAATGAGAGGGGTCAGTCTGCCCCGTCTGGGTTGGGAGCTAATCATTTTGCCTTTCTCTGTTTGCAAAAATCCAAAGTCCTTGATAACTCTGCTTGTTTTCTCCTCATTACAAGTGGTTGGGATGCTTATCATTACACAATTAGCATGTATGTTTTTTGAGAGCTTGACAGGGTCTGTGTTGTATAAAAAAATGTGTCTGGGATCAAGTCCCACATTGGGCTCCCTGCTTAGTGGGGAATCTGCTTCTTCTCTCCCTCTGCCCCTCCCACTGCTCATGCTTTCCCTCTATCTCTCAAACAAATAAATAAAATCTTAAAAAAATAATAATTTAAAAAATGTATCTGGTTTCTTCCTGGATTCCTGAGAGGGAGCTTCTAAACCCTTGGAATTTCCCAAGTGATAGGAATGTCCATGTCATTCATGGCAGGTCCCTCAAATCACATCTGAATTTAAGCTATAAAGATGACCCAAGGTGGGGGGTGGTCATACCAACCATGTGATGAGGGTTGGGGTGGCTTTGAGCCATGCGATAACCACATGACCTCCTATGAGTAGGAGAGCTACTGAATGAGTTCAGTCATGTGGCCAATGAATCAATCAACTGGGCTTATGGTAATGAATCCCCAATAAAACCTGTATATTGAATTCAGTGGAGCTTCCTGGTTGGTGAACACATCACTCTGCCAGGAGGGTGACGTGTCCTGACTCCTCAGGGAGAGAGCATGGAAGGTCTCCCTCTGGGACCCTTCCAGATCTTGCCCTATGTGTCTCTTCATTTGGCTGGTCCTCATATAGTTTTATAATAAAACTATAATCATAACTATAGCATAGCGCTTTCCTGAGTTCTGTGAGTTGTTCCACCACACTATTATATCTGAGCTGAGTGTGGGAACCCCTGAATTTATAGCCAGTTGGTCAGAAGTGTGGGTGGTCTGGGGACCCCTGAACTGGCAGCTAGCATCTGAAATGAGGATGGTCTTGCTGGGGACCATGTCCTTAACCTGTGAAGTCTGAGCTCACTCTGCATCGTTAGTGTCAGAATCACAGTTCAGTCCTACAGACCACCTACTACTCTAGAGCTCTTCCCAGCTGTATATCAGGCACCTGGCCACCTCAGGCTCTTTGCACTGTTAACCTCAGCCTGAACACTCTTCCTCTGGGATCTTCATGGCTGGCTCCATCACCTCCTTCAAGCCTTTGCTCAAATGCCACCTTCTTACTGAAGTCTTCTCCAACCACATTACTTACAACTGCACCCAGCCCCATCCTCCCACATCCCACCCCCCATACTCCCCTCCTTCCCTATTTCATTCTCCTTCCTTATCTTCTGATACACTATGTAATTTGTTTATGATTTTGCTTATTAAATATTTTCCTTTTCTAAGAAGCCCATGTGGGCAAGAATTTTCCTCTCTTTAGTTCACTGTTAAATGCCTAGTGCTCAGAACAGTGCCTAGCACATAGTAGGGATTCATCAAATATTAGTCAAATTGGCTAGAATCTATACCTATATGCATGCACACACACACATACTATAATTGATACAATAAATTTAATTCATGTTAATTTTATATTAACTCTGCTGCTTGGTATATTAAGCTAACCTGATATTCATGTTTAGAAAACCCACTGCAAATGGGAAGATTTCATATCTCATTTAAGTAAGAAGAAAGAACAGTATTCATTTTTCCATAGGTTTTTAAAACTAATCATAATGTAAACTAACTTCTAATATTATTCTTAAAATAATTCTGTTGAAAGGCTATCAAGTATGAAATGAACACCAAGTAAAAGGTAATAAGATGTAAGTTTAGCTAAGTTGACACAAAGGTTGAGAAGCAAACCTATAAAAGAAGAAATTTTGTGTCCTCCAGAGCTAATAAACTCAAAAGCTTTATAACCTCAGTTTTCAGTATCAGTGAAAACTGGTCATATCAGTGAGATGTCCCAGCTGTCATATTGGTGGGACACCCCACAAGCGAACAAAAGGCATTCAGTGAATCAGTTGGGCCTTGAGTACCTTAATAGTGAAACTAAATGCCGAGCTTGATTTTATCTTTGATCAGGACAATGACAGTTTTCATCCTGACCTCTTGACAACGGTTTGCTTTCTCACCTCCCTCCCCTGAGCTTACAGGTATGACTTCTTTCAGTTCCATTCCTGGCACTTCTTGACAAGGCTGCTGCCTTTCTCTGGCTTTGTTCTGATTATTTGGTTAAGATTCATATGAATTTAGACAAATTCTTATTCAGATTGGTTTTAGGTATCCAAGAAAAGTTGGACTCATGATTTCAGTGATTCTGCCTACTGAAACATGAAGATAAGTCACCCACACGATCATTTTTTTTTTACTAAAAGTTTTATCCATTTGTTTCTTTTCCAAAGCTATCATGAAAGAAAACCAAGTTACAGGCAGCAAAGAGTCATACAACATCAGTATCTTATTATATTCCAGTTACTCAGAACACTTACAATAATGAAAATCTATAGACAACCTATAACCACACACATATCAAATTATTACTCAAGTTTGGAATTGGATTTCAGAATTACCTTCACATCAAGTTTTTTTCCACGATAATGTTCACTTCATCTGCTTTCCCTAAGTAGATATTTAACTTTCCGGAACTTCTTTGTTTAAACCCCTGGAATGCCTGACACATAGTAGGCTCTTCACATGTGCTTGGTATGGAGAATTGAACTGGCAGATTTCAAACCGACACAAAAACCTCAGGGCATATGGTCCATGGATGCACATTAGGAGGAAAGCCCTATCTGTACTCTCTTGCACTGGGGCAGGGGAGGAGGGGCAGGGGGAGAGAGGGCATGTGCTGGTCAGTGCAGGGGAAAAAGGACCTGGACCAGGTCCTCCTTCATGGGACTGCTGCCTGCTGCAGGAAGAGAATGTCCCAGCCAAAGGTGACCATTGGGCCTGAGGCTGCCCTGCCATTGTTGTTCCTGAGGACCCATAGAAATGTTATTATAGCTTTTCATTTCTTTTTCTTCTTGCCTGAGAGCTTTCAGGCAGCGGTGCTACTGATCCTTAGCTAGAGAGGTCCCTAGCAGCATAACTTAGTTGGGAAGAGCAACTGGAAATCAGAGAGACCTTATTTCAACTCTGTCCTCTGCTGTTATTTGTCCTCAGGCAGAATTTGGATGCGTAAGGCTCTTAAATGGCCAGAATTAATGACTAAGATTAATAAGGTGCTCTCTGGCATGAATACAATTAAAGTACTTGATGGAGGTTCAGCTATGCATTTAAACAAGTAGAACCTGGCTTGACATCACATCAGAAAGCCCCAGAGAGTTCAGCTGACCGCAAGTTAACCATGAGCCCACATTGCTTGGCTGGTGCTTAGAGAAACCATAATCACATTTTGGTTGCATTTGAACAAGTTTGATGCCTCTATTAAATAAAGTTGTATTCTCCAAGCTATTGGAAGCCTTCAAGGAGTACTGCATTCAGTTCTGGCTTTATTTTGAGGAGGATACTGCTGACTGAAAAGTATTCAGAGAAAAGAAATCAGGAGAGTAGGGGGGTCTTAAGAGCAACATTTGAAGGAACTTTCTGAACAAATCTGGAAAAACCAACTCTGGGGAAGTGTCGAGCCTCTGTCCTCAGGCGTCTACAAGGTTGACAGGTGAAGGAGATCCCTTCTGCATTCACTGACTCAGCTACCACCTCATGAGCTTTTACTAGATTCGGAGCACTATGACAGGTGCTGTGGGATACAGAGATGAGTGATACAGAGGACCAACCTCAAGGCACTAACAAGTAAGTAAGACAAAAGCAAAGAGTCTGGGATCTCCAGTTTTCATCCCAACCTTGTTAGGCACTGGGTGTGTGAACTTAAGCAGTTTCTTAACTCGTCTTAACTTGGTGTTCTTTATTTATAAAGCAACACCGTAGAATTTTTCTGAGGATTAAATGAGATAAATATCTCATAAAAATAATGAGAAGTCAGTAATTGATGGAAACCAAGAAGATGGGGGAAGGGAACTTCGGAACTGAACTTCAAAGGGCGAAAGGGAGTTTGCTGGGTGGTGATGGGGAAAAGGAAGAAGAGCATTCCAGGTTGATGGGACAGTATGAACAGAGACAGAGATATTAAAAATAAATGACTTTGGGGAGGCCAGCAAATAATACTGTGGCTGGAGTGCAGAAGAGGAATGAAGCGATGATAAGGCTGGAAAAATACAATGCTGAATCATGACTGTCCTAGAATGGAGTCTCTGGGCGGTGGACGGCTATGGAAATGAACATAGGAGAAGCACCCTGTGTACAAATGCATGGAATAATTGAAGACTGAAGCCAGGAAAGCAAGTTAACGTGTCACCGTAAGAGTCTAAGCAAGAGATTCTGAGGAACAGACTTAAAATAATGATGGCACTGAAAGCAGGCGACAAAATATGGGATATGAGGAGTAAAGGTGAGGGGAAGTAAAAGACACCTCCATGTGTTGTAACGTTGGTGTTCAGGAGAATGCTGATGCCATGAACTAATACAGGAAACACAGAGGGAGGGATAAAATTGACTCAGAAGATGATGAGTTCAGTTGTGGGATATGCTGAGTTTCAGTTGACTGTGGAATAACCCATAAGGAAATTCCCACTAGCATTGTTGGAAAAATGGTTCTGGAGCCCCTGAGAGGCATCAGGGTTAGAGATGGAGATCCGAGAGGAGGTGTACTTAGAGAGTAAGAGTGTATTGTCAAACATAAACAAACTTGGGTTTGAACTCCGCCTTCAACACTAACTAGCTGTGTGGCCTTGGACAAATTATTTATCATCAAAGCTTTAATTTCCTTAATTGTAAAATTGGGAAAATTATACATACTTCAAAGACTTTGCTTATTGCCTACCATCTGGTTGCCATTTGTCACCGTCACTGTCTACCATAACCATCATTGCTGAAACCATTAAGGTAGATGAACTTGGCTAGGAATTGAAAGTAATTAAGTAGAAAAAAGGGTTGAGGAATGAATCTTCGGGAACAGTTATTAAGGGATACATGGCAGAACAAACCCGAAAGGAGCTCAGGAGCAGTCATGAAGCGAGGCAGAAGACCAGAATAGCAAAACCCCATGAAGGACAAGAGAGGAGAATTTCAAGGAGGGAAACCTCAAAAGTGTCTAACGCCACAAAGAAGTTGGGGAGGAAAAAGAAAAAAATGGGCATCGGATATAGTGATTTGAAGGTTATCCTTGTTTATGGACCTATTACCTATGTGTTAGGAGTGCCAGCCAGTCACAAATGTCACAGGATTCAAAATGGAAATTTTGCCCAGACTGCAAGGGGATGTGTGTCAGACACTAAAGTAAATTGTGAGGTAGATAGCTTTCTAAAAATTTCAACGTAAATGTGAACAAATTACATGCCTTAGTTTTCTTACTATTTGGAAAGTAAAAAATGCATAATGTTATCAGAGAGAAAAGGGATTTGTGAGAAGGACTTCTTCAGAGAGAACTGTACTATGAATTCTCTCATTCCAAAAGAGGGGAGATACTTCTCTTCATCTCAGTTAGGGCTTCACTGGAGATCTGAAGAGACTGGTCAGTGTCACCTGCAGATAGAGGGGAATAACATACTGGGGTGGAGGGTTCGGCTTTCACTGGAGAACCACTGGCAGCACAGTAAAGAAGGCCTGGTTGCATGGAGTGCCCTGTTGTCGGGGGAAAGGACATGTGAGTGTGGTGATGGATCTGAGGGTGTGAGTTGGCAAGGAGCTAATTTAAATTCTTCCTATGAGGATCATCTGAGGCCAACAGGGGGAGCTTTGGAAAACAAGGACTAAGGGAGAAACACCCAGAACTGGAAGAAACTGAACTGACCACATCAAAGAAGAAGAGAGGAATGTTCCCGGTGAGAGTCCCTGAAGAACCCATAAAAACATCCATAAGAGAAGTTCGGTTAAAATAACATCTGCGGGCCCAGGCAGCCTGAAGTCATCTTACAACATCATGTAAGTCATGTAAGGACTCCCCACCTCCCCTTTCTCATCACCCTGCTCCTCTCCACCCTTCTCTGTTCCAACCCTGAAAGGATCAAAACAACAGGGAGGAGGTAAGTGAAAAAGGAGAGCTCTACCTTTTTCCCTCAGAGAAGGGACTCACTACATTGGGCCCTGGGTGGGTATGGAAAAAGAACTCCAACTTTGAATGACTATTGCCTGACTAGATATTTTCATTTCTAAATTGAGATGGTGATTTGAGCTAGAAGAGTCCATAATACTAATTACTACCTTAGAAGGGAAGAGAAAACTCTTGAGATTTGTGCCCAAGTGTCATATAGTAGCAAAAGAAGAACTTCTACCACTACATAATTTTAAAAGGCTAGTGGAAGACAATTTTTTTAAAGATTTTATTTGTTTACTTGACAGAGAGAGAGATTACAAGTAGGCAGAGAGGCAGGCAGAGGGAGAGGGGGAAGCAGGCTCCCTCCTGAGCAGAGAGCCCCATGTGGAGCTCCATCCCAGGACCCTGAGATCATGACCTGAGCCAAAGGCAGAGGCTTAACCCACTGAGCCACCCAGGCGCCCCTGGAAGACAATTTTTTAATGAAAAAAAGACTCCCCATAGTTCTCTGTTTTCAATGTACTATTTACCTAAAGGTATAAAAAGTGACTCAGGATGAGGATATGGAGGCCTCAAGGACAGTAATTTTTCTTTTTTTTTTTCTTTTTTTTTTAAGTAATTTTGCCTGTTAAAGCTGTTTGGCAGAGAAAGGGCACTATGGTTTGATTAGATGATAGAGATGACTGAGGGCCCTTTGAGGAGAGGAGAAATTGGGTCGTGGTTGCAGATTGAGAAGACAGAGACAGCAAAGATAGGGTAAAATAAAGTCACAAGAATAGAAAAGGAACACTGATAAGACAAGGTCACGAAGAAGAGAGAAGACAAAATCAAGAACATTACATTTGCCTTTAGAAAGAACAAGAGGCTCTCTTCTTTTGAAACATGAGAGAAGGAAGGAGCAAGTTACAGAGATATTTTGGTTTAGGAGGAAAGGCAAATAAAATAGTTTACAGTGAATGACTTGGATTATCCCTGTGGTCTATGACACCAGCTCATCTTCTGTGAATGAAGGCAGTGGGTGGTGTTTATTACCCTAAAAAGCAGAACAGGACCTCTGTGTATAAGCTAGAGAGAGAGATTGACTGGGACCCCCAATAAGAAAGAACTTATTAAAAAATCAGCACTGGTGGACAGTGGGTTTGGCCTTCTCACATAGTTGTAAGCTGCAAGACAGAAGGTTCTAGCTGGGGATGGAGGAGCAGCTGTCGCAATGCCGTGTGGGGGATTTCTGCACCGGGCAGGGCTGTGGGCTGATGGCCTCCAAGTCTCCTACTGTGTGGCACTCGATGCCAATGTTATATGTGCAGGGTATTTCCGCGTCAACAGTTCAGGTGTCACTGTGATTGAATACAATAAAAAGAAGCCTGTGTGGACCAGAAGAGAGTGTAAAGGAAAGAATGCATGTGTTATACAATGTCTTGATTTCCTAAGTAGAAAATCATCTATTTGTAGCAAAGGAACTAGCTTGTGCTGGAGTTAGAGCTTGTCTCCGAAGGATAATACTCTATATGTCTCCATAGCTTGGCAGCTATGAAATTTGGAAGTATCATTATGTTCTGGGGAACTTTATATTTATGCATGAGCTGCAGTGTAGCTCTGGTGGAGAAAGTCTCAGAACCCTCAAGCTTTACCACTGCTGAGAGGCGAATGGGAACTTGCTAACAAGCAAAGCACATTACCAATGTGCTCTCTGGAACTCAAAACAGACAAACAAAAACCTTAAAACCCTCTATTTCAAGCACTGGCCTGATTCTATAAATCAATGCCATTAAGATTACACCAGATTTTCTGCACGGCAATGAAATGTCGCAGAAACTTGGCCATTGTTCAACAAGACAGCTATCCCTTTTTTTTAAATAAGAACTATATATTCCTAGAATTAACATTTATTCTAACAATAAAATATTCCAGCACGAAATACTATGCATCTCAAAGAAACCTGCCCACAGATTTAATTTAAACTGGTCATATAATTCAATTAAAATTTAAATCTATAAAGAGAAGTCAGTCTGTTGTGACCACATTAGTCATTCCCCACAATATTTTTCCAAAGGAGTAAAATACACGACAGCAATGAGCACCAAGTAATATTTTGAGTCAAAGTTCAGTACCAGAGATCCTTTGACATCTTTCGACATATGCAATATTAAAAGTCATACGATGGGTCATATTTCACGTGTCAAGGCTGATAGTTATTTGTGCCTACCACACTCCCTGGCACAGGCTAAGTTAGCTTAGCCTATTGAATAAATGAATGGATGCATGAAAGAACGAATGAATTTTGTTAGCAGTAGCTCAAAACCCACTGTGTGAGGAGGTCTGGTCTCTATCCAGACTCTGAGCACTTTCCTGGTGTTCACAATGACCTTGTGGTTTTCCAGCATCACCAGCCCCGGGACAGGGTGGCAGGCCCTCAAAAATCCCTTTGACCCAAATCCTTCGACACGTACAGGCTGGGACCCCTAAACATGGTCCACTTGGAAAGTCTGACTGGATCTAAATGTAGTTTGGTTTATTCTTCCAGAGATTCCCTCCAGAGAAGATGGATATTTTCCAAGGTCCCTTAATTCCCTCTTACCTCCACCACAGGAATTAAAGTTGAGAGAGGGAAAAAAAGCAATAGATAATTGCTTTTTGGTTCTAAAGAGCACCCAAACCAAATCTTGGTGACATCTGCCTTCAATTAAGCCCTGCAAATGAATCTTTGTGGCTGAGGCCAGCTGCAGTCCACTAGGAGGGATATTTCAGCTGAGGTGTCTGTCATTCACTAACATCATTCACCAACTAATAAGGAACACAGTTTTGAACGTACTTTGACATTTATTATCTCATTTGAGGCCCATTACAACCCAGGAAAAAAAGGTGTTTCACAGAATAGGAAGCAGTCTGGGAGATACAGACCACACAGCAAGTAGGACATGGAGCTTAACTACACCCACCTTCTAACCCTACTCACATACCATTTCTACTATTCCTGGTTCTAACCCCATTTTCTTACTGCTCAGAGTTGGGAAAAACACTCAGGGATCATTGCTTGGTGAATGGTGCCTAATGCAACTTCTGTCTCCTCTCATTGAGGACATGAGTCCCTGGGATGTAGTCATGATGGAGTATTTCTGGAGATGTTTACCAAGTAGATTCTGGGCACCCAATACCAAGGGGTCCATAAGAGAAGCCAAGGAAATGTTTCTACTAGATCACATACCCAGGAAGAACTGCACTCCAGACGGGTGTGTCGAGTGCAGGGAGAACTCGGACCAGCGTTCCCCAGAAACAGGACCTCATGCACACACATGGACACACACCGTATCCCAAAAGCCTTAGCTCACTTGTGAACTCCCATAACTTTGAAAGTATGAATGCTACCAACTGACGAAAATCACGTGAAGCCCAATTATTTTTTGTCTATTCTTCTTCACTGTACTTACTAGACTTCCACAGTATTTTGTGAATTTTGACGAACATTTTCATTTTAACTTTTTTCTTCAGTCAGCATTTGCCACATTCAATCAGAGGGGCTGAAATGTCTTATCATATGAGACATGCCTACAATCCAGACAGCAAATGAGCCACATCTCACAAGAAGCCTGCAGTCAACTAAAATGTTCACAAGTTCTACTGTTAAAACTACATTACTCCTGACTAAACTGGTAAAACTGGCTTTCTTTTCAATGAAAAAAATACCTAAAGCACTAGTTTTTGTTAATACCGATTCAATTTCATCTTCTTGGATACAATCCATTCTGCTAAAATCCTTGTGGATCCTTGTTTTCCTACCAGATAATTTCATTCAAACACCATCCACATTCTCAAATAGGCATTTCTAGACATATTAAACTATACAGAATCCAAGGAAGAACCCTACTGGCATGACTCTCTTAACACACGGACAGTCCCTCCCTTCAGGGACCTTACGGGCCAATTCTAATAGTGATCTCCTCCAACACGGTGACATCAATCTATAAATCAGTACCTCTTGGACAGGACAGTTCTATCAATTAAAAATACAACCACTTATGGCCTTCAGACCATATATTTTTATCTTATTCAAAAGGATTTCAAGAGAGCTTCTGTCAAATGCACTAGCGACCAGTGCATTTCTCAGACCATCTCAGGGCATTCTTCTGACCCACCAGGTGAGTGATGAAAGGCCAGAAAAGGGGACAGTCTTGTCACAGCAATCTTGTCTATGTATTCTACTCAATAATATAAAGCTATAACTGCACACATAAAAAGATGGGTCAAAATAAACAAATAAAAATGAGTTCACTTGTAACTCAAGTTCAACTAAAATCCAGACAACCTCAAACATCTTTCTGTGGGTTGAACTGCATCCCACAAAAGATATATTGAACTTCTAACCCTGGTACCTGTGAATGTGACCTTATTGGGAAGTAGGTTCTTTGCAGATGTAACCATGTTAAAATGAAGTCATAGTGGGTTAGGATGGACCTTAATCCAATAACTGGTGTCCTTCTAAGAAGAGGGAAATGAAGACAGACAGAGAAGAAGGCCTCGTGAGGTTGGAGTCAGAGACTAGAGTAGAGTAATGATGCAGTAGTAGCCAAAGGATTCCAAGCACTGCCAACAACCACCAGGAGCTAGTATTATAGCTTTGAAGGATTCTGATCCAGAGCCTTCAGAGGGAGCACAGATTTTCCCTATACCTTGAGTTTGGACTTCTGACCTCCAGAACTGTTGGAGAATCGATTTCTGTTGTTGGAAACCATCCAACTCACGGTGATTTGTTACAGCAGCCTTCGGAAACTCATACAACACCTATGCAAAAATGTGTAAGCTTGAAGTAATGCCTATTAACATCAGAATCAAGGGCACTCAGGAATTGGTAAAAAGAAAAAGTGAGAGATATACTTAGATTCCTGAGCAGGAGGCAGGCCCAGCAGGGGTGAGGTACATGGGTGAATAAACTGGCCAAGCAAGTTTGGGGGTGTTGACTTAAGGCTGGGGGGGAGCAGACAGAAAGGGATACACTGTTACAGGCTCCTCACAAGGACTTAACTCCCCCTCCCCCAGGTGTGAGGTATGCATTTCTCAACAAAATCCTGTCACTTTTTAATGGCAACAAAAATCACAAATTCGTCAGTTTATCATCAATATATAAGCAAAACTATGTTAAGCTTCCTGTCTCCAATTTGGCATTTTCCTTGCCTGTGCTTCATCGTTCTAAATGAGACAGCAGCCCATGCAGGGGAAGGAGCTGTTGGCCTCTCTGTCTCTATATATAGTCCCGTATCCACCATTTTTCGAAGGTGCTAAGATTCCACTGATTGATGACGATATCGCTAAAATGAGTTACATTTCAAGATGGAAAAAAGGAAGGGTTTTTTTTTTCTTCCCATGTGAAAATTAAGGGGAGGAAGGATGCTCCCTCATAGCTCCTAATATTGCTCTAGCTCCAATGTAGCCCATGAAATATAAGTCTATAATGGCAGAATTCCTCATTGGAAAGACCTTACGAGCGGTCTCCAAGAGCTTTCCCAGCAGTAATTAGGGGGATGTATTATTGCTAATCCTGAGCACACCGGGAGCTGGGTTAATTTTGAAAGATAAAATAAAAGTGCTGCCTTGTGGCAAAAGGCCACTTCTTGATGCCATTAAATCAAGCACAGCCCTGCTTGAGTATTAATTCCGAAGATGTCTGTACCCCCCGCTGATACTCCTTTTAGGATGCTACTATGGAATAGGCCAAATGAAGCCTCAATGTGCAAATACCATTTAGCAAGTACAGATAAGCTGGGATAAATCATCTCAGAGCACTTAAAAAAAGATTCAAATTTTAATACATTAGCACTAGAACATGCTGTACAAGCAACAGGGAAATTGCAGTTGTCAATGTGTGAATTTAGTCTCAGAGTAAGTTCATCCAAGGAAGTAAAATCTCAATTTAGATTCTTTTTCTACCCCCTTCCCCCAATCCACGTGTTTCTCTCAGGATGGGGGAGGACACTGTTACTCAGCAAATGGATTTCACACCAAGAAATGGTTAGGGTATATTCATCAGGGGTAAGAACGTGAAGTTCTCACTTTCTCACTGGAATAGTTGGAAGTGGTCTTTCCAAGTACCAAACCATGCATGATGGGCTAGGTGTTTCGATTCACGTGTGTGCACGTGCACCATTATGCATGCATGTAGATATCAATCTGTCTGTCTCTCTATCTATCTGCCTGCATTCTTAATGAGAAAGGATTCTCAAGGGAAATCACAGTGGATTTTCTGGAATTTTTTCTGTCGTACTTTCCAGAAAGCCTGTCTGCCTGCTGTCGCCAGGGAATAGGACAGGCTGCTGCATCTGGTGTGAGAGCACAGCGTAAGGAAGGGAAAGCCCCCATCCAGGGCTCTCACCATCAGGGGGCTAGGCTGGGGAGAGGCCCCAAGTCTACGTGGAGGCTGGATAGAGGCCTTTGCATCCCCAGGTCAACAGGGCTGATTTGAAACTGAACTGTATTCCAGTTGGAATTTGACAGGTTGTTTTCTATCAAAGCAACAAATGAAACTTTCATTTCAGAACGCATGGTTCTTTCAGACTGTTCTATAAGAAGCAGCTATTTTCTTTAAATCGAAAGTCAAGCCAGTTTATTTTTCTCAAAACTGTGCTGTGGGTTCCTGCCTGACTCCTAACATTCTCTTGTTCTACACAAGGGCAAGGCTGTCTCATTCTGTAGAAGGAAGGGGTGGGTTTGGGAGTATTTATTTACATAAATAAATGTGCTGGTGTATTTACATAAATCTTTGCACCCAAAGGGCACATCAACCAGAGATAAAGATGGAATGTATTTAGAGAAAACTTATTTAGAGAGAAAGAGATACCTTCCAGTTAGGTTCTTTGAACCAAAATAACTTAAATCTCTTCAAATGACACTTCTATCTATCATATTATCTATCTAACATATTATATCATATACAGACTTCCACTGGGCATTTGAAGTTCAATCTCTCTTATTCCTATCCCTCCCCACACACCCTAAGTCATTTTTTTTAAAGAAGCACTTAGTTTTCTTTCTTTCTTTCTCTTTCTTTCTTTCTTTCTTTCTTTCTTTCTTTCTTTCTTTCTTTCTTTTCTTCCTTTCTTTTTTTTAAAGATTTTATTTATTTATTTGACAGACAGAACAAGTAGACAGAGCAGCAGGCAGAGGGAAAGGGAGAAGCAGGCTCTCTGCTGAGCAGGGAGCCCGATGCGGGGCTCGATCCCAGGACCCTGAGATCATGACCTGAGCCGAGGCAGAGGCTTAACCCACTGAGCCACCCAGGCGCCCCCTAAGTCATTTTTAAATGATGAAATAATCGTACTAGGTTTAATGCATATAGATGACATGCATACATATGTATTAATAGAGTTTATGAACATGCATCCACCGTGGGAGAGTGGAACCCCCGACATCCCCTCACTTATCCTGTCCTGTCAGTGCTCAAGTGTTTCCCATCCCCTTCGTCAAAAGCTCACTAATTTGTCTCTGCGTGCATTTAAGTAGAAAATTCATTACCACTTCAAAAAGCATTTCCAACTATCTGGTGTCTGAATTGTCCATAAATATGTGATATTCCCCTAATTAAATTAGAAGTAATATGATTAAGGAGAGGTCTCTTCTGTCAGTGCAATAATCTTTCCTGTGATGCTGGTTAAAATTCTGAAATGACTTATAGCATCAGAAAAGAATCTTTCTTGAAGTCACAACCTCTCATACTCATTTCTTGAGACAGTCTTTCCCTCTTAATCAACTGTCTCTTCTTCACCTACTACAATCACATTTCAATTTGAATCGAAGGACGCTACCCTCCTCCTCTTTGTTCCCTCACAGATGCTAATGACATACAAATTCTGTAGTAGTTAAAGGAAAAGGGATGCCAGGCCACTCTCCCACCCAGTTAGGAGCCAGAGGAGGCTAGTGAAAGCTCCACCTAGAAACACACTCAATAATTTTATGATCACAAATCTCTCAACTACACATGTTGACAAAAATAGGGAATTAAAAACATAGAAATCTGCATCACGGTTTTCTATAAAACATCAATTTAGTTATTAAGTGGTTATAAATTAGCCATTGGTAATTTAGTCTTTTGAATGATTTAACCTTTCCAATTATCATTTCATCTGTTTTCTATATAAAAAAATCAAAGAAATTCGAGATATGAAAAAGACATGCTGGGCGAGGATCTGAAACTGATTTGGTAGCTTTGGGGTTGACATAATCTTGGCCTGGTGTGGCTCATTTTGGAAAGCTGCCTCAAATTTCCCCTGGTTTTGAACTTTTTTTTTCCTTACCACTTTCATCTAGCAAGAAATCATCCTGGTAACGGAACTTCTCCGGTCCACATGCAATAAAAATGTCATCGTCACCAAAAAAGTCCTGAAGGCACATCACCTACAAGAGAAAAGCATGGCACTCAGCAAGGGGTCAGCAGAACAGCAATTACAACATCGCATCCCTGCAAGTAGACATCTGCATAAAGCCACTTCCCATGTCTAATGGAATCAACAGGGCAGCTTCTCCAGAGGAATTTCAAAAGAAGGTTTCCAGCATCTGTTACTAGTAAGAAACATGTTACATTTCAGTTGTGCAGGAAGACGGGATAAGGAAAATAGAACCAGTAACTGTCACATTTATTACCTGACATATCAATAGGCCATGAGGTAAGAGCCTTCTACTTTCATAACAGAGAGGATGCAGCGACACGTGGGAAAGGAACACCCCTTTATTCATTTGAACATAATATTCCTCGATAGTGATAAAAGTCAGCATATGATCTCAGCAACAAATATAGTATACATGCAGTGATCACTGTTTGGGGTGACTACTGAAGAAAATTATCTGTATCATAATATAAATATAATGATCTCCTTTAGACCCATTCTACCTCCAGATGAAAGAGAAGTAGAAGTCTTCGTAAAAAGAATAACAAAATAGATATTTCTGAGATTCATCTACAGACACTGGGCAGCTCTAGGCCCACCACTCAAGTCATGCTGACCTTGAAAACTCCTGTGCTGCCCTCCTTCTTGTAGGCAGGCAAAAGCAAAGTTTTAAAACCGCCTTTTGATATTTATTCAACTTATTCTCCAATGAGAGCTTTAAGAGAGCTAAATGTCGTTTTTCAAGTACATATGGTCAAAAGGAGTAATTTCCAGCATAGTGCTCTCTGTCGTTGGATATGTGGTGAAATATTTTGTTCGCAATATGTATGATGCCAACAGAAGGCACTGGGAACACTGCTGATTTCTATTTTCAATTTCCTTTGCTTGAAGCACATCATGAAGCAGCCAATTGAAGGCACCCATTCAGAGCTGTATGAAACAGACTTTCTAATAGCATTTCCCCTTGGATATCTGAGGCCCACAGACAACGCCCCCTGGCGTGTTTGATCCTTTTGGCCTGGGTTTATGATCAGATCCTCCCTCGTTTGTTTGCAGTCAGCTGCAGGGTGTCTCTGGGGTTCTGCTCTGTGTCAATGCTTGGTAGCACTGTCCTGACACATCGAAGGTACTGTGACACTTACAGTAATAAGCTGGGAGAACACAGCATTACTGAGAGGTCCCAAATACAATATTGTGTAGCCTTTAGATAGTTTTTCCAAGTAAGCTCTCACTTCCAAATAATCACTTGGCTGAAATTTTAAGAATGACATTTCCAGAAGAGTTTGATAATAAACATTAAGTATACATGAGGTACATCCATGACATATTTCTGAAAAGCTTGAAAAAATAGGTGATTTAAGAGGGACGTTATAATGATCAAAGAAAATGGACTAAAGATCTTCAAGAGTGGTGTCAGAAGCTTCCGTCTTCTACTTGGGATAAAAACAGGGCCTTTGTGGGCACCTGGGTGGCTCAGTTGGTGAAGTGTCTGCCTTTGGTGCAGGTCATGATCCTAGGGTCCTGGGATGGAGCCCAGCATTGGGCTCCCTGCTCAGTGGGGATCCTGCTTCTCCCTCTCCTCCTCGCCCTGCTTGTGCACTCTTTCTCTCTCTGCCAAATAAATAAATAAATGAAATCTTTAAAACAAAACAAAATAAAAAAAACAGGCCCTATGCGCTTGGGTGGCTCAGTCATTAAGCGTCTGCCTTAGGCTCAGGTCATGACCACGGGGTCCTGGGATTGAGCCCTGCATCAGGTTCCCTGCTCTGAGGGACGCCTGTTTCTCCCTCTCCCACTCCCCGTGCTTGTGTTCCCTCTCTCGCTGTGTCTCTCTCAATTAAGTAAATAAATAAAATCTTAAAAAACAGAAAAACAACAAAAAACCAGGCCCTTTGAATTCAGAATCCACTCCATTTTACTCCTCCCTTTCTGTCTGATCCCAGCTGTGGCCCTGTCCATCTTTATCTTCAGGACAAGCACCCCACCCCAGCCTTCATGATCAGCAGTTGATGTCATCCCAACCAACCGCATACAGGCCATTTTCATCTTACACACGTAAGTCTTTACTGAGCTTATTATGTGCCAGTTAACATAGAGCATATACACACAAAAATGAATAAAACATGGTCTCTCCCTCATGCAAATATGTGAACAATTAACCTTAAAAGACAGTAATTCTTAGATTGTGGATGGTTAATATATTTTGTGCAAAAAAAAAGTGGAGGGAGTCCAATGGACAAATAGATTTGGTAAATACTGAATTCATCCAATATAAACAGGTTACTTTATTTCTGGTCCTTGCAAAACCCTTCATGTACTCATGTACATCACAACTCCAAAGAGAAGAGATAGTAAATACAGTATTTCCCAACCTTATTTGACTCTAGAACTCTCTTCTTCACACAGCATCATATGGACTAGTGCGTGATGGGGCTCCCTTTGGTTCTGCACTGATGGCCAGAGGTGAAAAGAGCTCAGGGACCACACAGCGGAAAGTAACGTAACGCACTCTCCTGGGCAACCATATTTCTCTAGCTGATAAACATTTATAATGGGCCCGCTCTGGGCTATGCTGTGTGCCAAACATTATGATGACAAATCTCTAATGGATGAAAAATACTGTTTTCCAAAGGAAATGGCCCTTTCATTCCACATATTCCCATCATTTATATTCTAGAACATCAGATTGCCAAACACATCACATTCATCTCTGTGGGCATGTTTTATGCTATTGCTAAGCAGGCAGATAACTATCATCAAAACTACAGCCCACAATAAGCAGGTTGCCAGCTAACTAACTCCCTTCCATCACGTAACCATGACCGTCCTCTAAGCCTGAGACTCAAAGAACAGAACAGCCAATGATCCAGTTTGGACAGTTTAAGTTTAATTCTGTTGGCAAGTGGGAAATGAAACACGATGAACTTTTGATGTTGTTTCCAACTCCAGGATTCCAAGAACATAAAAGGAATGCAGCGATTGTTAAAGAAAAGTAACTGTCATCGCCCAGCACAGAAAGGCAGGGAAAAGTCATTTCAGGGCCAAGCAACATGTATTCATTTACCTCTCAATCTTTAGTGACTAAAATCAAAGAATTTGTTGAACTATTAGAAACTGTAATGTCTTCTGTGCTCTCTGCTCTGGCATCACGTAGCCATTTCCCTGCTCACCACTTCCCACCAAAGAAGGTAGGTATGGTCAGTAGACCAAATTCAAAGTTATAAAGCAGCTCCTTATTAGAAGCTTTGATAAAAGATTTGATAGAAAAGAAGGCTTAAAGATGGACTTAGGATAATCTATGCGTTTCTATTATCCATGCTTTCACTCTCTGTCATTGATCTAGAGGTGGCTATAATGTATTCCATCTAACAAAAAAAAGGAACAGAAGAAGATGTATAACCCTCTTCTGTAGGCCAGTATTCTGTGAGAATTTTCCTTTGGCATTACCAGACACACTAATATCAAAGGATTACCAATGTGTAACATCTCTCAAACCTAGGCCTTTCCCCGCCCTCCTTCTCTTTACCCCCATTTCCACATCAATCCAGAGCTTATCCTCCTACCTGTGGACCTTGGCATTTCCCTTTAGTGGATTTTCTCGATTTTACCTTCTTTCTCTCCAATCCATCCTGTTTAATTCTGCTAATCCATTCTTTTTTTTTTTTTTTTTTTTTTTTTTTTTTTTTTTTTTTTTTAACTTTCAAAATCTCTCTTCATGACTCAGGAAAACATCAATGGCTTACCATCAGCAAGGTAAAGTTCATCTTCTGAGTCTGGCATGCCATCTGGTTCCAACCTACCTTTTAAGTCTACAGTAGTCATGCCATGTATCTGATACTTAATAAGCATTTATTGGTTGGAAGCATGGATGCATGGATGGTTGCTTGGATGGTGGATGGATGGGTGGATGGATGGATGACTAGATGTTTGCATGGATATGGGTGGATGGACGAATGGATATAAGGACAAATGCAAAGGCTATGCTCTCACCTAAAACACATTCCAATTTATCTGCTTTACATAGTCTTCTCAGAAAAGGGCTTCTTCTTTCCTGCTTGCAAGAATTTTTTTTTTTTAAGATTTTTATTTATTCATTTGAGACAGAGAGAGAGATTACAAGTAGGCAGAGAGGCAGGCAGAGAGAGAGGAGAGAGGAGGAAGCAGGCTCCCCACCGAGCAGAGAGCCCGATATGGGCCTCGATCCCAGGACCCTGGGATCATGACCTGAGCCGAAGGCAGCGGCTTTAACCCACTGAGCCACCCAGGCACCCTTGCAAGGATTTTTGTCTTTTTTTTTCCCACTTGGTACCCCCTCCTACCTAACTCTTTTCCTATTCAAATCTCTCCTATGACTCAAGGCTCAGTTGAAGATTCAAGCCTTACCTTCTCTATCCACTCTAATCCAAAGTGACTTACCCCTGCCTGAACCCTTAGTCATCATTCAATAAATGTTCATTAAACACATATTATTTACTAACCTCTGTGCAAGGCCTTGAGAATACAACTGCCTCACCCTTCATCTCTTCTCTTCCAGTACATATGTGTATAGATAGACTTACACTCCAAAGAATATCCAACACACTGTTGTGAATTAATAATTCAGCAGGAAGTAAACTGCATTATCTACCAGTGGTTTATGTTATGGGCCTGGAGTCAGGTGGCTGAGTTGCAGTCTTTGCACTGTGACTACCTCTGACTTGGACAAGTTAGGAAATCCCAGTCAGCTGTCTTGAAACACATCCTATTTCTGAAGATCCTACCTTTAGTCAGGGCAGAGGTAGTGCCTCCTGTGGGCGGGATTCTTCAGCACCACAGACACATCTGCTCAGGCACAATTTCCCAAAAGCATACCCTGCCATCAAAGCCCAGGTTCCGAATTAACCCGACTCTGCTACTTAGATGTTCATCTCTTTGTGTCTCATATCAAATATGTTCATCATACTGGTTGCTTTAAAGATTAGATGAGTTAAGACTATGAATCAAAAGGGCATAAGTCCTCGATCCATTTTCGTCATTTTTATTAGCTCAAATGCATTTTTACTTCCAAATAAGTATAAGCCAAATGTATACTTAATATAAGCAAATAAAAAAGAAAACATAGTATGTAGCTCCTCAGCACTATAGCAACAGGCTTCCTTCCTAAGTGAATTTGGATAAAATACAGCATATAGGTGCCCCTTCTCACTTAGGGAATAGGAATTCTACTAGTATAATTACTTTGGTGAAAAGCGTACTTTGAATTAGCATCACGGAAATGGTGCAAGGTTGGTAGAAGTTGCTAACATAGAAGCTGGGATACGGTACATGTTTTCCATCAGGCTTCCACTGAAACGATGCTATGAATGTCATTAACGACTACGGTCACCTGCCGGCACAGGTCTGGTTCTATAAACCCTGTCTGAACTCAGGACCCCTTGGGATCTGTCCCAGCTTTTAGTTCTGTGGGCTCCAGAAATTTGTATTCCTCTGAGGAAACTATCCCTGTCAAAATATCCCCACGCTAGAAAAGAAACTGTATGTGTATTATATGTAGTTCATAAAGGAGGAAATCAGTATATGGCATACAATGCCTAATATTCTATCAATTAATTTGCAGTTCTTACCTAGTGCTTTAATTATTATATGAAACTCTTGGGTTATTATATGAAAACCCCAAATAAAGACATCCCGTTTATTGCATCAGAGTTCATCTCTGATGGAACTTAGCATAATGCCACACTCACTGTACCTCAAAAAAAAACCCAAAAAACAAAAACCAAAACGGGTGGCTATAATTGCCAGATGTATTGAAAAAGCCCTTTGAGACTCAGGATACCTGGGTTCTAAGACTGGATTTGACATAAACATTGTATAAACTTGGAATAGTTCCTTAAGTTCTCTTGGTTATCAGTTTCTACATTGGTTCTACTGTTTTACTGCAGTAATTGATATGGTGAAGACGTAAAGAAAAGGTGAAAATTCTTCTTGGTGTGATGACAGCAACAATAAGAGTTCTATGGGGGGCGCCTGGGTGGCTCGGTTAGTTAAGCGTCTGACTTTGGCTCGGGTCATGACCTCAGGGTCCTGGGATAGAGCCCCGCCTTGAACCCCAAGTTGGGCTCCGTGCTCAGTGGGAACTGCTTCCCCCTCCCTCCCTCTCTCTCTGCCCCTTCCCCTGCTCCTTCTCTTTCTCTCTCTCTTTCACTCTCAAAAAAATTAAAATACTTTTTTAAAAAAGAATAGTTATATACATTATTACATGTAATCCTCAATATACATTATTGCACTGAACCCTCCCTGCAGTAAAGGAGACAGACTCTATTGACATAGTTAGATGTTATTTGTATCCCAACTGTACACATTTAAAAAACAACTTAGCCAGATTCAACAGAAGATGTGTAGAAATTTGAAACAATTCAAAAGCAGGCTCTTAAAACAAATCTATTCCAAGCACAGAAATATGTACCCTTACATTTGTGTATTATAAATTTCAGTTAATAAAACCATTTTAATAATACTTATCACATATATTGTACATAAATCATTTCTAGCAAAAAGTGTCTAACAAATTTTTGGAAAGGAAGTTTGAATTATTTCTTTGATCCTAGGAAAACATATTCAGCTTTCTGACTCTTTTTATGTAAAATATGAATTTATATCTTTTCCATTAACTTGTCATTACCTACACTTGTCCCAGGAGAGACTGAGCTGCTTCCAGGGAGTAAAGAGCCACTATAGACAAATATGGACTTCCCCTCCTCTGAGCTTCCGGTTTGAGTTGCTGTGCACAGACAGAGAGTCAAACAAAGGCAATAAAAGCATCTGCTATTTACACATTTCCAAAGCAGGACTGTGGAATCCAGTCCCCCTCACTGGAATGAGATCTCCTTGGTGACGCTGACATCACGGAGCTGGGGGAGAGGTTCAGCAGTCGCTGTATTTTCTTTACAAGAGCGCCCTCTACCAACAAAATGGAATATGTCTGCAGCCACAGCCTCATTTTTTTGAAGCCACACAAGTCATGGTGTCCCTACCACAATTTCCCCTTGCGTGAAACACTAAAATATTTCACCATCACCTAATATATTTTAAGTGAGATTACGATTACAGAGGTAGAAGCCAAGAAATTCAGTCCATTCATTGGAATCACTAAGTACAGCATACCCCTTCTGTTTTAATTATCTTTCTTTTAAAAATATTTATTATTTCTCATTCTTCTTGATTCCAGTTAAAGAGGACAGACTGAAAGGTTCAGTTTTAAGGAGACTCTTTTCCAAAAATAAATGCTTATACCTGTGTTTAAAAAAGTCCAATCACCTGTGCCTCTAAAGCATCAGAATCAATAAACTTCTTTTTCTGCCCAATTCATAATGTGACCATTATAATTAGTTTTCAGTTAAAACTTGGCACATGTGGGCCTCCTCATCCTGCCAAAACCTAGTTTTGATAAGGTTTCTCTTCGAAATTCATTCCATACTTGGCTTCTTTTCTCCACTCTTAGCATTGAGTGTTGTTATTATTCACGTGATACTATAAGTCAACCACTGTGAATTTTTCTGTTCTATAATCATGTAATTCTATACATTTCTGATTCTAAAATATGTCTATAATTTGTTTTATAGCCAAATATCAGGAATGTGTTGTCATGTTATTGCCATTAAAAACACATTCTCCATTGTCTCTTTATCACTTTTTTATTTCTTTGATGATAAACTTAGCAAATGATTATTTATTCTACAATTGTTCTTCTAGCAAGAAATTTCTGATAAAGAAAATATCTTGAAGAAACTCTGGTTCTCACCCAGAGAAAGAAAAAGCCATTAAGAAGAGAAATAAATTACTCAAATAATAACAACAGAGGAACATAAAGATCCTCAAACTACTTTTCACAAGTTTGAAGCTCTAAGACACTTTTTTCTTTTTTTTTTTTTTTTTTGCAAAAGCAAATAATACTGTTGAAATTCTGAAATGGCTAGTAGTTAGCACTGAAATAATATGCTGGTGCTTAAAAAATAGAAAAAAAGAAAATGTCCTCTTCTGAAATGTAAGCAATTCAATTTGCTGACTCCAAAAAAAAAAAAATTACGAAATGGAAAGTACATTCATTCTTTGATCGTGTTCTCAGCTGCTCGTGTAAATGAACGTGCACCTAGAGCAGCATATTATGGGACGTACTCTGACAGAACATACTTTCCTTAGAGAAAAGGAGGCACTAAAACACATGCTAATGTAAGGCATGTGTTGGGGTTCTTGGCATGCAAATAAAGTTAGGACATGTGCCTTACAATGGTTGGGCTTCAGACCCAGATAAATAAACCCAACCCACAAAACCTGTGTCAGGCCAACACCCTCAGATACAGTTTCTCTGGTTCGGGAGTTGAAAACGTCGGTAAAGCAACCAGTTGCTATCTTGCAATGTTGTTAACTCTTACTCAGCTTGCACTGGATCACAGTGCACAGATTGCAGGTGAATCACAGTGCTGTGAATTGCCCTTCTGATATTTTCGAAGGAGCCCGAGGCCAGCGCCAAGGCCTACAATGTGCCACGCCCTGGACACTGGACTCACGTCATTATATTGATTCCTCACCAGACCCTTTGGTGAAACCTGATTTTTAAGAAGTTTTGCAAGAAAAATCACCATCCAGGGACGCCTGGGTGGCTCAGTTGGTTAAGCAGCTGCCTGTGGCTCAGGTCATGATCCCAGGGTCCTGGGACCAAGTCCCGCATCAGCCTCCTTGCTCAGCAGGGAGCCTGCTTCTCCCTCTGCCTCTGCCTGCCACTCTGTCTGCTTGTGCTCTCTCTCTCTCTCTGACAAATAAATAAATAAAATCTTAAAAAAGAAAGGAAGGAAGGAAGGAAGGAAGGAAGGAAGGAAGGAAGGAAGGAAGGAAGGAAGAAAAAAAGAAAGAAAGATCAACATCCAAAGAATGGGTGTCTGGGGCCAAAAACATAAAGATAATCATTCTGTCTTTTCTATTCTTGCACATTGGCTTGTCACTTACAGTTGCAGGCAGAAAATGATATTCGCAAAGCTATGGAAGTATGTGTCTGCCAGAAACATTCGTAAATGTTGCTTGACATTGAGGTATGGAATTGGTTGCTTTAAACATTTCTATTTCTATTTCCAATCTACTTGCCTGGATATGTGGCTTGACATTAAAAGGGGTTTTTTAAAATATGATTCAGACTAGTCTTCTTAAGTAAGTGATATTTTCTAATGACAATCCTGTAAAATGAAAATCTCCAAAATGGTTGTTGCTACTATTCCCATCACCGCCATAAGGGTCAGCACTGCCCCTTGACCATTGGCACCATGGCCACGGTCATCATCCCCACCTCCATGGTGGGAGCCCTCATAAAGCTTTGGAAGTTTTTTTGTTGTTGTCGTTGTTGGTTTTTCTTAAATAAGCTGAGGACAGAGCCTTTTGTCTCCTGGGTGTTCGGTATTGGTCAGGGTTCTACTCATCAGATACTTAACCACTTCTAATTGAGAATATGATCCAGGAGTATTTAGTACAAATGCAACCTAAAATTATGTTCTAAAACTATTAAGTGAAAAAATTACTTTTTTTCTTTACCCAAACTCGAATGTAGCTAATAAAAACATTTACATAGCATCAAAAATATTACTTTTTGGGGAAAAGTATTTCTTCCAAAAATATACTTTAGAGTAAGTCGGCTTTTAAAATTGCCAATAAAAACATTCTCTGGAATTGTATGAATAATAATACCATTTTTGCATAATCATATTTAGATCCAAGCACAGCTAATAAAAGGCTGAGAGAGAGAGATGGCAGTGGTAAGATCAAAAGTTTTATGATCCAAACTGAAAGCTTGGTTTAAAAATTTGTTTTTATAAATAAATGCTGATAGGGGTGTACAACTATGAATACACACATGGAGATATTCCTTATTCAATGGTCTTTTAGAATATAATAGATGGTGACCATATTTCTTCTTTGTCTTCATCTTATACCATGTATATTAGAGTTTCCATAATTCTCTTTTTAATCTAAATTTAGAGTTGAGTGAATATCATAGGGCCAGTTGCCATTTCCCCACAAAGCTGTAAGTGTAAAATGTAAGGACTTCAAATGCCTAGAGGCCAGGAAGTTAACAGGAACAGTGAAGTGGGTCAGCATAATAAAACACAGTGCAAATGGGGCAATAAATGATAATTAACATAGGCAGACAATAGGAAATTGGTGGGGATTGTAATAAACTGGAAGTTTCCCTTCACCTAAATGGCGCAGCAGCAGTTACTTGACACTTGTCATGCAGCAAAGTAAGCCCAGGGCTGATACACTGAGTCTTTAAGAAAAAGTGAAATCTGATTTTTATTTGAAAGTCCCTGATTTTTAGAAGTTGGCAGTAAATTCATTTTTTTATTAAAAAAATTGTGCATTGCAAATAAAACACACCTGTGTCCTAGATTCAACCCTTGCGGAGGCAGTTTGCAATCTCTGGGGGAGAATTCCACACTAAGTGGCCATGAGCCGTGGTTAATGTGCTCAAGGCTGGTCTCCATGGCTGTGCCCAAGTCCCAAGGAAGGTAACCAGGCTTCCCAACAGACTGTGATACCTATAATTTCCAAAGGTAGGGTAGGACATAGTCATGACCCAACACATCTTGAAAATTAGAGCCTGTGTGAAAGACACAATACAACTTGTCTTGTGTGTGTGTGAGCACACTGTGGGCGCGTCCACATACGTTTACACGGGTCCTGGTCAAAGGGTGGATCTGCCAGCTGAACTTGCTTTTTGCGCCTTCCTCTCTCTTCAACCATCTCCCTTCCCCCCTCCTGGGAGAGAAGAGGAGTGAAATAGAGAGCATGGAGAATCGGTGACATGAAATTTCAGGGCAAAGGTTACCAGCTCGGTCAAGACGGAACCAAAGTAACTCCCTGTAATAAAGAGCAGAAGCACATTTCACTTCTCTCTCCCACCCCTTCTGTCATCTCCTGGCTACGCTACAAGGTCTAATCGCGGTGTCAATAGCTACCAGCTTCATCTTAAAAATGAAAGGTGACGAAAAAAGAAAAAAGAAGGAGGAGGAGGAGGAGGAGGTCGATCATAAGCAGCAGTTTTCTTTCCGATCATACCTGATCTGCCCAATTGTGAAAAACAACCATGGCTACTAAGAACTATTAGAGATTTTTGGCTCTAGTTGGAAAGGAGCAGAGTAAATAAAACTCAACCATCTAGGGAAATAGCCTAGGACAAATTATTATTTCACAATAATTTCTAACACTTTCTAATTTATTAGGTTTCTCACAAGTCAGTCGACACGGTAAGTTGACATGATTCTTCCTTCCTTTCACAAACTTGTCTAATATTGCTGGCCTTCCCCCAAACTGTGATGATTAGCTCTGAATATCCTTAATGGCATTTAAAGGGTTAGGCCCATTTATATTAGCACAGGGAGATTCTCTAGATGTTTGGATGAGAACATACTCATGTTTACACTTTCTAATGTTCTAGCTCTCATTTAACAATACACCCATACAGAAGAGCGTACAATAGGTACTTTCAACAACCCGGAGTGGCCTTGAATAGCTTTGCCTGGTAGCTCTGGAATCAGGGATAGTCAGGTTTAAAACTCAGTTCCATTAATTACTAGCTAGGAGACAAGGGTCAATTACTCAACATTCGGAAATCTCCTTTTCTTCATAGAGAGAATGAGGATAATATTGTATCTACCTCCCAGGAGGGCAGAAAGAATTCACTGAGATAATCTGTGGTCATGTGGCAGGCAGAGGAAGTGTTTAGTAAAAAGGCAAAAAACAGTATATATGCCTTAAGTTAATGTGGCTGAAGCATAAACTCCCAAGATTATACTCGGAAAAGTCCATGATCTTGGACTAGAAGGCAGAATAAATCATCAGTTTCTCGTCTGTCTTCCTTTGTACTGTGTTTCTGCTGAAAATTATTCCATCTAATGGATGTCAGACTTCAGACAACCGTAAGACGTTAGAATTGCAATCAACACTAACCAAAGTGCGTGAAAATAACATTCCCTTTCCCTCTGTGTCTTATCCATTTTTTCTCTCATATGTGAAGAATACAATGCAATAACTCTATTAATATAAGCTATCTCCTTACAGCCTCTGAAAATCAGATTCTTTTCAAGTGCCTGACAAGTAGATGACTAAACATTCCCTCCATGCTGAAACATTTGTCCATGCCAATCACAACTTCCTTGATGTTAAGGGAAATGAAATCGAAGCATGAACTGCCATGAAGAGCAGCCATTTGCAGCTTTAAAACCATAAAAGAGGCATAACCGTTCAACAGGAATCTCAACATTGAGGTCCTCTTCTTGTGTGTCATTTAAACAACTTCAAGTTTGAAATCTGCCCCTATTACTACGTCTCTTCAGATATAAATAAGGTTAAAATCACCATATGCGACAGTTACTCTCATTAAACGTTATTTAAACAAAACCATCACGATAATTTAATTTCTAAAGTGAGCTGGAAACTTCTTTCTGCATTATTTGTAGTGTTATACTGCCCTGCAGTGTCCAAACACATGAACTGTTAACAGTATTGTTTGAGCTCAAGAAATGCCTTTGTATGAACCTTTACAGTGAACAGAATAGTTATTTTCTACAATGTCTCAGTGAGGGATGTTGCTATGGTTTAAACTGTGCCTCCCTCCTGAACTCCTATGTTGAAATCCTAATTCCCAGTACCTCAAAAATGTGACCTTATTTGGAAATTACGGTCACTGTAGATGCAATTAGTTAAGACGACGTCATGCTGGAATGGGGTGGGCCTCTAATCTGACTGCTGGCTTTATAAGAAGGGGACATTTGGTGATAGACATGCATGTAGGAAGGACACCATGTGATGATGAAGGCAGAGATTGGGGTGATGCTTCTAGAAGTCAAAGAAGGCCAAAGATTGCCAGCAAACCACCTGAAACTGGGAGTGAGGCATGGAACAGATTCTCCCTCACAGCCCTCAGAAAAAATCAATCCTGCTTGAACCTCGATTTCAGACTTCTAGCCTCCAGAAATTTGAGAATAAATTTTGGTTGTTTAAGCCTCCCACTTCACGGTACTTTATTACAAGTATATATCTTTCACGCTCACAAAAATATAGAGTGACATAAACATCTCCCACAAAACACACTCATCTCACTTTGACCACCAGGATAAGAAGAAAGGTTCAAAACAAAACGTTATTGTTAAATTTTAACCTGAAGGGTTTTTTTAGTAACATCAACTGTAAATAGCTTCATTTTTCTATTGTTAAGTTCTAGAGCGTTTTAGAGATAAACGCTAAAACCTAGAACATTTTATTAAAATATTATGGATGTTGTACTAACCTGAAAGAAAGGCAAACACATGGTTCTTATTCCTTTCTCATTTATGCAGTTTGCTCTGAGGCCGCCATGGCCAATTCTTCATTTTATGAGAGTTGTACAGACCCTGGGTTATCTAGAATCTTCTTTTCTCTTTGTCTTTCCTGCTTTGTTCATTGTTAGCCAGTTGTTTTACATTATATATGCAGGATAGAGGATTAAGGACAGGAAAGCCTTTATGAGACACCTCCTTGACTTCTAAGACAGAAGCAGGGAGAGAAGGAGTCATGACAATTCCCCAAGAACAAGTGGGTAACAGGTAGGACGTTGGACCAAGGTGAATCAGAACTAGATTGTCTTAATCCTGACTCTGAATCACTCTTGTGGGATCCCAATGTCTCCTGAATGCTGTTTTGTCTTCTCCAAAGACGGATTATATTAAATGAGTAGCAGCAATGCCTCTTTTAGCTCTTTCGATTCAAGATTTAGGAAGGACCACGTGCAATAGACAAACTGGGAAGGAAATGTTTATTGCAAGCCTACTATGCCTAAGGCCTAAAGATAAAATGCATGTTTATCACCAGATTGAGGGGCCTCTATAGCTATAATAGTGGGGAACAATGAGAATATCACTGATTTTACAATTTATTAATTGCTCTTATCGAATGTTTGGTAGGGTAGGGTATCAAGAGGAAGCTTTGTTTTGGGCATGTTTTATGAATAAGAAGACTGTGATTGTAAAGAATTGATTTTATGCTGAGAAGTGAAAGGTTATTACTAAATTTCTGGCATAGTCTAGTCAATGATAACCTTAAAACTTCAATGTTCCAAGTGTTTCTAGAACCATGAAATAGTTAAATTATCACTGCAGTATTATAACAACTCTGGAAGAACCAATTTTTTTTTAAAGATATGAAAATACTTCTAAAGCTAGGAAATAGTTAAATTATGGCTACTGTTTTATAAAGTTAAACTTGGGGAAAACAGTCTTTTTTAAATTAAGAAATACTTTTTAGAATACAGTAAAATTCTCTTGTATTAAATTATGAGAAGATAGTTGGGAATGATCATGAATTATTATGGGTCCTTTTCTGTAAAGAACTTCTGAAAACGAATTAAATTTAGAATATAAGGGGGTGTGTAAAATTACAGAACTAAAGATATTCAAAGGAATAATGCTCTGAAGTGCCAGGTTTTAAGAATTTAAAATACAGGTTGTGGGGAAAAAAAAGAAAGAAACCACTTTCACTAACAATGAAACTATAAGAATTCCAGGAGCAAACATTTTGTAAAAGAGGAAATGAACATGCAAATTGTATGAATGCATGGAATGCGTGATTTAAGAATTCATAGACAGTGCCAGGGTTTTAAAACTCTCTGCATTCCTCTCCTATTTGGCCGGTTCACTTTGCTACCTAAATCTCTGCCTCCTTGAAGCCATTACACACAGCTAACCAAATTACACTGAGGCATATGGCTGGAAATATTTACCTTCATATCATAAATTTAAATCTTCATTAATGACTTGCCAGAACATACTTTTTAATGTTTTTGCATCCAAGTTTTTCTATACATGCAAAAAATGTGAGCATCAAAAATAAACATTCTTATGTCTTCCAGGGGGGTTGTAAACTGAGACTTTCGGGCCAATTCTGTCCCTGCTGCCTATTTTTATAGAATCCGTGAGCTAAGAATGGTTTTTACATTTTAAAGTAAATTGAAAAAAAAATCAAAAGAAAAATAACGTTTTGTATCAGGTGAAATTCAGATTTTGGTGTTCACGAATAAAGTTTTATTGGAACAGAGCCACGTTCATTTGTTTCCCTATAGTATGCACTATAACAGCGGAGTCAAGTGGCTACCTCAGAAACCCTAATAGCTCAGAAAGCCTAAAATACCTTCTGTCTGACTCCTTCCAAAAAAGTTTGCTGACCTCTAATGTAAGTCACAACTTAGGTTGCTTTGACATGAAATCAGCAAGTTCCTTTATATCACATAACCAGATCCGAAGTCACTGGTGTAGTTTGTTAATCATTCTAAACCTAGCAGTCTCCTCAACACAGGGTAGATAATTTCATGAATGTGTCATTCATAATGCTAATAATTTTAAAAAATAAATACACACAACTGTCTTTCAGCGAGCACTATAGGAATATCCCTGTAGATGCCAATACCTTGCTACTCTGCCCAGGCCAATGATCGAGGCTCTGTGAACGCTGGCCATTCGTATCCATACGATGAGCTGATCCAGCACTGCCACTAATTCTTTGCTCTGACTCCAATTTAATTAACACCAGAATCTGGAGCTTCTGTACTAGGTACACACGGCCCTAATTCCATCTGATACCGACATGCTCGTTTTTAGCCAAAATTTTATTCATTTGGTTGTAAGTGGTGTTTCCATGTTAATATAGATAGATATAGATACATAGATATATAAGATACATGAGACAGATCTATATATATATTCTTACATATGAAGATCTATATATAATCTTATATTTATCTCTCTCTCTCTCTCTCTCTCTCTCTCTCTCTCTCTATATATATATATATATATATATATATATATCTTAGTTTACCGGTTGCCATGCAAAGCACAGAAAGAAAAATTCCTATTCAGTGAAACCTTAAAATTTCCCCCCATGAAGGAAAGTTCATCTGAAAGCAGGTAAGGACTAGTTCAAAACCTGTTTGTTCTGTTTTTTCTGTAAGGACCGACTGGAAGCCAATGAGAATCAACCCACACTTAATTCCTGTTTCCAAGGTCCCATCCACCTGCAGGGGTGCGTTATTTGTGGGAACGTAGAACGGTGCAGCCCTGGTGGAAAACAGTATGGGGGGGATCCCCCTTCATTTAAACATAGAATTACCATATGATCAACAATTCCACTTCTCGGTGTCTATTCAAAAGAAGTGAAAGCAGAGACTTGAGAAGATACTTGTACACTCATGGACACAGCCATTATTCACAACAGCCGAAAGGCAGAAATAAAGCAAGCGTCCATCAACAGAAGAATGAATGAACAACTAGGGTATATCCGTACAATGGAGAATAATCAGGCTTAAAAAGGCAAGACTGTCGCACACTACAGCATGGATGAGACTTGAAGACATTATGCTAAGTGAAATAAGCCAGTTACAAAACCATAAAGATTGTATGAGTCCACTTACATGAGTAACTACAGTAGTCGAATTCCTGGAGCTAGGAAGTAGAATAGCGGCGATTCCAGGGGCTGGGGGAGGGGATTGCACAGCTATTGTTTAATGAGTACAGGATTTCAGTTAGAGAAGATGAAAAAGTTCTCGAGATAGGTGGTGGTGCTAGTTACAAAAGAATGTGAAGGTATTTAATGTCACTGAACTATACCCTTAAAACTGGCTAAAATTGTAAATGTTATGTTATATATATATATATTTTAAAAAGATTTTATTTATTTGACAGAGAGAGAGAGAGAGAGAGAGAGAGATCACAAGTAGGCAGAGAGGCAGGCAGAGAGAGAGGAGGGAGCAGGCTCCCTGCTGAGCAGAGAGCCTGATGTGGGGCTTGATCCCAGGACCCTGAGATCATGACCTGAGCTGAAGTCAGAGACTTAACCCACTGAGCCAGCCAGGCACCCGTATGTTACATATATTTTGACCAAAATAAGAAAAAACTGGCCTGCAAGAAAACATTAGTATACCCCCACCTGCCAGACAAAATACTGGTTATGTCCAGCAAGAAATATATACATAAGGAAGTTTCGCTGACTTATTTATGACTGAGAAAGATAAACGAAAATAAAGAAAAACTGTGTTTGTTAAGATGGTATATGTAGAAAAGTGACTGACTTGTACTGGTTTCCCAGGAGAGAGGGCTGTTCCTAGGTTTTGCCACTGAAAGTTCCATATCCCAAGAAACCCTTGAGTCCCGGGCTGACCTAAATGGTTAGCTGCCAGCGAGTGAATTTTAAAATAAACATTAATTCATAAAGTGATTTTAACAACTGTTGGACTTTCCTCCCCTGAAGGTCTCAAAGGAAGGAAAGGAGGTAGCACTGACTGAGTATGCGGTGTGATCCAAGGGCACTGTGTTGTTTTATCTAATTCTACAGCTTTCCAGCCCTGGTGTCAGCATCTCCTTAACTCAGAATGTGACCATCAAGGCTCAGGGGTGCTGAATCACAGGGCTGGTCCATAGCAGAGCTGGAATCCAGGAGTGGAGGTGGGAGGGAGGAGAATGAGCAAAGTATGGGAAGAGGGAAAGAACGGGAGGGGGAGAAGGGAGGCGATGCTGGAGATGGACAGTGTATGCAGGGGAGCGGGGAGGGGAGAGGGGCAGAGAGAAAACACGGAGTGTGATTCTTCTGACTAGTTCTCAGCGCCAGACCCCCTGATGCCAGCCCACAGCGCCACAGTGGTGTGCTGAGTGATTTCTCTGTATCCTGGCCCGGCCCTTGTGATATTCCCGGGGCTCCCCTCAGGCACCTCCCAGTCAGGAAGGGAAGGAAGAAAACTGACTGGGAACAGCTATCCTGAATGCGAAGGCTCCTGTTCCCCTGCCCCTCATCCCCTCCAGTGCCAGCACTTTTAGAAAAGGAAGCTTGTTAAGCTAAGCACATATTTCACTGTGAAAACTTCCCAAGCAACAAGGTGAAGTGAGGACAATTTGGAAGGAGGTGAGAAGACACTTCACGCCTCGGCGCTAATTCTGGCCGCCCTTGAGTCAACTCCAGACCAGCTCCCCAAGGCCGTGAAATTGTACAGCCTCTTCCTGTCACAGATTCTGTAAAATGTGTATCAGAGTTTTCTGTGGACTCCTGGATAATGTCAGTTTCCTGTGCCCTGTGCTGCCGAGTCGCCATGTTGGATGGGGCCCAGGAATCTGCTCCTCGTCTAGCTGCTAAAGGACCCTTGGGCACAGAGGACCACAACCACTACCCTGAGGTCTGAGCCTTATTTTGTTATTTTGTTGTTTTTGTTTATAATCAAGGGCTCCAGGGACACCTGGGTGACTCAGTCTGTTAAGCATTCACCTTTGGCTCAGGTCCTGGGATCAAGTCCCGCATTGAGCTCCCTGCTCAGCAGGGAGCCTGCTTCTCCTTCTGCCTGCTGCTCCCCCTGCTGTGCTTTCTCTCTCTCTCTCTCTGACAAATAAATTAATAAAATCTTAAAGAAAAATTTACTTAAACAAGGACTCCAGAATGGAATGCCACTGGCCCTGGGGTGGGCTTGGGGACTTTTCCTCGGGGTTATGTATAAAGTGGGTCACTGAAGGCCAGCCAGGAGCTGTAGAAAGTTGGACATAAGCTTTGAACCTACTTTGAGACAGGTTCCTTCTGTTCTCACCCCGTCTCTGAACTCATTATTCTCTTTTTCTCTCATAGATAATTTTTGTGCTATGTTGTTTTGTTTCATGTTTAGTCACACTGTATTTCAGTCCTGCCATCAGAGACCCATAAAGGTAAGATTTAGTGTGTGCACAATCTAGAATCTGTAATCGACACTTTCATTTAAAAATCATGAAGTAGTCTTTTCAAGTGTGATCTCTAAGAAACAGAACCAGAAGGCTGTGTACCCACACGCTGCTCTGGAAGTCTGCTGAACCACACAACCTCTGCTCTTGGCCAGGGTCTGGGCAGAGGCTAAGTGGTAACTTGATCTATCCCTCCCTACAGTTTTCTGAGAGATAACAGTCTTCTTACATTAAAATATGAGTCTGAAAAAGAAGGAAAACAGATGCTTACAGCTTCCACAGGTCTAAATGATATAACTAGACAGATCAAGCAAATACCTAACCATATAAATACGAGGTGATAATACAACATGGTTATAAGATACAGGCAAGAAAACTCCAAAGAATGTAAAACCTTGCCCCCCAAAGCAATTTCCAGAACTGTAGTCAAAGCTGCAGAGTAAGTTCTAGTAAGAAAACCATATGACATATATTAAGGTTTTGGGACTTAAAAAAAAAATATATATATATATATAGTTGGAGGGAATGAAACATTTCTGTTTAAATCTCAAAAGCGAAAGCACCCTCCCCCTTTTAAAGCACCAGGAAATAAATTTGATGAACACCTCCCACAGTTTCCACAGCAGCGCCCCCACCACTGCCCTGGAAAGGGTCCGTCTGAAAGGAAAGATGTGGGGATACAGTTTGCCCCGTGGGGAGCTTAGGGCCCTGAGGCATCTGCCAAGAGCGCCTCTGTTCATAGCTTCCTCTGGCAGATTTTCCCTTTGCTTCCCTTTCCTAAACACCAGATGAGGCTGGTCCTATTTGCAATAACCATTGCCTCCAGTATTTGGTAGAAAGTCAAAGTCACAGTAACAGCTTGCCATACTGAACAAAGAATGAGGGCATTCTATTATGGCCCACATGGCTGTCAATCTATTAGAATTTCTCTGAAATGCAATTGTAATAGGGAATGGCTGATGGGCTTCTCTCAGGAAGGTTGCAAGTGGAGGAGGTGCCACACCAGAGTTTCTGATTCACAAATTCGTTTTTCAGTAGAGTATGGATCCTCAGCCTTCCTTACTAAGAGAAAACAAAAGCAGAATAAGAAAGGGGAAAAACACCACCTTGTATCAAGGACATCTCTGCAAATTATTGCCCTTCCACGTACACTGCAGAAAAAGTTTTCTTTAGGGGCATCTGGGTGGCTCAGTCGGTGAAGTGTCTGCTTTCGGCTCAGATCATGATTCCAGGGTCCTAGGATCGAGCCCTGCATCGGGCTCCCTTTTCAGTGAGAAACCTGTTTCTCCCTCTCCCTCCTGCCATTCCCCCTGCTTGTGCTCTCTTCCTCTCTCTGTCAAATAAATATATAAAATCTTAAAAAAAAAAACAAACAGAAAAAGTTTTTTTCAGAATGGTACAGACCACCCAAATCCCCGAGCTTCTCCCACCTACAGTCAGCCAACAAAAAACAAAACAGTCCCCATGAGTTCAAAACAAAGCAAACCCTCTAGTTTAAGTTTCTCAGGGTCCAGAGTGAAATGCTGCAAGTTAACAGAAAGTAAAAGTGGGGACATCATCACACCAGGTAACAGGCAAGCAGTGCCCCAAGGAATTTTCACTTCTCCTATACCCGTAAGGAGCTTAGTGCTGGAATCAACATTCGGAACACATAATCTGAGTGTCCGAAGTCATGACTATGTTGTGGGTCGAATGGTGGCCCCCAAAAGATATGTCCAAGTCCTAACGGTCAGTACTGTGCATGGGACACTATTTAGACCCATTACGGATCTTGAGACGAGATCACTCTGAATTACCTGGGATTATCCACCCTAAGCCCAGGGACAGGTGTCCTTATGAGAGACGGCAAAGAAGACAGAGAGGAGAGGCCACAGGAAGACAGAGGCCGAGAGGGGACTGATGTGGCCACAAGCCAAAGAATGTCTGGAGTCACCAGAAGCTGGAAGAGGCAAGCATAATTCTCTTCTAGAGCCTTTGGAGAAAGTGTGGCCCTGCTGACATCTTGATTTTAGATGTCTGGCCTCAAGATTTGTGAGAGAAGGAATTTCTCTTGTTTGAAGCCAAGTCTGTGGTAATTTGATGGCAGCAGCCCCAGATAATGGACACAGTCTGGGCACCAGACCTTGCACATCTCCTCATGGGTTTCCTCTTAGCTGAAGAAGTGTTTGCTTCCACCCAACACACACTCATTGAGCTGTGACAGGAGCAAAACGGTCGTGACGTCACTGTCTGAGACCTTCTCACCACCCACAGACCCCCTTTTCCTTTCCTTCAGGGGACCAAACCCTCCATTTTTGTTTTCTTTAAAACCGCTTAGCTTTCCTAGATTTGCTAGTCTTCCTGGCAAGTAAAAAAAAATTTCACCCATGGCCCCCTCCAGAAATTAGTTGAGAGCAATGTTAGATTAAAATGATCCACATTCCCACAGTTGAGACCATTTACTTCTCTTTAAATGTGCCAACAGGCCTCTAATGGTATTTGCATTCTTTTGCAAGGTAGGAATTTCCCAAACAATCCTGCTTCTAATATTTTGCCAAAGGATACAAACAGTTAATTTCACAGGTGTTTTAGCTAGGTGAGAATCGGCAGAGTAGGGAAGCAGGAGGGGTGGCCCCATTTCAGGGCCCCAAATGTCACTGATGGGCCTCAGGCTATGCACAGGGCAGTGGCAGAGAAGAGACTGGGCAGTATGAGAACCTTCCAGGCCACGGGAATGGAACTACAAGGAAAGGGCCCCCAAGTCATGGAGAAACAACTTTTATTTCCATTAAGGTAACATACCTGGTAAAGAAAAGCAAATGTGCCAGGAATACATTCAGTTCGGTTAAAAAGAAAAGTGGGTCAAATCCAGCTGTTCGGCCTCATGTAGCTCAGACAGCCAACTGAAATGATAGGATTTCCACTCTTTCCACAATTTGTTATGCTCCATGTGCAATGAGGTGGGCAGAGAATAATCAACTGACTGCAGTGTGGCTGGAGCACTGACAGGGAAGGAAAGAAGCCAAAGGTGGTTCCCTGGACCCCAGATGGGAGCTCTATCGTCAGAACAAGTCACATGTGCGTGCACGCGAGCGCGCGCGCGCACACACACACACACACACACACACACACATACACACACACACACACACACACGTTGAATGACACAGCCGCAAAGCAGAGGCTCAGAGCTTGATGAAAGGCCCCTGAGAGGTGAGGAGACAGGAGGAGACGTGTGCTTTGATCAAGAGTTCATAATAAAGGCACTCTCCCGGGGCCCAGTGCTGGGTTCTGGAGCTGCTAATGAGACACAGGGATGAAATCCCATCCCTGCACGTTGTTTCCATTTGGCACCAGGACAGCGATCAAGGTACAAGCTACTCCCATCCTCTAATAATAGTCTTACCTTGGACTTCCTTTCGATGTCTAGACTAAATCCTTCCAGTGCTTCATTACTGCACTCCCGGGAGAGTCTCCTTTTTCATCCACATTATTAAAATTCTCATCCACAGACTGCTGACCACAGACTTGGATGCCTATGTCCTTCCCACTGCTCAAGTATTTCTGCAGCCTTTGCCCTTCACTTGGTTTGGCACCAGCACTCCTCTAGCTTGGTCCTGTCCACAACCTGGGCCACGTTCTTCTCCCCTTTCTTTCCCTTAGGACCTTTATTGTTTTCCCAAGCATCTTTTGGCAAATGCTTCCTCCACGTAGATTCTCAATCATGCAGATCCAACAATCCTTGGACATGTGGTATTGACTGCCTACTAAGTTCTCAGCTTGCATCTTGTGTGGGTGCGTGCACACATATGCACGTGTGTGTGTAGACAGGGAGGGAGTGAAGGAGGGAATGCAGGAGAGGGAGAGAGAGAGGGAGAGAGAGAAAGATCTTATGCTCAAAGCTACACACACAGTGCTCAATAAATATTTCCTAATGAATTTACAAGCAAATAATTAGGATGGGGCCAGATTATGAAGGTTCATGAAAGCCTGGGAGAGGCATTCTGCACTAATATGGTGTGGGTTGAGGAGTCACTGTAGGTTGCCAAACACCAAGTGACCAGCCGCCTGTGGCATTTTAGAAAGACATCGGGGACAGCAGGTTGGGGGGGTAGGTGCCACTGAACAGATTTGGGAAGGAAGCAATGATGAATACTGCTGTGAAGATGGAAATGAGAACGAAGCTTCAAAAGATGGCCAGAGTGCAAAAACAAGAGAACTTTGTGGTTAATTAGGCATAAGCAACAAAGTAAAGGGAGGCTGAGTGGTGGCTCAAGCACACATTCTATAAATTAATGACCTCCCACCTTCTGCTGTAGGTCTGACCCCTTCCCTTCACTCATCTGTCCAGCAAACATCACCAGCCATGGGACTCGCAGTCCCCAAACTGAGCAAATGCATGATTTTTCCCACCACCCAGTGCCTGCACTTCCCCATCTTTTGGTAATATTACTAAACCACTTGCCCACATTGGCTCCCAAAACATCCATGGAGAACACAGAAAAAGAAAGAAGTGAAAGGGTTGAGGACAGCCAAATGGGCGTGGGGCCAAGAGAGAAGAGATGTTAGGAGGAGAGATGGTCAAGCAAGATAAAAACACAACAAATCCTCTGGACTACAAAGTTGGGTCCAAAGGGACCCCATGAAAATCCCTTCAATGGAGTCGCACATGCACAGGCCAGTGAGTTGAGGAGTAAATGGGAGAAGAGAAAAATCTACCCACCCAGAGGAACCCAAGTCCATTTGCTTTCAGGGAAGACCTCTCCTCATGCTCATGACCCACCTAATCCCTCTGGACTCAAGGCTCTCTTTTCTAGAAAGCTCTCCCCAACACCTCTGCTACTCCCTGACTGGACTGTGATGTGCCCATGTCTCCTACAGGACTCACTGGGCTCTTCTTTGCCAGGGCACAAACCTCACAAAATTGTGATGATCTCTTCCCTTCTCTGTCTTGGGACTGCAAATCCCTTTGCAGGGATTGTTGTGTTCCCAACGCCTTACCCTGTGCATGGCAAAGGGAAGGGCTCCACAAACGAATAAATAAATGAGGAACAGAAGAAAATGAATGTAGAAACTTTCTTCAAAGACTTGGATAAGAAAAGAAAGAGAGAGCTCAACAGATAGAAGGAGGCAGTGCCAAGGAAGCATGTTTGTGAAAGGAGGAACACGTTCGAAGGCTAAAATGAAAGAGAAGATGTCAAGAGGTTGAAGATACAAGGAAGAGGGAGCAATTGCTAGCCCACAGGAGACAGATCAAGGGTACCCAGGGGTAGGAGCAAGCCTGGGGCAGGAAGAGCTAAACCTCACTTTCTGAGACTGTAAGGAAAGGAGGAAATGTACATAAGGTTTTTGGGGGAGAGAGAATGAGGAACAGTCTGGAAGTTGAATGCGTTTATGCTCTGGTACCTCTGAGTAAAATAAAAGAAAGTCATATATCAACTAGCAAATTGAAACAGAAAAAAAATAAATTAAAATAACAAGTAGAAGAAGTGATGATGTCTAGAATAATTACCCAGGCGAAAATATTTATTGAGCACATGGTATATGCTAGGTATTATGGGCCAAGCTGTGTCTCCTGCCCCCAATTGGTATGTTGAAGTTCTAACTTCTTAGCACCTCTGAATGTGACTTCACTTGGAGACAGAGATTTATTGAGGAAGTTAAACTAAAACAAGGTCATTAGGGTGGGCCCTAATCCAATCTGACTTGTGTTCTTATAAGAAGAGTAAATTTGGACAGAAACACAGAGGGAAGACCATGTGAAGACAGAGAGAGAAGACAGCCATCTCCTAGCCAAGAAGAGGAGTCTCAGAAGAAACCAACCCTGCCAACACCTTGATCTGGGACCTTTAGCCTCCAGAACTATGAGAATATAAATTCTCAGTCTCCGGTACTTTGTTCCAGCTGCCCAAGCTCACGAATACACCAGGTGTGGAGGTAAGAACTTTATCACAATTATCTAATTTAAATCAACAGCCCTATGAGGCAGGTGTCATCCTTGGTCTGCAGTGAGGATGTGAGGGAGAGGCTGTGTAATGTCTCCAAGGACACAGAAGCTGTGTATGACCCCATCAGTCTGACTCCAGGGGTCTCAATCCTTACTAAGTGCTCCATGCCCAAAGGCTGATTCAGGGCATATCTCAAGTCAACCTTGGTTGAAAACTACAGCTTTGAAAGGCATCAGTCTCCACCATTAACTATTTCTCCAGCCAGGAACAGGAGCAGAGAAGGCAGATGGGGCTTATGGTGTGAACCAGGCAAGGGGTGAAGGTGTCAGGGATCAGGGTGAGTGGGGACGTGGTGGAGAGCTAGAGATGACTGAGGAGATGAGGGCTCTGCTACATGGGGCTGGAGACCCCACTAACTACACCATCCAGCTCATCATGGCGCCAGTCTGGCATGCCGTAAACACACAGAGGGCACAGAGGTTCAGAGACGTGACATCAAGATGTCTACTCCCCATTTCTAGATGAGTCCCACTCCACACAGTATGTGAAGGAGTGACAGGGAGCCTATCTCATCAACAAACTCAAAAGTGAAGCCAGGGACACTTCCTGAGCTGGCTGTCATTCTCACCCCTACCCCATTTCCTGTCAGAGCATTGACACTGTCACTTTGTATAAAATAGTTCTGAAACCAGAAAAAAAAAAAAAAAAAAGGAAGGGAGGTCTATAACCCAGGAGCAAGAGGGTCAGTCTGCTTCTTGAAATCCTGAGTTTGAGCATCACACAGATCTGCTTATGTTTCTTCTCTTGCTTTCCACTTCCCTAGCCTAACTCAACTGAAATCCCTTCATGGATTTCATACAAGGCCTAAGTGGAAACCCTGTGTCTAATGTCATTTGGGCCAAACTTTCTCAGCCCTTCTTGTGCCAACTCACCAGGGCAGGAAGCCCTACCTACTCTGAGACTCAGTGGCCATTTACTCGATGTGATTTGGAAACTTTCACAATGGCCACTAGCCTCAAACCCGAAGTCCTCCTTCCTACAATGTGGGGGGGGCCACGTAAGTCCAGCCTGATTTTCCCCACCCAGAGTGGCACCAGTAGATTAACTGGGACACTGTCTTGTCAATGACACAGATAGGAGACAGCCTTCCAGGGAGCCCCTGAGTCACCCTATAGCACGAATCATTTATTCAATTAAGCCAATCATTTCCCTAGGCCCCAAAAGGAGGAGACACGGAAAAAGTTCTTTCTGAAGCAGGGTAAGAGGTGGGTTTGGAGGTTGGAATGGGAGAGGGAGGAGCTGTCCTGACTAGCTCTGCTCAGTCCCAGGATGACAGGAGGGGCCCAGTGGGTAAGGAAGGACTGCACAGATACGTCAAGCAGGTGGGTGATAGCAGCAGACAGCCCAAAAGAAAGTTCTGGGATGGTTCTCCTACATCAGCATCTTGCAAGGCTAGCAGAGTGCTTCCCTCCTCTCCCTCACAGCCTCAGCGACAGTTCTGTGCACTGTTGTGGATGAACCTTTAGCCATGAGCTTGAGGCCAAATTCTGTGAGTGGTAATAAGAAAGGCTCTCCCAGTACTTCAACTTCTCTAGGTTCTAAATGAGGCTCTGTTGGAAACTGCACTAAACGACTCTTTCAGTGAGTTCCAATGAGCAGACCAATCATCAGTGCAATGTCCTAAAACAATGAACAAAGCTGGAGAACGGTCCTTAGCAGAATCTGGATATCACTATTTAAAGAGTCGTGTCGGTAATATTCAAAAAGGTTCACTTGTGAAATTCACACTTTCTCCAGATATTTACAAAATGACAAATAAAAGATGCTGTATTTCATAAATACATATGAATTCAGATTATATTAGCTGTCCCCAATATACAAACTACTTTGTGCATGCCAAGAAAGCAGATGCAAAACCATGTTCTTTGTAACTTCTACTTGGTTCTGGTCCCCCTCAAAGCGTCTGAGCAGATTGGACAAGTCTTCCCCCTGTACAGCTTCTGTACTCCTTCACGGGGGATTGGCAGGAGGAAAAGGTATGTTAACCACTCATAGCCCACCCCAAATAAGTTACCAGAGAGCAAGCAAAGGAGTCAGGTGTCTGAGGACCTCTTCCCGATAAACCATTTACACTTTGATGGAGGAGTGTCGCAAAACACTGATGTTTTGAGCATACTGCTCTGAGGACCCCAATATTAAAATTGCTGATTAAAGTTTAGAGATGCATGCATTTCATACTGATCACCATGTGTGTTCTGAGGGCCGATGTCTCCTTTATTCTCCAGTGCACCTTGAGTAACAAGAGAGAGGAAGCACCCATGAGGTTGGAACACAGCCAGAGATAGGTGTGGACAGAGACAAGGTAAAAGGGGTCAAGAAGAACAAATGAGTGGGTTTAGAAGAGTCCAGTTCACCCAAACTGGTCTGCTCTTCACTAACTAAAGCAATAATAAGCCCATGAGTATGGTTCCATGCTCAGCGACTAACTCTACGCCCAGATGTCATCCTAGGCGTGTAGAAAAGATGGAGAGGTATTCGTTTCTCTTCCCCACGAGGAAGGTCAAGGAAGGAAGAAGGAATTTAGAAACAACTCAGGGAATAGGTTAACCCACACTATACCTCAGGCCAACTGCCCTGCCAATAATTCTGTGAGAGCTCAAGTGCCAGTCCCATGGGCAGATTGGGGTAGATAATGTTAAATCGTAATGACTTGTTACTAATGATTTGTAATAAATTGGTGTCTATTTCAGATATATCACTGTATTGACATGATATAAATAATACTTGAAGAGGGCGCCTGGGTGGCTCAGTGGGTTAAAGCCTCTGCCTTCGGCTCAGGTCATGATC